>CM053787.1:824885017-825485017 GCA_028749045.1 Cupressus sempervirens | reverse complement strand
TACCTTATATAATTGCAGATGTGTTGTGAAAATCCATTGATTGGATGATGAAAATAAATACCATGGAAACCTAACATGTGGAAACTCCCAAGTACTCGTGGACCCAAATGTAGGCATGCTCATTGAATTCTAATTTCGAGACTGGTTACTTGATCCACTTCTTTAGGCAAGCGAACACACCTAAATAATGATGCCTAGTAAAAAATAAAAAAACTTTAGAATCAAATTTTTATCTTGTCACATGCCATTCGTGATTTCATTTTAAATGAGTTGAAGTCCATGAGTAAGACTATGATAGACTGCCTTAATTTAAATCCTTCTTTTTGGAATTCTTGTGGTTGATCATCAAAGAGATCTTGACTCTTTTCTGATATATGGTGACCTCCTTCCTCAATTATTATAGTTTTTCTTGAATATTCTAAGCAATGGTTTAAACCTAGAAGTACATCCTTCTTGTATATAATTCTTTGTTGTTGACATGAATGTTCATATGAACATAGGACAAGATCTCCCTCTTGTGTAAAAAAATGATTAAGTGAGTCCAAAAAATGAAAAGTATTGATCAAAAGATTGGCTTTCATGTAAGGAAGCAACCTTAAAAGAGTGTCACTATCAAGATCTTCATCTTTGCATTTTGAATATGGATGGGCTAGAGTTGTGTTGTCTTATCCTTCACCTTCATTTTTTTTGAACTTTTGATTAGAACATACTTCATCGGCCCTTGATCCATCTAAAAATTGGGATGAGGCCTCTATATCAATATCTTCTTCATGTGAATAATATGAAATAAATTTATTTTTTAAAATTTGTGCAACACCTTTAGGGTTTAGGCCTTCTTTATATGTATGTGTATTTATAAATGAAGAATCAAAATAATTATAGGAGCTTAAGAAGTCTTACTAGAACAAAGAGAGACATTTCTTGAAACATCATGATATCGATAGAGAAGAGACCTTTATGTCTTTAGACATTATCATGACCCTTCTTGAATTTATCAACACCCACACTTTTCTGCTCACATTCCTTAAGATGGTTTCCGTATTTTTACTCATGGACATCAAGTTGATCTCTTCTATGACATTATTTCCATATCCCAATTTTACTCCTTGTTGACATTAGCATCAGTATTATACAATGATTGACTAATAATGCCATAATCTAGAATTTTGAACTTCTATAGTTCATGAGTAAAACAATGAAATACTACCTTAATTTAAATCCATCTTCTTTGAATTATTGTCATTGGTCATCATAGAGCACTTGAATATTTTCTCATATATGGTGACCTTCCTCCCCAATTATCATAGTTCTTCTTGAATATTCTAAGTAGTAATTTAAACCTAGAAGTGCATCCTTCTTATATATAACTTGCACTTGTTGGTGTGAATGGTCATATGAACCTAAGACAAGATCACCACCTTGTGTAAAAAAATGATTGAGTGAGTTCACACAATGAGAAGTATTGATCCAATATTGGCTTTCATGTAAAGAAAGTGACCTTAAAATAGTATCAATCTAAGGATATTTATCATTGCATTTTGAATGTGGATGGGCCAAGGTAGTGTTTTCTTTCCCTTCACCTTCATGCTTTTTGAACTCTTCATCAAAACATACTTCATGAGCCCTTGATCCCTCTAAAAATTGAGTTGAGGCTTCTATGTCAATATCTTCTTCATGTGAATGATATGATATAAAAATATATTTTCCTATTTGTGCAAAACCCAAAGGGTTGAGGCCTTCTTTTGATGTATGTGTATTTGTAAATGAAGAAACATAATCATGACCATGGGCTTGAGAAGGCTTATTAGTACAAAGAGAGTCACTTCCTAAAGAATTATGACATTGATTAAGAGTAGAGCTTTCACGTATTAGACATTATCATGAACCTTCTTGAATTTATCAGCACCCACAATTTTCTACACACATTTCTTAAAATGGTTTCTATATTTTTACTCATGAACATCGAATTGATCTCTTTTATGATGTTATTTCCATAGACCATATTTTACTCCTACTTGACATTAGCATCAATTTTATATAGTATATTGACTAATAATGCCATAATGTAGAATTTGGAACTTTTGTAGGAAAAAAATCTCTACTAACTCATTATCATAAAAAAATTCACTAATATTTTCTTTTACTTTCATGAGATCATCATGAATCTCATTACTTAGTGACACATTAGTAAAGATGGGTGAATATTTTGTATAGAAAGTGGCAAGCTATTATTGAAACTCGTCAAGTAGTTGACCTATATGGGCTCATCAAGAGCGTTCTTCTTCTAGTGTACAAAGTATTTATAATAAATTTCACTTTTACTACCACTTTCACCCTTTACTTTATACCAAACCATGATTTTAAATTTGAACTTTTGAATAGAGTCACCAACATTAAATTTTTCAAATAGAGTTTCTAGCCTTCATTCGTTGGAGTGCACGTTGAATTTTCTTAGGAGAATTATATATATTGGTCTTCTCACTTGATCCTAAGAGGATTTGCCAAAAAAAATTTTATGTTTCACATCTTAAAAATGGAATGCATGCTCAATGATGAGAACTCAATAGTTGATTTAATAGTATCTATAAAAGGTCATTTATTTTATAGGGATACATAGTATATGAACTTTACAATACTAAAATTTTCTAAAATTGAAGAATACAAGGATTTTATTAATGTTGTAGACAATGATAAACATTATTGTGATGTTGTTTTCTCTTTCATATTATTATTTTTATGTAAAATTGTAAAATCTTGTAACTTCAACACTTTATTTATACTAAAAATGTTTAAACTCTAGAAGCAGTTAATCCCATGATATAACATTAGGTTGTAACATTATAACGATGAAATTTCAAATCTTTGTTGAGCTAATGTAATTATTGAATGTTTCTAATGCAAAAAGTCAACTACATATTTTATGGAAAACCAAATATAAACCATGCACAAAGTTTTACGCCATCAAAATAATGATGTCAATATAGAAAAATGGAATATTAAAATTTATACAAATAGATTTTTTAAATTTTATTTTCAACATATTACATTTCAATTCATACCTAAAGACACAATTATGTAGTCATACCTAAAGACACAATTATGTAGTTTTTATAGAGGTTGAAGCCTTCACAAAAGTTAAATACTAGAATAGACACAAATCATAAAGACCAGATACAAATCTTCACTCAACTCCTCCTACAAGAGACTACATAATGGTATCCACAAATCACTTTCAAATAATTAACAAGCTTTCCTAGGAAAATGGAATGGAGTATTTTTTAGTTTATATAAGCACACTATGTCATTGTCCCTCATAGTAAGCAATATTATATACAGTTATATAGTAGCTGTGGAAATACATTCCTTTTACATATTTCTCTAGAAAATTGAAATAGACCTTTCCCACACTCATAGTATTTGTAATAGTGAACTCCCTCTCTCTAATTTATTTGATCTTCTCCTCAAACTCTTCAAGGGCTGCATTGAGATGGGAGTTCTCTATCGCAATAAAGAAATCATTAGTGAGATTACCTAAAAGGATTTGTAACAAGGGACCTCATTCTCTTACTCATATTCTTCCTCCCCTATCTCCATATTATTATTTTCCTCGTCTTTTTCACCAATTTCCAAATTTATATCAACCGATTCCTCCTTTTCCTATTCCTAGAAACCAACCTTCATCTCCTCAAAATGAACCAAAATTATGGAAGGACAAGTTATTGTTGGCTATTTTTTTTCCACCAACCTAATAGAGAAATCACTCTCTACTCGCTCCTCTATTTCTAGACTTTTAGCTTCATCGTTATAGATAGAATCAAATCTAACTCCCTTTCCTTATAGCTTACACTCATTTCAATTCTTTTAGCTCACTCCCTTTTCACCTCTCCCAACTCTACCATTAACTTGTTTCCTTTTCCCTTTCCTTTACTACTAGCAAGGGTTTTAGTGATTTTATCCTTTCTAGCAAGGGCGAGAAAAGGGAAATATTCCTTCACATGATCTATAATAAACTCAAAAATTAATTGCATTGACCCTGCATGAAGAATAGATGTTTTGGGCATTTCCTTGTACACTTTGATACTATGAGAAACTAAACACAACAAATAAAAATGAAAAAAACTCTAATTATATGGTGATTTAATGTTCTGAATTTCAACTTTAATAACAAATCCCAATAGTTTTTTGATAGAAATAGAAGCCACAACCCCTCCCCCCTCTCCCCCACCCTTCCATAACTAGATCCTTGTCCTCAACCTTAGGAAATTTTTTTACAGCTTCTTCAAAAATTTATTTGATGTAATATAAATTCATAACTTTTCTATTAAGACCCATATTCAAAACCATAATAGTGATATCCAGTATGAGACATCACCTAGCAAGAGTCACCATACCCATCTCCTAGCTATTGGTGAAAGGTTTAGTAATTTATTGCTTAGCATCCTTCATTTTGGGCATATGACACCAAGCTACATTTTTCTAGCTTCTCCCAAAAATCTAGTTCTCTTCTCTAATGTTTGTAGATCCCTACATCCCTTCTTTCCAAAGCTTTGCCCATGGTGATGCCTCTACAATTTCTATGAATGTCATAGAAATTAGAAATTAAACTTTCTAAATATAGAGAAAACCTAAATAAAACCTTGAAATGAAAACCTCCAACAAAAAGTGAGAAATTTTATAATTTTGATGTCTAACTTTGATATAAGTACACTCATTATTTTACTTCATGTCCCAATGCATACTTTTGATTTATACCCATATTTTTAAAATCTCCAAATTTATGAAGTTCCTTATCATTATAAATCTCAACTTTTATGTTTCTTTATCCTAATAAATTTTGATTACAAAATATGGGAGTTGCACTCAAAACTACAATTTTAGTGAGTACATCTACAACATTTTTGGCTTCCCTATACATATGTCTTATTATAACTTTTTCAAGAAAATTAGTAACGGATAAACTTAAGAACCTCCTTCTATCCATAACTACATTTAGTGATGCTTGATCAATAGCCTCAAACCAAGGAGAAGATCCATCACTTATATTCCACATGAATACTAGCCTCTAACAAGGGAATTCTTTTATTTTCATTTAGCTTAGACTTATAATTTCAATCCAAGTTTTGTATTTCCAAATAGGATCATTTTATTTGGAAACTATGCTTTATATTAAGATGGTAGGATTTTTGGAGGTCACTAAAACATGTTACAATGAGAAGATGTTGGGCACACAATAAAATTAATCAACAAATATAGAAAAAGAAGACAAGTCTTATAGCTCTATTTTTAAAGAATTCAAATCATGAAGGATTTTCAAAAGGATCTTAAGCCTTTCATGACTATTATATCTATCTATCTATCTATCTATCTATATGTATGTATGTATGTATGTATAATACATACATACATACATACATACATACATACATATATATATACACAAACATATATACATATATACATATATGTATACATGTATACATACACACACACACACACATGTTCTATCTAAATAAATAAATTTATTTGCATACCAAAGAAAATAAATTTAATTCACCACAATTATTATTAAATTTTGATACAAAAAGGAAAATTTTGCCAATAGAAAATAATTTTCTCCCTTTCCTTGAATCAAAAAATTGCCCTAGATTAAAAAAATTTTCTACATATTTAATGTTGAATTTTGCCATCCCTGGGAAAAATGGAGATTTAATATTCACTATTTATATAGTGCACTTAGCAAGACTTGATCCTTGGTGGGCTTTTTGTGAGCCATTCAACTTCACCAATAGACCAAGGGCCCTTTGACAAAACCTCAAGATTTCATAACACACAACACCCATGGATAAACAAGTTTGAAAGTAAAATGCAATTCATTTCCTTCCTTTCTTTGTCACAAATCTTAAAACTAAAAATGTCATCCCTTTGCTTCAGAAATGCACAGACATGTGAAATTAGAGACAAGACCTTTTACAATAGAATTTCTCCTTTTAAAAAAAATTCTACTCGAGTAGTTTCCCAACTACCATAACTCCCTTTCATTAAAATTTATTTCCAAATAATTTTTGTGTATAATTTTTCCTACAAATGCTTCCTTTGAATATTAAATTCTTTAAAAAATTAAATAGCATATAATGTAAAATAATTTGTAAATGATTATTGAAAGCTTCCTTTTTTTTTTCATTTTCTCACATAGTTGAATGGGAGTGAAAAATGAAATATTTAGGGTTTCAAAACCCTAATTAACATGAATGATTTAGATCATTTTTGCTGAAGCAATTTGCCATTTCCATTTAGTCTTTTGCTACATTTCGTAATGGGTGAACATTGGTTGCTGAAGTGTGAAAAAGCAAAGATAAAGATGAATATGGTTACATTCATCTGCTAATTCGAATAGATTTTTAGAACCACTTGTGTGCATACAACAAATATGAAGGAGGGGATTGAATTTAAGCATACAACATAAAACCAACATTGCCTTTTGACATTCAGGCACCATGTGGCCTCTGCTGCCATGGACTAGAGCAGACATCTGTGTTTTTATTTTTTTTAATGATTTTGATATCCCAAAGTTAGATATCTTGACAAATTAATTCTTATGCAACAAATTATTTTGAGGCTTTTATTTCACAATAGATTATATGAGCTCTGAACTCTTCATGCAAATAAAGAATCCCTCTTCCAATGTTGATTGGGATTGGTGATGCATCATGTGAACCTGGAGTAAACTATAATTTCAGAACATAAAAATTGGGTTCTTCATTTCATTGAAACTAAGTCGTATTGAATGACTAATTGCATAGCCTTCCAATGGACCTCCATGTGCCTCCTAGGGGAAGTAAAAATATATACATCAGAAACCTAATTTTTCCATTCAAAATCTAAGACTTCTTCATCATCTTCTCTTCTGAATAATATCTTTTATTATGGTGGTTTTGACAAGTCTTATGCTTGTGGAGCCACATGACTTTCTTCCAACTGAGCAGCTGAAGGCTTCTAGAGCGAGCTTGCATTTTTTACTTTCTCAAAATAATATTTCCAAGTGCCATAGTATGCTCGATCATTTTCTCAAAATTCTTCTCGACCGCTTATAGTTATCCTTGTGGTTGATCTGTGTCTTTTAGGAAAGGGAGGATACATTTTCCAGGAGAATGCGATCTGCATGAACATGAGGCATTGAATATAAATTTGTAGGAGAATGTATTTGATGCCTTGGGATGGACATTTTTTTGGAATTGGGTATTGTGATCTAATCATAGAAATAACAGACATTGAAGACCTTTTGCTTAATTTCATCTGCACAAGCGAATATTACTGGTGATTGAGAGTTTCCATCCACATAGAGAGGTCGCCTCCATAGTCATTCACTAACACACAAATGCTTTCATCTTAACATGGTGATCTGTTACATTTTTAATACGTGATCTTTATGGCCATGTAATAGATTGGGCGACTTCCTTGGGTGAGTTCTGTCAATGCATCAGGAATCCCATGGCTCAAACTGAACTCCTGCTAACACACAAAGACTTCATAAAATTTGCAACATTCAGATATCCCTTATCTCAGTGGCAACAAATCAAATATGGGAGGGTGCATATGGCTAGAGCATCTTTAACATTGGATTGGATACATATTCTTATCAATATTGTTTTTTCATATTTGATACTTCACCATGTTGGTGTCAATCAAATACATGGATAACTTTTAACCTCTCATATTTGGTTATTTGAAGATTATCAAAATACTTAGGCACCGGTTGTTGATGGAATGTCGAACCCATTAAACTTCCATGTACGTGAATAGTTTGGTTTTGTTAGTAGTTAAACCATGCTTGGTGGATTTGATAATTCAAGAACCATACATGTTTCCCAATGATGTTCACTATCAATAAGTTTGAGCTATTTGGAAGTTTGAAGGTTTCTATCGATCCCAACACGGGATCTTAGAACAAACCTCATCTCCTGACATGTTATTGATGAATCTTTGGAGTAGGGATTCTTATTTCTATCCAGTTCCTTTATCTATTTTCACATTAGTTGATGCTGAAAAGTTTGATTCTTCTTAGAGATTCAAACCCTTCTTGCATAACGTATGAGTGGAATCTCTCAAGATATTGCACCCATCATAGAGTATTTGATTCTCGGTGTCTGACGGGCCATCCATGCACCAATGATGATAATCTAACTAAACATTTTGATGTAGATAAGAATTCTTGCTCCAAATATGCCCTAAAAGACATTTGAATTTTGATTGTTGAACATTTGCCAACTATCCACTCACAAACAACCACAGTTCTAGAAGATGGCATTGTATATTCACTCTCCATTCATAAGTCATCAACATTGAAATCATGCCAAGCGTCCATTATTGAGCATTCCCTCAACATTTTTTTTTTGAACCGTTTCAGATGTGTTGCATTGGTTTCTATCTTTGATCCACAACCATATACATTCAAATGAAATGGTAGGATAATATTGAACTAATATCGAAAAAACTCTAATTATATGGTGAATTAATGTGTTGAATTACAACTTTAATAACAAGTTTCCATAGTTTCTTGATAGAAATAACAGCCACAACCCCTGCGCACTCCCCGCTCCCCCCCACCCTTCCCTAACAAGATCCCCAACCTCAACCTTAGGAAATTTGTTTACTGCTTCTTCAAAAAAAATTGATGTAATATAAATTCATAATTTTCTATTAAGACCCATAATCAAAACCATAATAGTGATATCCAGTATGAGACTTCACCTAGCAAGAGTCACCATACCCACCTCCCAGCTATTGATGAAAGGTGTAGTAATTTTTGACTTAGCATCCTTCATTTGGTCATATATGACACCAAGCTACATTTTTCTAGCTTCTCCTGAAAGTATAGTTCTTTTCTCTAATGTTTGTAGATCCCTAGATCCCTTCTTTCCAAATCTTTGCCCATGGTGATACCTCTGTAATTTATGCAAATTTCATAGAAACTAGAAGTTAAACTTTCTTAAAATAGAGAAAACCTAAATAAAAACTTGAAATGAAAGGCTCTGACAAAAAGTGAGAAACTTTCCAATTTTGATGCCTAACTTTGATATAAGTACACTCATTATTTTACTTCATGTCCCAATGCATACTTTTCCTTTATACCCATATTTTTAAAATATCCAAATTTACAAAGTGCCTTATCATGATAAATCTCAACTTTTATGTTTTTCTATCCCAATAAATGTCTGTTAAAAAATATGGGAGTTTGCAATGGAAAATTCAATTTTGGTGAGTACATCTACAACATTTTTGGCTTCCCTATATATGTCTTATTACAAATTTGTCAAGAAATTAGTAATGAATAAAATCCCTAAAATTATATTATGAATTGACCTTTATCTTTTTTTTGTTAGAACAACTCAGAATATTCAAATAACCTCCTTCTATCCATAACTACATTTAGCCACACTTGATTAGTAGCCTCAAACCAAGGAGAAGATCGTTTCCTTCATTGCACTTGAGTGCTAGATTCTAATAAGGGAGTTTTTAAAAAAAATTCATTTAACTTATAATTTCAATCCAAGTTCTTTATTTCTAGATAGGATCATTTTATTTGGAAACTATGTTTTATATTAAGATGGTAGGATTTTTGCATGTCACTAAAACATGTTACAATGAGAAGATGTTGGGCACACAAGAAAACTAATCAAAAAACATAGAAAAAGAAGACAATCCATATGATTTTTTAAAAGGAACTCAAATCATGAAAGATTTTCAAAACAATCATAATACTTTTACAACTATTATAGAAATAATATCTATCTCTCTATCTATATGTATGTATGTATGTATGTATTTATTTATGTATATGTGTATATGCATAATACTTATGAATATGTACATGTGTGTTTGTATATATATATAGACACACACACGGTCTATCTTTGATCCACAATCATATACTTTCAAATGAAATGGTAGGATAATATTGAACTGTAAATGAAATTTGACCCATATTTCAATACAAAAGGATTGCAATTGTTCATCCAGTGAGGGAGCTCCCCTCTTTCAAATATTGATTTTAGACTATAGTTTATCATCAATATTTGTCACTATAGATTAGTCTTGTAAGGGAACAAGAGTATTACATGTGCCAAATATGTGAGCAGGCTTCACAAATATTAATATTGACAAAGAGTTACTTATTTCCACAATCCCATCATTATATTTCTACACACAGCTCTTAGAAATATAATAAAAAATTTTAAAAATGAATCTAAGGACTCTGTGTATTGAAAATAGGTGAGAATAGGATTTTTTCCAACAAATATAGTAGGGTCTTTATTTCTTGAAATTTTTACAAAATAGATTGACTCAAGGAAGGGGAAGGTTCAAAGATGATGCAAAATGGGGTGGTTATTTACAATGGAGAGGGGGAAACCCCTAAAAACTAAATGTGACCATTTACTGGATGGAAAAAGTATGAGCCTTTTAGAATCAATTTTTGGAGGAATGGAAGCAGATTTTTCAAAAAGTAAACTAAAAACAACCAAACTGTAAGGTATATCTCATTAAAAAAGCAAGGTAAGGGTTGAAAAATAAATATAGATTCAAGAAGTTTCTTATGAATAACATGAATTTATTCACAATGAAATGTGAAACCAACCTCTTGCATAGAATTTTTTGCAACTATATTTTAAATTTATACAAATTCTTCCATACCCTGATCCTTTGACAGCTACATTAGTTCCTCCAAAGGTGATGTTGAGGAGAGAACTAGAGGGTGTTGAAAAACAACTAGATTCTTTTCTTCCTCTTGGCTATCATTTGGTTCCCCTTCACCATCCTTTTCTTGCATCATAAGTTCAATTCCACCAATTTCTTTTCCTTCAAACATTTTCTCTATGTTTTATGGCTCTTCCACAAGACATCTTCTTTGGATGAGGATAAGAATTGAAAGACTTAAAAAATGCTACTTGTTTTACCAAATCTCCAACAACCTCTCTTATTTGGTTCTGAGGTACAAAAATAAAGATATCCACATCATTTTCAATTCTTAGAGGAGTCTAATCTTTCAAAATATCTAGATATTTTTTAAATACATTTTGGTATTCAACTTCAATAGCACCGCCAACCTCCATACTTTGGGGAGGTATCTCAATTTTTTTTACAAATTAACTACTTACTAAAAATATATTAGTAAATAGATTTGTCTTCTTTGAAAATCATTCACCAATAACTGTTAAATCCCCAAACTAAAAGAAAAACTTTGAAACAAAAAGTTGAGTCACTTGCAATTATTTTATCAAGTGATCTTTGAATTTTGAAATGAAGGTACAACTTCTTTTAATTTATAGTAAATAATTTTTTGATATGCCTTTAACCCGAAGGCAAAGAAGGAACAATAAAATCCATTCATCAACATGATATGAATGTGAACCTTGATTTAAATAACTTAAGAAGAAAATCAAATATATAGTGCACATGCCATCTAATAAATCTTCCCATTTACAAGGGGGGAAAAAATGGAGATTTGATATAATCACAAGATCATTTCTAACAAGAGAAACATAAATTTAAACTATAAGATCTAAAAGTAAAATTCTCTTCATTCCAAATGTTAAAAAAAACAACCATATGATCATTTTATCCTTGCACCATAAAGAACTTTGTAAGTATAATGCAATTCATTTCCTCCCTTTCTCTATTACAAATCTGAAAATAAAAATTGTCCTTCTGCAATTATTTGCCCTTTTTAAAGAAATTCTACTCAAGTAGTTTACCAAGTACCATAATGCCCTTTCATTAAAATTTATTTCCCAATAGTTTTTTCCCCTACAAATTTCCCCACAAATGCGTCTTGTTCTAATAATAATTGATTATTTTTGAATAATTAGTTATTTCAAATTATTTTTCATCTTTACCTTACCTCCTTCAACTTGCACAAATTATCTCTCTTTCCATTATAATAATAATTAATTCTTATAGAATTTTATGTGAGAGGTTTATTTAGATTAATTTGATGTTTGATTATTTTGTATTTGAATATTTGAATATTTAATTCTTTAAAGAATTAAATACAATATAATGAAAAAATGTTAATAATTTATAAAAGCTTCCCTTTCTTATTTTCCACATAGTTGAACTAGAGGGAAATATTTAGGGTTTCAAAACCCTAGGTAACATGAATGATGTAAGTTATTTCTGCTGAAGTGATCTACCATTTCCATTTAGTCTTTTACTCCATTTGGTAATGTGTAAAAAAAAAAATTTATTGTGGGGAGGTGTTGTGTTTCCTTCTCATAAATGTGCTCAAGTATGGAAAACACGAAGATAAAAGATGAATATGGTTACATTCATCTCCCAGTTCGAATAGATTCTTGCAACCACTTGTGTGCATACGAAAAAAATGAAGGAGTTTAAATTGAATCAAATCCCCAAGCCACAAGTGTGAGATTCCTATCAACAACCAACACTTCACTAGAATCTACAGAACAAATCATTTTTCATGAACTAATGTGTTATACATTTCTCAAATGGGATTGAACCACAAACAAATATATATCAGCGTTACCTTGACTACAATAAAGTAGAAGGCATCCATCATTGAAGTTTCCTCCTAGGTTGCACAATAGCCATAGTGCATGTCATCAACTGGGTAGGTGATTTAGAAGATGAATAATAGGTCAAAAACTATTAATTGAGAAGAAATTATAGACATTTGACATGAGATATTAGTTCTAAGGCTCAAATTACATCTTTTAGTTAGGGAACTTAACCAGTTAGCATCATTTAGTATCACAATCTTTTCAGGAATTGTTGCTTCCCTTGAAGATACAAGGCTACCATCAAGTAGATTTTGTCAACTGTTATGAAAATAAATAAAGATCATAAGGAAGGTCAAATGCATATTAACTTCAGTCATTGGGTTGTCCCAATACCATCTGTACTATTTTCACTTATTTAAATATTTTTTACCTTAGAAAACATGGGAAGGTGTTAAGTAACCTGAAATAAATAATGCATTAGAGGACCAAAGATTGAATTTTGTGTATTAAAATGCCAAAAAAAAAATTATGAAAAATTTCATAAATTCTATACTACCAAGTAGACTTTCTTTCGTATAAATATCCTCAATGTATAGATTTATATTTACACTTGTTGTGGTTTTATTTATGATTAAGGGATATTATCCCTTCATCATGAATAAAGGCACAACAAGTGGCAATCCTTGACAAAAGGTTTGAGTGATTTTATGAGCTAATCGGTCCTAAAAAAAATATCAACTTGAGTTATAAGTATTATCTCTATGTCCATGGTCCCTTCATAGTTTAGACTGATGCTATCATTGTAGATCATGATCTTGATATTTAGGAGAATTATTTGATCCTTCATTTCTATATTGAAAAAAATTAATCTCACATAAATCATTTGAAGGAAACATCTTCTTTCATACATATCTTCCCTTGACTAGGTTCCTAACTTCTTGTGGACAACTATAGTTGATGAAGATCTTGTTGAGATAATGGGTGTTGCACACATTACATAATATTTTTACATAATATTATTTTATTTTATTATGTAATGTTGTATCTAGGAGCACCTAGATGGATGAGAAAAATGTAAAGATTTACATTGGATATACTTGATGAGTTGTATTGTAACATTGTGGTAATATTTCAGGTAATTATTTAATATTGGAGAAAAGAATTAAATTCCAATATTAAGTGTGGGGTTAATGGGTTAGGTAGCACATGGTTTATTTAATACCACTTTGTGGTTCTTTTGGACTTGCTACTATATAAGCAACCATGAGGGTAGTTGTTGGTGTGAGAAGGGAGAAAGGTAAGAGTTGGGTAGTACAAGGCTTGACAGGTTAGCTAAGGGAGCATTTTTGAAGGTTGGAAGCATGGCATGGGATGTGTGGATTCATACTTGTTCACATAGATTTCTCGGTAGTGGCTATGGCTTTGAAAGCTTCTAGAGTTGTATTGCAATGGCATTTTTACAAAATAATACATGGTGATGGATGCTTTTGGAGGCTAGGTTTTTTCGTCAATGAGGGTTTCCTAGGGTATATACTGTGTCAAATTTTTGTGGTTATGTTGTCTATTCTCTTACATGTGGATTTTAATTACATATTTGTTTCAGATCTATTGTGGGTTATGTCGAAATAGTTATATTCTTTGTTGCAAATTTTTTTACATGTGGTTCAGAGCATTGGTTTTGTTGTTGTAACCCTAGATTGAATCCATGGGAATGCATAAGAGGATAAAACAAAGGGCAAGATATATGAGTTGTTTATTGTAGATCTAAGGGTTTTGAGTCTATTGTTATGATGGTAATTTGAAATAATTTGGGTATGTGAAATTTTTGGACAAAAGAGTTTTTTTGGGTGTTTTATTTAAATAAGGGTTTTAGGGGGAGTTTGAAGAAATGACCTCCTAGGAAAAAACATACCTCACCATTGGATTTGAGTTGACATTTCCATAAATTTTGATATATAATATGCCCTAGTTTGGCCATGTTTAGATAAAATGAAAGAGTTTTTTAGTTTCAGCTTATGATTGCTATCAAATTTAGTCCTATTGGAATTTTCATCACAAAAAAAAGAAGCAGTGAAAATGGTAAAAAGATCATCTTAGTAAAACAACCATAACTTTCTCTCAAGATATCAGATTTCAGACTTCTTATAGGTGCTAGAAAGCTAATTCAGAGCATTACAACTTGGTATATGTTTGGTTCTATGATTTTGAAATTTATTCATATTTTAAGAGCCCAAAATTTAGATGTTTATTTTGAGCACAAATTAGGACATAACTTGGGTATACAGAGTCAAATTTTGGACTTCATGTAGTCAATAGAAAGCTCTTGGAGAGCTCTATTAATATGAATATTTTATGATATATTGACTATAATAACATTGTGATTTTACGATATTGTATGTTTGGAGATTTAAGATTTGATGTCATTGTGGCAGTCCTTGACAAAAGGCTTGAGTGACTTTATGAACTAATCAGTCCTAAAACAAATATCAACTTGAGTTATAAGTCTTATCTGTATGACCATGTTCCCTTCATAGCTTATCTTGATGATATCATTCTACATCATGATCTAAAGATTCAAGAGAATTATTTGATCCTTCTTTTCCATATTGAAAAACACAAATATCCCATAAATCATATGAATGAAACATCTTCATTAATACATATCTTCCCTTGACAAGGTTCCTAACTTCTTGTGGGCAACTATAGTTGATGAAGTTCTATCTATCTTAAATTCTAGTGTAAGTATTAATGAGAAACCATGGGAAGTATGGATTAATACTATTTCATATTTTCATTAGAATCATATTACAAAATTGTAGAAAAACTAGATGGGTCATTATTGTGATTAGACAAATTTTCTAACAAATAACCATATGACCATTGCATTGATCGTAGAGGTTGTATTTCTTTTATATGTTCAATAGCCAAGTGTAAAATTCTTTTTTTCTTTTTCTAACTATCATCTTCTTTGTTGTAATATATTAGTTGAAGAATGAGATTACCTATGCTTCTATTTCCATCATCAAATGGAGAACTTGTGCACTCAAAATAGTTTTAAATCTCATTCTATGAGAATAAATTCACGTTACGTAAGGTAATATAGTGCTTGAAAGAATCACCAAAGTCATATTATATAAGGCGAGAAGATAAAAATAAGATTAAAGTCATTTGTATCTCAAAACTTTAGACAACACTAACAAGTTTAAATGTTTGTAACAAACCACACAATTGAGAAATAAGATAGACCCCTTAAAGATTCTTCATAGACTTGAATATCCCACCAAAACACTTCATAATAAATGAAACCCTCTCATACAACCTTCTATAAAAACTTAACAAAATTCTACAAAATCAAAGAAGAAATTATATAAGATACAAGATACAAAGGAAAAAGATAATACATATTACTAATCAATAAGATCAAGCTACAATTGAGGTGCCACAACAATATATTCCCTCTACACCACTGAAAGAGATGACTTTGAAGCTATAGATACAACCCAAGGTTCATCCTATCATTAAGGATCCCATATTTCCTTATGATCCTTTTACTCCATCCTCAAAGATTATTTGGTTGGCTATATTAGTGAAACGAAGAAAGAGGACTTATATAAAAGAGGAGTATGTGTATATGTTGGTTTTAGAACAATCTTTCCATAAGGGTGAATTAAACCAAGTTGTACAAAAGATGACATCAATAGATGGAAAACATATGTTGTTGTTCCACTTCCTAGGGTGAATATATCAAACATTAATCTTGATGATTATGTTATGGAGGAGGTTGATTTGGTAGAACCCACAAGAGGTGTGAAGGCATTAGTTTCTTTGGGTTTCAAATAATTATTAAAATATATAGTTCGGACGATATCCATATCTAGGATTTAAAGAAGAAATACCAAGTTTCAGACGATTTCATTTCAAAGGTAGTAGGTCTTATTGACCCAAATAATTTTGAGGCCACATTATAGGTTGCACTCAAAAATTGAGAAACACTAAAGAATAATTTAAATTCTTTTATTAAGGCTTATATGGAGTTGCAATTTGGTTTTGAGACATACTATACAAAGATTTTAGATATTATATTGTGGTATTTTAATGCAATTGTCAATAACAAAATCCATTTGGGAAGAATGATAGAGAGTGTCAATGACATATATGACATGACAAAGGCATGGGAAGCTATAATGGTTAAGTTGAAGAGTATCTAGAAGTGGTGTTTCTAATTTTTTCTGAAACTCTATCAAGGCAAAGAGATAGATAAGTTTAATGATTGGATGAGTTCCATTTACATAGGTGTTAAAGAGTAAGATATTAACTTTGAGGAATAGAAGACATGAGAAAAATAAAAGTTGGTGGGTAGCTAAAGGTGACAAGTTCTTTGATGGACTTGATCTCAAGATATAAAATGATGTAAATAAAGCCCAAATATACCCCATGGGTAGTAGTCTTGATCAATTCAATTGGACCATTGAGGTGCTAAACATTGAGGATAATTTCTATTAGTTGTTTAGATATAAAAAAGATATAAAGCACATAATGGAAGGATTTGAAAACTTGGATAATGGCCTTGCATCATGATGAAACCATATTTGATGATGCATTGACATTTTTCTTATTATCCTAAATACAATTAGAGAGATTTAAGATGGATTTGTTAGGTTTGATGTTAATGAGTACACTACTCTTTCAATAACCACATTCTTATATTTATTCCAATATTTTGTTTTGTTTTTTTGTTCATTTATATGATCCTCATATAGGGAAAGTTCACCCTTTTTCACAAGAACTTATTCAACTCTGATTACACTATCTACCATTTTTTTGAAAAACATGTTTTTGCTTTTTAATGTATATTTTATTTGTATCACCAAATTGTTGACAAAGATATCCATTTTATTTGTTTCTAGAATTTTTCTAAGCTATCTTGTGCATATTTTTCATCTCTAGAGAAATGTGTGGTTTGAAAAAGATCCAACATGGTGAGTGTGTTTTGAATGTTATAGGAATTTTGTTTAATGGACATTTTTACTAATTCTTCAAGTATTTAAAATTTTTGTAAGAGTTTTGTGAACCACTCCATGGCTTGATCTCTGAGACTCAAATATGTATGTATTCCTAAGAAATTAATATTTTTTCCTAACCTATTGTCAAATCAATGGATCATACTAAACTTACATGACATAAGGCAATGTACTTTTGTTCCTATCATCATAGTAATAGTTGCATTGCATTTCAAGAATCTATTCTAAGATCTTATAAACAAAGGAAAGATAGGCATTAAACATGCCGATGGATCAACTTCTCCACTTAATTATTTAAAACTTACCCATGGAAAGATAGACATTAAACACACCCATGTATCAATTGATAGTGACTAGGCAGTTCAGGGATGTAGTTAGAGGCAGAGGAGGTAAAAGGAAAAAAGAAAATGCAAGGAAAGTGGCATGATCATGAAGAGATAGAATTATGTTAAGGACACCTGCTGATACTATCACCTGCCAAGTTTTGCAACTACATCCAGATATTTGATCCAGTACAAAGAATGTTTGTGTTTTAATAGAAGATAAAATATCTTTGTATTTGTTTTCCAATCAATTTTTGACATATGTCCTCCCATCAGAAGCTTGTTTCAATCCTCCCTATAAAAGAATTTCTAAGATGTGGAGTGGGGGTCTAAAGTCTATACAATTTTAGTGTTAATGCTATTTTATTTTTCATACAATTAGTCTTTATGTTAATTTTGTGTTATGTATTAAATTTCATAATCCAAGAATACAAGTGAATCTTGACATTTTGTCATATATTGAGTTATTCTTGAGTTGAAAACAGTAAATGTATTGTTTTCAAGGAAGAGTAATACAAAGGAATGTTCTATAATATTTGTGTCTTTAAATTCTTTGTACATTTTCATATACTAGTTATGTTGGGATTAAATGAGCAAGGTTCGTCAATTTAATGCAACTAGGGTAGGTTATATATCAATTTACTACTTCTTTTAATTCAAATGAACTATGTAAATGCTTTAATAAAGTGGTAGGGTTTCTTGTCATATGAGAGAAATATTCATAAGAATGGGATTTAGGGTTAACTAATGATAATTTGATTGTAGAAAAATTAAATAGGTCAAGTTTTGCTGGTTAGACTCTATGTAGCAATGGATAAGGCACTGATCATGAATGCAAATTCAAAAGCTCATGTGGTTGCACAAAGCACAACTTAAATCAAATCAATTTTGCTTTTTTGTAATGAAGAAATAAACTATTGGTCATTACTTATTTACAATAGTTTTCCTTTGAATTATAATTAGCTGCTGTAACAAAGGAATATTGGAAAATCTAAAAAGAATTGTTGACCATTTCTACTAGAGGGGATAGATGTAAATTGTCTACAATGATCTCACTTATACATGATGAACAATGTATTTCCCACATGGTGCCTTTAATTACTTGTAAAATTAAGGTAAACAGTCTTATTAGTGTCAAGATCACTCAATCAAGAGAAAAACTAAGAAAAATTACAGACTCATATACCTTCACGCTTATGTACAAAACACCAAACAAACTTGATATCACATTTTTGATGTGATTTTCATTGAACATCAAATATAGATGTGGTAGAGTTTTCGTTGAAGCCTCCACATGTTAATGACAGTATTAAAAAGTGCATAGTTGTCTCTAACATATGTCTGAATATCTCTGACATCACGACTGTGTTTGCAATCTTGATTCAGATATGTGCCTGCCAATTACATTTCTTTCTACAATTTTAACTAGCGCTTGCATCAAGCTGCAAGTTTAAGGGATAGGAAGTTATATAAATTTGAATAATAATGAGTTATGTGAACATGTTTTATACAATATCAACGAAGATTAATTTAAATGGACAAAAATTATAAGCTATCATTTTGTAATTATGATATTTCAAGTTAATATATCATGATATTTAATATTTAATTATATTATAAATTAACATTTTGTAATTATGACATTTCAAGTTAATATTTCATGATATATGATATTTAATTATAATTAGAGTGAATTATAATTTACAAAGAGTAGTGAGTTGAGTTCAATTCTGTAATTAGTAGGACACCAAATTTGCTTTGCCATTAAGAAATCTAAATGATAAAAAGATTATTACACAAAGTGAAATAAGATCCAAATTATTACCCAAATCATTACTGTTTTGAGGCCGTGCAGTAATATTATGTTGATTTGATGATAGCAAGATAAGATATTTCATCAGTATGAAATTCATGCGAAGAATATATATTTTCATATTCTTTACTTTGCTCCATAAGCAGACAATTTCTTCTCCAATAGTATTAGTCAATACAAACCTTTTTGTTCATAAATAGTTGTACCAATTTATCAAACAAATATCATGACTGCAATGAATGCTTTTAGTGAAAAGATATCTATACACAACTTTTATTTTCTGATCTTCACAATAAGAGTAAAATTGAAATAGATTGCAAAATACATACTTGGACCATTTGCTGGCTGGGATAAAAGAGTGACACAAAATTGCACCAGTTAATATCAAATGTAGAGCCTCTGGCTGGGACAAAAGAGTGACACAAAATTGCACCAGTTAATATCAAATGTAGAGCCTCTTTCATTTTTACTGAAATATCAGTATTAAACCCAATTTTGATATATTTCACCATTTAGATAAACTTGGTCAAGCCAAGCAGATTTTAGAGAAGGTCTAAGCAATCCCTCTTAGTTGTAGACGTTTAGTCTAGTCTTTCTAACACTTTAGCTATTGCTAAAAGTGCTACTGTGGTCCAATGTGTATTCCCAAATCCATTCAATAATTCCAACTCCACTTTGTGTACTTAACTAGATGGATATCTAGAGGAAGCCTACTTCAAATTAAGAATGGTCTTTTGAATTAGTGATTCAGAATTAAAAATCAGAAAATTGAGTAGTCTAATTAGTCTTAGAAATAAGAAATTAAAATTAATAGAGTAACATATTATATAAATTTTGATATGGTATTTGATAAAATAAA
The DNA here is from genome assembly GCA_028749045.1 of Cupressus sempervirens. Taxonomy (NCBI): domain Eukaryota; kingdom Viridiplantae; phylum Streptophyta; class Pinopsida; order Cupressales; family Cupressaceae; genus Cupressus; species Cupressus sempervirens. The sequence continues at coordinate 825,464,486 of CM053787.1, read as the reverse complement.
ATTTATTGATATATGTTTGCTGAGTAGTAGTTTAGTAGAATTCATTTCTTTTGAGAATGAGTGATATAATCAATGTTCATTATATATAAATAATATTCACAAATGAACTTTCTTCAGAGAATACTCATTTTATTATTACTCCAACTAAGCATGTGTAACATAGAGCACCATTGTACGATCTAAACGATTTATTATAATAGAATATATTTTTTACAGATAATAATTCTGATATTACTTTCAAATAAACTCATTGTCCCACCTTTCATGAATAATAGAAATATTAAATTCAGCTCATACATTTAGTATTTACAATATCCCATTAATGTTCCCTAATAACCATCCTAATACTACTCAAACATGACATCTTAAATGTTTCTTGCACTTTGCCTTGAATTACCTCACTTGAAAACATCGTTGCACCATGTGAAATACAATCACAAATCTGTGAAAAAATTGATGCAATTGGAGATATGATATCCTTAGTTTTGTTCTCATTTTCGAAGGTGAGATCTGCAACTATGAAATGATGGTATGAATAACTTATTACAATAAAATTGAAAAGTAAACAGCAAGCATGTCTTTCATTACTATGAAATCAAAATTTCAAAGCAAAATCCATCTTTGAGAATGGTTCAAGGATAGCTATAAAAATCTAAAATAGCAAATAGTTTAGCTTCACCTCGTTAGTAGTATAAGGGGATAAAGCATGGTCTATATAAGTTGTAGCTAAATCAAGGAAAAAATCTGAATGAGAACTGACACTCACGGCATTAGAAGATGTGGAGCCTTCACCATATTTATTCATCTTCAGTTCTTGAGATTAATATAGAGTCCCGCTTGTTTCCCTCAACCTGCAACAAAATAAGAATGCCTCTTAAAAATTAAAACACAAATTGCATATATTGAAACGGAAAAATAAAATGAATTAATAAGGTTCGCCATTTGAATACTTGACACCTGCAAAATTTTCAATCCCAATTTAAAGCTTCTCTGTTCTTCCTGATATTTTCTTTTAAACTTTCGAAGAAAAGATTATAATCTTATTAACAAATTTCAAAACGTACCTTTTAAAGGATATATTTTATTCTAGGAAAGAACTTTTCTTTTATGGAGTGCCGATTTCTTAGAAATTTTGTCTCCTGATATTAAGGATGTATGTGCTTACAATTGATAAAGTTCCTTCGTTGTTAACCTTCCTTCGATGTTTCAACAGTCAAAGCCGCGTGTGATCCAACTGTTTATTCATCCACGAATTTTAGTGGCCCTAACAACGTATCCTTTGTGCTGCCAGATTTACACCACTGATTATAAGGGCCATGTAGATAGAATCTCTGTGGGCACCTGTTATGGGCTGCTATTGTTATAAATCACATATTACAAGAGAAATTAAGCTTGAAAAAATAAGTCAACTTTCATTATTTAACACTTTTAACATAGAAATCAAGTCTTAATGTATGATGTTTAAGTCATCCACCTGTCAAATTGTATTTCAAGAAACAAATTTCCGCCATACTTTAAGTGTGTGTGAGGCTTTCATGACGGTCATTTTAAAATTACCGAGAGATTAATAAGCAGGAGCATGAGACTCTCCAAAGCCGGCTAATTACTTTTGAACCCATATAGTTTGCATGTAACCCACAATCATCAAACTCCATTCTTGGAGACATCTAGCTATTGGGACATTTTCTTCCAATTAGTGCACTATATTTCATCTCTGCTCTCGATCGAGTATCACAAGCTGGATTTCTTGTACGGGATTGGTAAAAAATTTGAACTTGTGCAATTATAACCATTATATCTAACAAAAATAAAATGTTTCTTTTAATAGGCTTAGAAAATAGTGTAAGTGCCAATTACTTAAAGCAATCTATCGGATGTCTTATGTGTACTATCTATAGTAAGTATTCTATGAGGTTGTATCTTCTTCCTCAACTTACCGAGCCAATATGGATACATAGTTAATGAATGTTAATAAATGCAAACTTACATTGATCCTTTTAAAGAAGTATATTTTTGCAATTTGAAATACTTGAACTTAATTAGATGGCACTGCACTGAATTGACCATACGCTGTTCTAAAGCTCACACATATAGGTAGAGGCAGTAGAGGGTATCAATAAATCCATTTTATCTTTTGTAATTTTTGCAATAAAATTTATTCCATTCTCTCAGTTAACATGATGTCACTGTAAAACATTTTGGAGCTCCCGCTTTGGTATGCAGGTATAGAAGATGGCAGAGAAAGTTATGAAACATTTCTTTACCGTCATTTTATCAACCGATAGGTGCTCACCCTTTTATATCCACATATTAATTCCACTTCACAACATTTACAATTTCATTTCCAACTTCAGCATCTTTCATTCTACAATCCTCTGAAGCATTTCTGATTGGGTTCACATACGATTCTCCCAACCTATTGACTTTACTTGCCCACAATTCATAACCAAAAACATGGCGTAGGGTTTGTTATTGTTTGGCCATTCACAAAACACATTACTTTCATCGGCATGATGCCTCCATCTCTCCTCTACAAGAGTGTTTTGAGCGTGGGAGCTGAGACATAGAATAGGGGTTTGAGTTGAGTACTTCGTCTGATATATTTCATGCACGATGTCTCATCGAAATCTGCGAAAAGCTGCAATTCTTTGTGGGATTCCATCGAATCAACAACGTTTATACACCATTTTATATGCACAATCTGCCAATAGAAATACTGTGGGTAGTGGCGTCTCTAAATTCTTCGAACATCTTCATAAACATGTTAAATTTGTATATTCATTCTCCGATGGTGGCAGCCTTTGTGATTTTAGCTCATAGAAACATCAGCTCAAACAATTCTTATGCTTTATATATTCCATGCTGTCTTTGCATAAAGCTTTCTGTAACACAACTCGAAATCCTTGTGAGGAGCTCTGCATTTTCGAATATTGGCAGGCAATTCATATGCCATGTCCGTGATTACATCACGTTCTACAAAATATTTAGAAAGTGATTCATATGCCCGACCATTGGCATTCTTCTTGAAACTGGTTATAAGATAGTTATCTAGCAGGGCAGGAGTTAAAAAAAACGTTTTGTAAAATTTAGGATTCTAACTTTCTAATCTTTTAAATGTTACAATTAGGTTTCTTGATTCTTTCTTTCCTTTTATTTAAATTTTTTATTTTATTATTAATTTTTTGGTGAAAGTAAGAAATTTGATGATTGACTTGTTTTGATCACACTTGTTCATTTTAACTTCTATTTTTTTATTTACAAAGGTTTTTCTAACTTCTTAACATTTGAAATTTTTTCTAATTTTCTAGTTTCTCAAAACTTATCAGACATCTTAATTTCTAACTTTTGAACTGGTTAGAAATTAAGAAAAATATTGAATTTCGAAATCTAATATATTTGAAAAATAACTCTCCTTTCAAACGAGCATAACTTTTGATGCATGACTTGGTTTCAAGAAATTTGAAACATAGGAAGAAGCTTGGAGCAAGCTCGAGATTTAGGAAACATGAGACCACAAAACATTAGAAAAACTATTGGCCACATTAAAGTTTTAAACTTATCACTCTTTGGTTAATTTTGACCAAAATGACAAAAAAATAATAATTTTGAAATAGGGTAGATAGCATAGAAATAATTGCCTCTAACTAGGGAGAAAGACATTAAAGGACATGGGATGAACCCAACAATTTGGGAAACTAGTACATTATTATAGGGCCATATAGTCAACATGAGGATGACATAGGAATTGATAGGAGAAACTAGAGACAAGCTGAAAATGGAACTCGAGACAAAAAAATTTAACTAGTATATGTACATGGCAGGCAACCCCTACCTCTAATAATTGCAATTGTGTTACACAAATCCATTTATTGGTTGATGAAAATAAATACCATGGAGAGCTTACAAGTGGAAACTCCCAAGTACTCGTGAACTCAAATGTAGGCATGATCGTTAAATTGAATTCTAATTCTAAGACTGCTAGCTTGATCCACTTATTTAGACAAGAGAATACACCTAAATAATGATGCCGTATAAAAAGTAACCAACTTTAGAATCAAATTTGTATCTTGTTGCATGTCATTTATGACTTCATTTTGAATGAGTTGAAGTCCATGAATAAAATTATGAAACAATACCATAATTTATATTCCTCTTCTTGGAATTCTTGTGGTTGATCATAACAAAGACTTTAAAACTCTTTTTTGATACATGGTGACCTTTTTCCTCAATTATCATAGTTCTACTTGAATATTTTAAGTAGTAATTTAAACCAAGAAGTGCATCCTTCTTCTATATAACTTGCACTTGTTGGCATGAATGATCATACGAACCTAGGACAATATCTCCCCCATGTGTAAAATAATGACTAAGCGAGTCCACAGAATGATAAGTATTGATCAAAAGATTGGCTATCATGTAAAGGAAGTAACCTTAAAAGAGCATCACTCCCAAAATCTTCATCCTTTCATTTTGAATGTTGATGGGCCAAGGTAGTGTTTTCTTTTCTTTCACCAACATGGTTTTAGATCTCTTGATTAGAACATACTTCATGAGCCCTTGATCCCTCTAAACCTTGAGACAAGGCTTGTATATCAATATCTTCTTTATGAAAATGATATAATATAAGATTATTTTTTCCAATTTGTGCAACATCCTAATGGATGAGGCCATTTTTAGATGTATTTATATTTGTAAATAAAAAATAGTAATCATGATCAAGAGCTTGAGAAGGCTTACTAGTACAAAGAGATTCACTTGCTAAAACATCATGAGATCGATTGAGATGAGACCTTACATCTCTTTAGACATCATCATGAATCTTCTTCAATTTATCAACACCACACTTTTTTGCTCACATTCTTTAAGATGGTTTCCATATTTTTACCTATGGAGATTGAATTGATATCTTTTATGGTGTTGTTTTCATATACCATATTTTACTCCTTCTTGACATTAGCATTAGTATTATATAGTGATTGACTAATAATACCATAATCTAGAATTTTGAGCTTTTGCAAGGGAAAAATCTCTACTAACTCATTGTAATAAACAATTTCACTAATATTTTCTTCAAGATTCATTAGATCATCATGAATCTCATTACTTAGTGACACATTAGTAAAGATGGGTGAATATTTCATAGATCAAGTGGCAAGCCATTATAGAAACTCTTGAAGAAGTCAACTTTTATGGGTTCATCAAGAGCCTTCTTCTTCTAGTGTAGAAAGTAATCACTGCCACTTTCACTTTTACTATCACTTTCAACTTTTCCTTTGTACCAAACCATGATTCTAAATTTGAACTTTCTAATAGAGTTGCCAACATTGACTTTTACAAATAGAGTTGCTAGCCTTCATTCCTCAGAAGGTACCATGATTTTTTTTATGATAATAATATATATTGGTCTTCTTGGTTGATCCCAAGATGAGTTGCAAAAAAATCGTTAATTCTCACATCTTCAAAAGGAATGCATGCTCAATGATGAGAACGTGATTGTTGATTTAACAATTTCTATAAATGGTCTTTTAGTTTGTAGTGATACATAGGATATGAACTTTAAAATACTAAAATTTCCAAAATTTGAAGAATACAAGGATTTTATTTATGTTGTAGACTATGATTGACATTATTTTTGACGTATTAGATAGCAGCTCTTTATAATCAAACTATAATATCAATCATAATCTACAACATTAATAATCAGACTATAATTGACATTATTGAACCTTTACAATCTAATTTATTCCATAATATAATATTAAATTGTAACATTATAACCATGAAATTTGAAATCTTTACTGAACTATTATAATTGCAAAAAGAGGGGTAAAAATTTATTAAGACAAAGAAATACAACAAGGAGTGCTCAACAAGGAGCTCGATCTTGAGCAACAAGATCATCAAATTCTTGCACCATCTCAAAGGACAGTTGCCTCCTATCCCTAATATTCCAACCCGGATCATGACTAGATGCCCATTTGGCTAAACAATCAGTAGTTCTATTCCATTCACGAGGAATATACGTGAACCTAATGAACTGAAAAGAGGAAGAGAAGAAAAGAATCTGCTTAACAACAATGGCCAGCTACCAACTAACATCCTCAAGCTCTTGCGAAGAAAGCATGTTCACCACCACCTAGGAATCAGACTCACAGATACTCTTACTCCATCCCTGCAAGCAACACTGTTCCACAGCATATAAAATAGCCTGAGCTTCCATGAGATTGTTAGTATAATCACCCTTATGAACTGAGAAGAAAAATTTAACATCCCTAGAACTACAATGAGCCACTCCGCCAATACCAGCCGAACCAGGATTCCCACAGGAAGAAGCATCAGTGTTAATTTTCAGAACTCCACGGGGAGGAGGAGTCCAGTGCTCATCCCGGTTAACCTGACCCTTCCTCTGATGGTGAAGCTGCCTAGACATAGAAGGAAACCTATGAGATGCAGCCCCATCCTGCAGATGAAAATTGAGGCGATTATAGATAGCAAGATCAACTGGATCCATACCCCCATCAAGCTCACACTTCACAAGAATAGTTTCCTGAAGAGAATGTGATATTTTCCACCAAAGATGCAAAACACCAAGCCGAACATCTTGGAATATGTGACGATTCCTCTCCAACCAAATATGCCAAAGCATGAAAGATGGGCCAAGAATCCAAGCAGCATGGAGAAAAGAAGACTTGGAGGGAGCAGTACCCAAGCGGGCCCAAAACTCAAGCAAAGAGGAAGCATGCTGACAAGAGCAACCCCAAGCACTCCACCAAAGGTGCCATATCTGAGTAGAATAGGAGCAATGGAAGAATAGATGGGAGATAGACTTCTCTCCATTACCACAGAAAACACAATAAGAGGGGCCCTAAAATCCACGTTTGCAAAGATTATCCCAGGTAAGACAATGGTTGTGAGCCACTAGCCACATGAAAAAATTGTACTTGGACCAAGAAACTTTATTCCAAACTTGCTTCCACCAAGGGACCTCAGCATCCCCAAATAATTGTCTAGTTATCTCTTGATACCCAGCAGAGACATGATATTTACCAGACAAGGTACCGCCCCAAGCACAAACACTTGGACCAAGCAAAGAAGAACACTCTCTAGAGGCCAAAATTTGAGAAAGCTCCTGACGATCCATGTCTGTACCTCCAGGAGGGCAATCAGAAGAATGCTTCCATCTGTAACCAACAACAGGTCCCAATTGATAAGGAGTCTTGTAATGAGCCACTTTATCCCATCCAGCAGCAAGAAAAGAGTCACAAAGAGGCTGAAGATGAGGGTATATGGATAAAATGGAAGGGAATCCATCCCAAGCATCAAACCAAAACAAAGCCCGAGAACCTCCTTTACATATCCAAAATAGACCCCTCTTTACCAACATCACACCTGTCTTCAAAGTATGCCAAACCATTGAGCCACAGCCTTCAAGAGGAAGTGCAGAAACAGAGCAAGGATCAGCACCATGAAAATATTTATGAGTGATAATATGAGCCCAAATTTGATGTTTTCCAAAGCACCATCGCCAATAAAGTTTAGCAACCAAAGCTTGACTACTCAATAGAGCAGATCGAAGACCAAGACCACCCTCCTTTTTAGGCCTACAAACAATTGCCCAATTAACCAGCTCCATTTACTACTACGCAAATTACCACTCCAAAGGAATTGTCAAGAAAGAGCATCAAACTCCTTGAGAAAGTAAATAGGTGCAGCATGAACCATGCTTCGATAAGTAGGAAGAGCTTGGATAACAGCTTGAAGAAGAGTAACCCGGGCAGCAGTAGAAAGACATCTATGAGTCCAATGATTTACCTTATCCTGAAGCTTGGTAATCAAATTTTGCCAGAAGAGATGTGGCTGCCTGGAAACAGCAATAGGGATGCCAAGATAAGTCAAAGGAAGTGATCCTATCTGAAACCTTAGGATACCAACAATCCTGTGCTGAATAGAATCAGGAGTGTTAAAAAGGTAAATGGAAGATTTGTGCTCATTAAATTTCTGGCCTGAAGCTGCCAAATAAACGTCCAAAGCATGTCGAAAGACTTCAGCTTCCTTGATCCTAGCAAGACCAACAAGAGAAAAATCATCAACAAATTGAAGATGGGAAAGAGAAGGTAAGCCATTACCCCACCGCCAGCCTTGAATAGAATTCTGGGACACTTGATGCTTAATGAATCTACCCAAGCCTTTATCAATGATGATGAATAGATATGGGGAGAGAGGGTCACCCTGGCGGAGGCCTCTAGAAGCACCAAATAGTTGAGAAGGTTGACCATTAATAAGAAGTAAAAAGGAGGCAGAAGTAACACAACTCACAATCCAACTCACCCAGTCAGAGCTAAATCCAAAAGAAAGAAGAATACTCCTTAGGAAGCTCCATTTAACTCTATCATAGGCCTTAGCCATATCCAACTTAACAAACATGGCTCTCTCCCTGGAAGTAGCCATAGAGTGAATAGCCTCAGTAGCAATAACCACCCCATCCAAAATTTGTCTGCCAGCAACAAAACCACTTTGTTCTTCTGAGATAATAATGGGAAGCCACCTTTTCAATCTCTCAGCAATCAACTTAGTAATAACTTTGTAAACCACATTACATAAGGCAATTGGTCTAAAACACTCCAATTTATTAGCACCCTCTCTCTTAGGAATAAGAGTCAAGAATGTAGAGTTCAAAGCTCGAAGCATCTGCTTGCTAGCATAGGATTCTTTAACCACCGCCAACAAATCATGATTAATGATGTCCCAAAATTCCTGAAAGAATTCAACTGGAAAGCCATCAGGACTAGGAGCCTTCCCCTTAGGCATGCCAAATACCACCTCCTCCAGCTCTTCCAAAGAAATAGGACGCATGAGATAATCATTCATTTCTTGAGTGATAAGGGAAGGAATACATGACACAATAAGATTTTCTTCATTATCAGTAGGAGGAGAGTCCTCAGAGAAGAGGGTAGAGAAGTACCAAATAGCGTCTTGGAACAAAGCTGGCAAGGAATTCAGTTGGATACCTTGAGAATTAACCAAAGAAGAGATAGTGCTCTGATTCCAGCGAGATTGCACTATTTTATGATAAAAGGCAGTGTTACGGTCACCTTCCTGGAGCCAATCAACTCTAGCCTTTTTCTTCCAAAAAATTTCCTCTCAAAGTTCCCATTCTTCTAGAGCTCTAGAAGCAAGGGATTCATCCTTGCCAAGAGCCTCTGAGAAACCTTGATCTCTAATCTCCCTTGTGATGACATCAAGATCTTCTTGAGCAAGACTTTTCATAAAGTGAAGGTTCCCAAAGAAATCCCTATTCCATATCTTGAGCTGCCTTTTAACATATTGAAGCCTTTTAGAAAATGAGAACATTGCAGTACCATATGCAGGAGCACCATCTTTCCACCAACAGAAAACACAATTATGAAGAGAGGAGTCCCGAAGCCACATCAACTGGAACTTAAAAGGAGGATGCTTTGGAACATAAGCCCCTATAGTGGAAAATTTGATTGGCCAATGATCTGAACCCCTCCAATCAAGGATTTCTGAAGAGATAGTAAGGGTGCCACTAACCCAGAAGCAAGAAATAAGAAATCTATCTAGACATTCTGAGATAGTAGCAACACCAGTCCTGCAATTATTCCAAGTATAGAGACCATTAGAAGGCTTAACATCAGAGAGATGCAAAAGAGATATCTGTTGCCGAAGAAGAGCAGAAGAAGGCCCCAATCTAGCCAAACCACCATGCTTCTCCTCCAAACTTAAAACTGAATTGAAGTCCCCTGCTATCACCCAAGGATGATAAGGATGACAATTTCTAACATATTGAATATGTTCCCAAAGTTCTTGCTTTCCCACAAGATCAACAGGTGCATACACATTAGTAACCATGATTACCTCTCTTGAGTCTAGAGCAGAAGCTACCATAGAGAGAGTTGAGTGAGAAGACATCCAGCCAAGAGGACAAATTTTTTGAAGATCCCAAAATATAGCTAAACCACCCGCACTTCCTGTTTCCCCAACACACTGGCATTGGCCACGAGACCAAATACTAGAGGCATGTTGGACCATAGACTCCACAGAGAGCTTAGTCTCTTGGATACAAAAAATATTAGGGCTATGATCAACCACCAAGTTATGAATAGCTTTTTGTCTAGGGATGCTATTCAACCCCCTTACATTCCATGAGAGAATAATCATCATTGGGTAGAATTGGGAAAATGAGAATCCAAAGGTTTCACTGAAACAGACTCAATCAATATATTGCCTGTGAGTTTAATCTTCTCTCGGTCTGTTTTGCGCCCACTCCTTAGAGGATTAGAAGAAGCCCACTTAAAGGGTTGAGACATTAACCCCAAGGGGAGAGGAGAACCCTTGCCCTTACCTGATGGTAGCACATCCTTAACCAAGTCAGCTAAAACAACATCATTATCCTCCAACACTGCAGGAGTCACTAGAGCCTCTGTCACAGGAGCTACAGGGCCCTCACAGTTCCGATATACTACAGGGCCCCACAAGCATCATTAGGAACAGATCTCTCATCTGGGCAAACTGGATCAGAAGAGATAGGAGGAGGAATACCCTCCTCTAGAACCATACTATCCAGCACCTCTAAGCGATTAAAAACTGAATCAGATAATCTTTCTTTCAAAGGCCTCTTTTGACCACGGCCCTTAGCACGAGGGATAAAAGGGGTAAATCCATTCTTATCCTGCATTTGAGCCTTACCCTTACATATAGCATCTTGCGGATTCATCCCCTTGGTAGTATTAGCCATTTGAGATTGTCCTTTCCCTATAGTATCTGCCAAACCACCAGTATTGCCAGCTGTAGAACCATCCACTCCTTTGAAACTTGAGTTACGGGGGCACTGATGTAGTAAATGACCATACTCATGACAAATCCAGCAACGGAAAGGGAGAGATTCATAATCTAACTGCTGCACCCAAGAAAAATCCCCCATACAAATTTCCAAAGAATCTGGTAATGGGTTATTCAAATTAATTTCAACACAAATTCTAGCATAAGAATTAACCTTTTTATCGAGGGATTGATGTGCGATCGCAGTCGGCTTCCCCAAAAAAGCAGCAATTTGTCGAAGGATGTCTTCACGCCAAAATTCCAAGGGAAGACAAGGCAAGCGAACCCAAATTGGCACTGTTGAAGGGAGATCCTCAGCAAAATTAAAACTTGAATGCCAAGGTTTGACAAATAACCCCACATGGTTGTAGAAATAAGGGCCTCCTTCAAAAACACGATCCCGATCAAACATGCAAGAGAATACAACAAAAAAAAACTATTCCCCATCAACATAATCTCCATATCACCTTCCAGCTGCCATGAGCGGCGGATCCATGCCTCAAGAGCGGATAGGGAAATCTGAATTCCAAGAAATTTGCATATCAAAGCATGCTTGGTCCAATAATCAATTTCCTTCATTACAGTCATTGGAGGAATAACCAGAATAGGGCGATCATGGCTACGCGGAAAACAACCATTAACTTTTTTCAACTTGGAGCTCTCCCCTTAATAAAATGATTCAGATCCCATTGCATGCATAGTTGGAGAAGAACCATCTGTTCTCACCAACGAAGAAGAAATCCCAGGCCCTGCCATGCAAACAATAAAACTCCATTCCAAAATTGACTGTAGAAGATTTCCAAAAACACCGATACAAATTATGTCTAGTAGCTAGCAATCCAAACAGAACAGAAAAATAGTAAAGATCAAACACCAAGAACAGGCTAAGGGAAAAACCCTAGCCCAGTCAGCAGCCAACACTTCTCCACCAAAAAAACTATTATAATTATTGAGCCTTTATAATCAGAAAAGCCAAATACATATTCTATGGAAACCCAAATATAAATCTAGCACAAAAATATCTTCTACTTCATTCTTTAAATTAAAGAACGAGCTTAAATAGTTGAAGAATGAAGAAATATGCGCACCGTTTAACATTCGCCCAAACAAATTCCACATTCCATCAATTTAAAATCGCTACAATTAAAAAAAAAATAACTACATGTTGTTGATAATTTTAAGGTGCTAAATCATAAGAGCAAATGGAAATGTTACTCTATCATAATGATGAGGGAGATACAAAATTTCAAACACATAGAAGAGAGGAAAAAATCTAATAATTAATATTTATACAAATTAATTTTTTCTTAATCTTTTTTGTATGCTACAGATTACATTTCAAGTCATACCTAATGATGCAATTATGTAGCTTTTATAGAGATTGTATCCATAATTCCTAACAACAATCATTTATAGAGGTTGAAACCTTCACGAAAGTTAAATACTAGAGTAGATACAAAGCATAAAGGCTTGATACAAATCTTCACTCAAATCGTCCTATGAGAGACTGGATGTTGGTATGCACGAATTAGTTGCAAATAAGTAACAAGCTTTTCTAGCCAAAAGGATTGTAGTATTTTCTAGTTTGACCAAGGACACTATGTCATTGGCCCTCATAGTAAGCATTATTATAAAGTGACACATACTAGTCTTGGAAATCAAACACACATCCTCCTTAGTAGTTGAGGTGTATATTGCAATACCCATTGTGATTGGGTAAAATCATAGATTATGCATTACCTTTTCCAAATAGTATACTCACAAACATAAGGACTACTTCTACATATTTGACAACACTTGTTCTCTTCATAACTTCAAAATTCAATGTAATTACATAGAACAAGTGCTAATATGTATTTCTAGATGACTTGAGACTTTTGGAATCTTTAAAGTTTTTTTGTTGTCTTGTGATCCTCTAGTACACCTACCCATTAGAAGACATTGTACTTGCAATAGTTTGAGACATTAAATGAGGTAGGTCAGTTTGAATTAAAAAATGAGAGGGAAATTTTGTGCGGATAGAAAGAGACAAAAAGTGAGGAATGATTCATTCCATAAGAGTGATCCCAAACATTTTGAAGAAGAAGGTAGAGTTCAACAGAATAATAGAAGTAGAAAGAGTTCATCAGTGTGCAGTAGGAGCACGTGAGACTAACTTTCTAAGTTTTGTGGAAGTGAAAATTTATCTTCTATGAGTAGTGATTTATCTAAGTTTATTGTATGTAGCCATATATTGATGTAAGTTTGATTTAATTTTTTCAAATATTTTTATTCTTCTAGGGTTTGCAGTGCATTCTCTATATTTATAATAGTTAATAGAATGCAAGCAAACATACTTGCAAATCTCCATTCTAATGTGTTTTTATCTTGTCTCTATTAACACATTCCACTGTGCATGTTAGTAGTTTTGGAAAAATGAAGGAGAAACCACTAACTCTTTTATGAGTTTTCTAGAATGTCATTGTTTCCCTTTGTAACGCTTGGCTTGTGTTTGAGTTGAGTAAATTGGCTCCCGTGGACTAGAAATCTCAATCTCCTCTATTGGGTTCCCTCTCTACTGAGCTCACTTTAGAAACTAATAAAATTATTCCCTATTGGTGTTAAGCACCTTGACACTACTCTATCTCAACGCCTTAGCTTTCCAAGCAACTCAGCTACTTCAACAAACTTTTGTGATTTTTGAATTTTTCACATGGTATTAGAGTCATTAGGTCCCACATCCTTGTGATTTTGGGAATTATTTCTAGGTGTTAAGGTTTGTTGTATAGGAGACATGGTTGGAGATGTAGGAAAGACTTGGTAGGAACCACCATCATTTAATGGACAAAATTATGACATTTGGACAAAGAAGATGAGAACCATTATGTTTTCAAATGACTTGTGAGAGTCTATTATAAATGGGTTCAATGATGAAACTAACCCAATACAATATGGTTCCCTCACCAACCATCAAAAGACTCAACGAAAGGAGTTAAGAAGAAGGATGTAAAACCTTTAAGCTTGATTGAGGAATCCATGCTAGAAATAGTTGTTCCTAAGATAGAAGCAAAAAAATATTCAAATGAAGCATGGGATATCCTTGAAAAAAATTTCAAAGGGACTGACAAAGTCTATGTAGTGAAGCTACAGATGATTCAAAGGGCATTTGAGAACCTTCAAATGAAGGATAATGAGTCCATTGAAGACTTTAGCTCAAGGATCTCTGGTTTGACAAATTAGATGAAATCAAATGGGGAAGATTATAAGGAACACAGAATAGTTGAAAAGATATTGAGGAGTCTTCCTCCAAAGTATGATAATCTTGTGATGATCATTGAAAAGGCGAAGGACCTCACTACTTTTGCAATGGATGAGTTTATGGGCACACTTAAACCCCTAAGCATTAGATTAATAGATTGGTAACATCTTCCTAAGAGTAAGCTTTCCAAGCTCAATCGAATAAATGAGGCAGGGAAATAAGAATAAATTTCTCTAGTAGAGGCTCTAGAGGAAGAGGTCATGAAAAATATGAACAAAGAAATACTAGAGGAGAAAGCTTAGGATGAGAAAGCAATGAAGAGGGAGCAAGCAAATATCAAAATAATTATAAAGGAGGTAAGAAGAACTAAAACTCTAACAAGAATATTGTAGAATATTATTATTGCCATAAGTTTGTGCATTATGTAAATAAATACTAGAAAAAAAAGGGTGATCAATTAAGGAAGAATGTAAATATTGCTGATGTGACTATGGGTGAAGTTCACAATCCCAGAACCTTCATCATGTGAAATATTGGTGAAGAAGGTTGTAAGAAAACTTGGCAACAAAGAATATAACTGTTTCCACATAACCCATAATAGATCTGAAATAAACATGGAATTAAAATCCACATGCAAGAGAATAGACAAAATACCCACAAAATTGTGACACAAGATATACCCTGGGAAACCCTCATTGAGGGAAAAAACCCAGCCTCCAAAAGCATCCATCACCATGTATTATTCAACAAAAAGACCATTGCCATACAACCATGGAAGCCTTCATGGCCATAGCCACAACCGAGCAGACTATGTGAACTAGCATGAATCCACACATCCCATGCCATGCTTTCTACCTTCACAAATGCTCCCTTGGCTAACCTGTCAAGCCTTGTCCCGCTCGACTCTTGCCTTTTGTCTTCCCCTTGTCACTCTCTTTTTTTTCTCTACAACAACTAACCTTGTGGCTGCTTATATAGTAGCAAGTCCCACAAAACCACTAAGTGGCATTACATAAACCATGTGCTAATACCATGTGCTACCTAACCCACTGACCCCACATTTAATATTGGGCATTTAATTCTTTTCCCCAATATTAAATAATTATATTAAATATTATCACAATGTTACAATACAACTCATCAAGAATATTCCATGGGAATCTTTATATGTTGCACGTCCATCTAGGCACAACATTACATAACAAAATAAAATATAACAATATTATGCAATGTGTGCAACACCCATTATCTCAACAATCTCCCACTTGTTGTATACATTGCATAGGGTCAATCCGTAGCCACACAAATGAACAAGGGAAAAATCCCTCCCAGCACATCCACCATCATGGATCAAAATACACCAAGTGCTCCATCTTGGTACCCATAAAAAAATCAAAGTATCTAGCATCTCAAACATGAATGATCTCACCTCCTATTATGCCACTCCCACTGGACATACATAGAAGCCATCCAAAGAGAAAGCCACCTAACCTGTCGCATTAGAAGATCATAAAATCCTGTACCAACTAAAATTCCAAACACAAAAACCTGATCCAAAGGTAATCACATGTATTCGTAGTTGTCAAAATATCCATAGCTGAAATAGCACCCACAGCAAAGTGCCAAACTCATCCAACTATCCATACCTCAAAGGTATAAAAAGTGAATCTCATATCACCGACATATCCAATCTATAACCTGCAATCACAAGCCTTAAGAACAATACCTGCCACATATATACCAAGAAGCTCCCATTGCAAAAGATAATGTCAAAGCTATAACCAATCCACTCACAACATCTCAAAGAAGTGAATCCATGTAGCATCAAGGACATCCACAATACATAAACTAATATCCTGCAAGAAAAAAACTCTCATAACAAGTCTCCAACAGTCTCCCAAATTCTCCACAACTAACAGAGGAAAGAGATAAAGGAATAACCATGTCATCTCTCACATGACATGCATGAGCACAAACCAGTGATCACAATCTCTAACCAATCTTAAATCCAATGTAGGCAAAATTGAACAACCAAGACCAAAGAAACCATGCAAATCATAACCTGTATCATGTCCTTCTACACACACCTCTAGATGTAAGCTGTGCAAGTATATTCTCCTCCATAAAACCCCAATAAGAAGCCTCAACAACACCCAAACCATACCATATAACTAATCATGGATGTAAGCCTCTCACAAGAAGATCAAACTTAATAAAACCATTTCTAAACCAAGGAATAACCATTCCTAATCCAAGGAAAATGCCCAATATAAAACCATCTCCCAAACTCAACCAGCATAACAACATATGCACATGGAGATAACTAATGCTAAACCATCTCTCAAATGAACCCTCCAGAACTAACTCAAGTACCATAGCTCAAGATCCATATCCATGAAAGACAAGCATAAATATAATGCAACTGAGAGAATCAATGGGCTATACCTCTCAAGTAGAAAACCCTCGAGTAGACCAAGAGTGGGGAATGAGAATGCTCATCAAGATACCCAAGTCTCCAACAAAGACTCATCTAAGATCAATCTCCTGTCAAGTCCATATCAGGTGACTACCCCTCAGACTTCCTGCTGAAACCATCAACTGTCTCAACAAATACACTCTCTAATCCAAGAGAAATCAGCATCACCATCATCTCTAAGTATCCATGAGCACCTGTAACAAAACAATCCATGCCAATTCCAAATGCAACATAGCAATATCATGAAGTATCCAGCTTATGATCAGTGTACTCAATACCAAGAAACTAAACCAAGATCAATGTCAAAGTTCCAACCATGGCCTCAGGAACATAAACATGACAACATGATCTAACCATCTCAACTAAAAGAGATAACATGCTCCACATGAACACACCATAACATGTCACAACTCTTAACGCGTATCAAGAGTATGCCATGACATAATAATGAAACAATCCTCATACCAAGGATAACATGCCAAATAAAAGCATAAACGACACCTTTGCCAAGAACCCTATGAGTCCCCAAGATGCAACCATCTCCACACACCACGAAGAAAACCATCTCCATATACCAGGAAGAACCATCTCCACATACCATGAAGATAACCAAGAACTCCATGAGTCCTCAAGATCTAACCATCTTCATACACCATGAAGATAACAAGTGCACCATGCAAATGTCAAAGACACTTCTGCAGCAACAGGATCTAAGACAAACCTCCAACATCTGCAAACACTCAATAAATATATCAATGCCAACAACTCCCACTCAACTATGGTACCAAGTCACCTGTGGCATCATAAAATTCATCTCCTACTTGAAGATCCAAACCAAACCAGGAAATAATCCTGCACTGTCACCCCATCACTGTCACAAGCTCCCACTAAACCATGTATCCAAGCTATCCATGACATCATGATGAAAAATAACCATCCTCTAACCATGAGAATCAACCAAGGCATCAAACCATCAAAGAACTCAAAGTGCACATCATGAGCTCCTCAAAAGAAACCAAATAACCATGATCCTCAACCAAGAAGATATACCACCATAACTGAATCAAAAAATTCAAGCTAATGAACATCAAGGATGTACCTGTATATCCAATCATGTCATGCCGAAATTCATGACACCATGATCACATCCATGAACCGAGCATCTGGCTCTCAATATGTCCAACATGTCAGCATAAAATAGTCAACCACAATCCTCCACCATGACTGTACCTGGTAACAACATCTCATCCCTTCTACATGAAGATAAAATCATGTGACTTAGGGCATAGACAACCCAAATCCAAGCCACCAATCTGAATATGCATCAATAATGAAAGATCAATGGGCAAAGACAACCCATAACCAAGCCATAAATGCAACTTGTAAGTATAGACCACTTACAACACTGCACAACTTGTAGACCCAACAAGTCATCATGCATATCCAAACTAAACACTAATAACCATATCATCATGAGACCAATCTGAAATATGAACTGAGTATACAATGACATCAAATCTTAAATCTCCAATGCCATAAACTCACAATGTTACCATAGTCAAAATATATACCATAAACTATTTAGATAAATATATTAACAAATAAATCATGCCAAACCTGCACCAAATCTAAACCAATGTGTAGAGCTCTCCAAGAGCTTTTCGTTGACTACTCGAAGTCCAAAATTCGACTCCGTATGCCCAAGTTATGCCCTAATCCGTGCTCAAAATAAATAAAATCTAACTTTAGGGCTTTTAAAATCTAACAAAATCTCAAAATCATAGAACCAAACCTACACCATCTTATAGTGCACTGAATTAGCTTTCCAACGCCTATAAGAACTCTGAAATCTGATATTTTGAGAGAAAGTTATGGCTGTTTTACTAAGGCAGTCTTTTTACCATTTTCAGTACGATTTTTCATTTTTAATTTTTTTCAGTGACAAAAATTCCGACGGGATTAAATTTGACAGCCATCATGAGCTGAAACCAAAAAACTCTTTCATTTCCTCTAAACATGGCCAAACTAGGGCATATTATATATCAAAATTTATGGAAATGTCAACCCGGATCCAATGGTGAGGTCTGTTTTTACCCAGGAGGTCATTTTTGCATGCTACCCCCTAAAACCCTCATTTAAATGAAACATCCGAAAAAAAAACTTTCTTGTCCAACAATTTCACATGCCCAAATATTTTAACATCCCATCATAATAGCAAATCCAAAGTCCTCAAATCTGTAATATATCTTGCCCTTTCTTTTATCCTCTCATGCATTCCCATGGATTCAATCTAGGGTTACAATAATAAAACCATAGCTCTGATACCACTTGTAGGGCGCATTTTCTGTTGCACCAAAAGCCATGACTGTTAGTGAACATGGAACACCACATAATTAACCACCTGTGGGCAGGGGAGCGCGTCGCATCACCCAACAAAGGTAGCCTAGAGGTATGCTATTTGGACAATGGTTGTAGCTACCACGTGAGTCATAATTAATGTCTATTGTCATTTATTGATAAGAATTTCAAATCTAAAATTAGGATAGGAAACAATGGAATTTATTCATATTATGGGAAAATGATCTATAATGGTCTATACCAGGCAAGGTGAGAAGAGAGAAATCCAAAATGTTTATTTTTCCCTAGGCATAAAGCACAATTCAATGAGTGTTGGATAGCTCATTCAAAATGGTTACAAGGTACTGATAGAAAATGACAAGTGTGTCATTCGTAAGAATGATGGGAGTAAGAAGATTCTAGGAGCAATTCAAATGACAAGGAACTAGATGTTCCCCTTGAGGATAGAAACCTTTTTCTCTTCTCAAATTATTGTTACACCTTCCAAGCATGCATGCACATCAATACATCAATAGTCATCTTTAAATAGCATGAGTGAAGACCCCTCTAAGATGTGGCATTTAGGTATGGACATCTTGGTTTTTCTAGTTTAAATTTATTATTCAAGAAAAGAATAGTAGATGGTTTTCCAAATATTGTAGAGTCATGTGACAAGTGTTAGGGTTGTATTTTAGGTAAGAAAGATAGGATTCCCTTTAATTCTAGTAATTCTAGAAGGGAAATGGCACCATTAGAGCTAGTGCATTCTTATTTAGTTGACCCTATGCAGACTAATTCTATTGGGGGTGGAGTACTTATTTTATAACATTCATAGATAATTTCATCTATAGGACATGGGTGTGTATTTTGTAAAGAAAATCTGAAGCATTTAATAAATTTGATAAATTTAAAGAACAACCTAAAAAGGAATGTGGACATTATATAAAACTCCAAAGGTTAGATAAAGGGGGAGTATATTATCAATTCTTTTGAAACATTTTGTAGTAAAAATGACATCAAGAAGGAGCTTAGAACTAGTTATACTCCATAGCAAAATGGAGTGGCTAAGAGGAAGCATAAAAACATTGTTGAGATGGCAATGAACATGATGAAAGAAAAGGGAATCCAAACTAAATATTGGGGAGATGTTGTAGCAAAAAAATTATATATGATAAATATGTGTCCAATGAAGGCAACCCATTACAAGATTCCTCTTGACACATGTACAATAAATAGATGGATAGTTGAGCACTTGAGAGTGCTTGGCTATGTAGCATATGCGCACATGCCAAAGGAACAAAGGAAAAAGGTGGATGAGAAGGGTGTGAAGTGCATCTTCATAGTTTATGGTTTGGAATCAAAGGCCTATAGATTGTATAATCCAATCACCAAGAAGATCATCATTTCAAGAGAAATAGAGTTCCTTAAAAATTAAAATTAGTCGTGGGATGGCTCGGTGGATGAATCTTCAAGCACTTCAAGTAAAGTGCCAACTATTGATGGAGAAGATGAAGTTGGTGATCAAAAAATTTAAGGATCTATAGATATAGATAGCTCTAAGAGGAAAAAATGAAAGCAACCTCAAACATGTAGAGAATCAACTTCTAGCAATTCTAGACAACTCCGAATTGGTATGCAAAACAACAACAACAATAGTACTAAAAATTATGATCCTACTCTCACCTCTATATTGCTAAGAAAGACTAAGAGCCTAAGGAAGATATACCAAGATGAAAGGTATGATGAAGACTCTGATGAGAGTATTAATTTTGCATTATTTTCTTATAGTGATCAAATCTATTTTGAAGAAGCCATGAAAGAAAAGAAATGGTGTAATTCCTTGATGAGGAAAAAGATGCTATAGAGAGAAATAAAACATGGGAGTAACTATTGTTCCTCCCAAGAAACAAGTAATTGGAGTTAAATGGGTCCATAAGACCAAGTGCAATGCTGAAGGGAAAATAGATAGGCATAAGGAATAATTAGTGGTCAAGGATTATAAACAATAGTATGGTAGAGACTATGATGAGACATATGCCCCAATTGAAAGAATGGAAACTAGGTGTGTTGTCATAGCAATTGCAGTGCAACACAAATAGAAGATATATTAAATGAATGTTAAGTATGCCTTCTTGAATAGAGTGTTGAAAGAAGAGGTGTAAGCAACCCATTACAAGATTCCTCTTGATGCATGGGCAAGAAATAGATGGACGGTTGAGCACGTGAGAGTGCTTGGCTATGTAGCATATGCACACATGCCAAACAAACAAAGGAAAACAATGGATGAGAAGGGTGTGAAGTGCATCTTCACAGTCTATAGTTTGGAATCAAAGGCCTATAGATTGTATAATCCAATCGCCAAGAAGATCATCATTTCAAGAGACATAGAGTTTCTTCTAAATTAGTCATGGGATGGCTCAGTGTATGAATCTTCAAGCACTTCAAGTAAAGTGCCAACTATTGATGAAAATGATGAAGTTGGTTATCAAAAAAATGAAGGATTTGTAGATATAGATAGCTCTAGAAGGAGGAAAAATGGAAAGCAACCTCAAACATGTAGAGAATCAACTTCTAGTAATTCTAGACAACTCCAAATTGGTATACAAAACAACAATAGAAGTAGTACTAAAAATTATGATCCCACTCTCACTTCCATATTGCCAAGAAAGACTAAGAGCCTAAGGGAGATATACCAAGATGAAAGGTATGATGAAGACATTGATGAGAGTGTTAATTTTGCATTATTTTCTTGTAGTGATTGAATCTATTTTGAAGAAGCCATGAAAGAAAAGAAATGGTGTGATGCCATGGATGAGGAAAAAGATACTATAGAGAGAAATCAAACATGAGAGTAACTATTTTTCCTCCCAAGTAACAAGTAAGTGGATTCAAATGGGTACATAAGACCAAGTGCAATGCTAAAGGGAAAATAGATAGGCATAAGGAACAATTAGTGGTCAAGGATTATAAACAATAGTATGGTAGAGATTATGATGACACATATGCCCCAATTGCAAGAATGGAAACTATGTGTGTTGTCATAGAAATTACAGTGCAACACAAATAGAAGATATATTACATGAATGTGAAGTAAACCTTCTTGAATTAAGTGTTGAAAGAAGAGGTGTAAGTGGTGTAACCACCTAGTTATGAAGTTCTAGGTGAGGAACACAAAGTGTATAGGTTGAAGAGAGCTCTTTATGGGATCAAGAAAGCTCATCGAGCATGGTATAGTAGGATTGACTTATATTTGATGAGAAATAGCTTGAGCAAGAGTGATGGTGAGTCCACTCTCTACATAAAGGTAGAAAGTGGTAAAGTTTTGATTGTTGTCTTGTATGTAGGTGACTTAATTTTCACTTAAAATGATAATTCTATAATTGGTGAGTTCAAAGAGGCCATGAAGAGTGAATTTGAGATGACAAACTTTATTCCCTTGAAATACTTTCAAGGCATAGAAGTAAAGAAAATGCATGATAACATCTTTATTTCTCAAGAAAAAATTTCAAATAAGATCTTGGAGAGATTTAAAATGCAAAATAGTAAGGCAACCCCAATACCAATAGCCATAGTTCTAAAGTTGAGCAAGGAAGATTGTAGCAATAATGTGAATCAAAAATTGTATAAAATTATGGTTAGAAGCTTGATCTATTTGATAGCAACTTAGCCCGATATGATGCATGCAATAAGTTTAATTTCTATATTCATGGAAGCTCCAAAGGATTCTTATTGGCAAGCAAGAAAGAGGATCCTAAGGTATGTGAATGGTACCAAGGGATTTGGAATTTTGTATACTAATGATAATGAGCTTAGGATAATTAGTTACACTAATAGTGATTAGGTAGGAGGTCTAGATGTTAGGAAGAGCACTTCTGGTTATATGTTTCATATGAGTTCAAGTGAAATTTCATGGGCATCCAAGAAGCAACAAATTGTTTCTCAATCTACAACAAAGGTTGAATACATAACAACAAATACAACATGCCAAGCTATTTGGCTAAGAAGAATCTTGGTAGATTTGAATTAAAAGAAAGAGGATGGAACCAAAATCATTTGTGACAATATTTCATCAATTGCATTGACAAAGAATCTATCCTTGCATGGGAGAAGAAAGCACATTGAGATCAGATATCATTTCATTAGAGAACTAGTGGAAAATGGATAAATCAAAATAGAATATTGTAAGTCCAAGCAACAACTAGAGGACATTTTCACTAAGACATTAGGCACAGTAAGTTATGTATGCCTAAGGAGAAGTTTTGGTGTAGTTGATTTGGATTAGCATTGATCCTTTGATTGTTTTCTTAGGACAAAGGGGGAGTGTTGAAATATTTAATATTTTTCTGTTATCTTGTGAGCCTCTAGTACACCTATGATAGGGAGAAGTAAGGATGAACCAATCACTGATTCATGTTTCTTATCTACCTCTAAGAGTTAGTGTGTCTTACTAGACTACCACATGGACCTATAGGACCTTTTTCAAGCAAAGATTCCCCAGTCCAAACTCTACTCTACTATCTTCAACAATTTCCACTTCTTGTTGTCTGCAAAGTTCTCATACTAGGTGAGCATTCAAGGTCTTCAAAAAAACTAGGTCCTTTTGACCATTCTTCTCAACCACTAATAGGATCATGGAAGGAGTCTAACCACCTTGAAATTTACTCCTTTGGCATGCTCAAACAACTTTTTACGGTTAAGTTTCCACTCAATTTCACCCTTTTTCCTCAAAATAAGGTTACAAGGAAGAGCCCCAATTAGCCTTATTTCACCTACAAAATAGGGATTTTCTAAATTTTTAACCACTAAACCTTTCAAGATGTCTTCATGGACCTCTATTCATTTTGTGAGGGATTCAAGACTTTCTAGGTTTTAGACCCTAGAATGGTTGTATAGTCCTTGTGTTGATTTTGAGGGTTTTAGAGGGTTTACAAGGTTAACTTGTTGTTTGGTCTTTTAGGGTGCGTTAATGCATTGGACATACCTTCTCCTTCAACCAAATGGGTCTTCTATCACTTCCCAAAAACCTTCATGTTCACTCTTCAAAGGATCTCCATAATCCCTGCAAAAAATAAGCTCTGTTATCTATTCCTTCCCTAGCCGAGCACGCTCTAGCTTGCCTAGGGCAAGAGCTGAAAAATGCCAGCCATGGTTTCAAAGGGCCTTTATTTTTCCACAATATATTACATTGTGCATGCTCAATATCTCCAAGATATTGTACAATTCCAATGGTGGGATAGTGAGTTACACCATTATTAGTAGAAACTGCTGATAATAGGGCATTAGATTGGTGAAAAGAGAAAGACTTTTAAAACAATAAAAAGAAAGAAAAAAAAACCAAACTTCCTAAAAAAAAATTGTTCTAAATAACCTAAGTTACCACGTAAACTAGTAAAATCTACCAAAATAATGACATAAGTGCCTTAAAACTCTAAAAATTAGTATTTCTGGCTTCAAATATCATGCTACAACATGTTGACCGTACAACTGATAAGAACTTCTACCTATTCTAGGGTTTGGAAGGTATTTAAATGACCTCCTAGGTCTTTCCCCTTCATCCAAGGGCTTGCATCATCCTCTTGTGAAGAACCTCCTTATAGCAATATCGTGAGAATGCTCGAAATAACAGAATACAAAGTGATAGCAGAACTCAGAATGAATCTACTGATCGCAGGCCACTTCGAGGGGGTAACCTCCTTTGAGCAAGCTCAATACAATAAATTCGTCCGTGCCCATCAAGGGCCTCAACCTATTCTTATATACTGAGTACGATCTAGAAAAGTAATACTACCTATGCATGTGGGATAATAAAATATACTCACGGGACGACTTACAAAGCATATGCGTCCAACAACACTACTCTAACAAAATAAACAGAAGGAACACACAGGTTCCTAACATCCCCTCTCCCTTAGAAAAAAGCTTTGTCCTCAAAGCTTAAGGTGTGGAAATTGTTGTTGAATCTGAAGAAGGGGTTCCCAGGTAGCATCCTCTGGTTGCATGCCATGCCACTGAATCAAGACCTCAGAGATGGAGCGAGAGCGAAGCTGGCGAGTGCGCTGGTCAATGATTGCCACCGGCTCCAGGATAATGGATCCTTCCGTATCCATTTCAGGGAGAGTAGTTTGTGCTCTGACAGTGGTACCTAGAACTTTCTTTAGACAAGAAACATGAAAGACTGGATGAATGCGGGAAGAAGGAGGAAGTTCCAGTTTATAAGCAACTGAACCAATCTTCTGCAGAACCTTATAAGGCCCATAAAATTTTGGGGCCAGCTTATGACGCCCTTTCAGCTTTAGGGAGGATTGCTTGTATGGCTGTAGACGAAGAAAAACCATATCCCCAACTTGAAATGAGCGCTCAGAACGGTGTTGATTTGCTTGCTGTTTCATCCGATTACGGGCCATGTGAAGATTATCCTGTAAGGTACGAAGAATCTGATCCCTGCTGCGGAGAACTATGTCAACTGCCTAGACTGGTGAGCTGTTGGGAGTGTAGGGAAGGAGCACTGGAGGTGCCTGACCATAGACTGCTTCAAATGGAGTCATTTTAGAGGCAGTGTGGTAAGAGGTATTGTACCACCATTCAGCTAAAGGGAGCCACTTGGCCCACTGATGTTGCTGTTCGGAAGTGAAGCAACGAAGATAAGTTTCCAAGCATTTATTGACAATTTCAGTTTGACCATCAGTTTGTGGGTGATAGCCCGAACTCATCTTCAGTTTGGTGCCAGTTTTCTGAAACAGTTCAGTCCAAAAATGACTGGTAAAAGTTGCATCACGATCAGAGACAATGGAAGAAGGGAGTCCATGAAGACGAAATATCTGGTCCATGAAGATTTGTGCAACAGAGGAGGCAGTATAGGGGTGGCTGAGGGCACAAAAATGACTATATTTTGAGAGACGATCAACCACAACCAAGATCACTGTCTTGCCACCGGATTTAGGAAGCCCTTCAATGAAATCCATAGAAATATCAGTCCAAATCCGTGTAGGGATGGGCAATGGTTCGAGCAAGCCAGGAAGGAGGGTCGTTTCACCCTTGTGGCATTGGCAAGTATCACATTCAGCCACCATCTGTTGAATCGTCTGTTTCATCCCTTTCCAAAAGAAGTTTCTCCTTGCTCGCTCATAAGTTTTGAGGAAGCCTGAGTGCCCTGCTGAAGGAGAAGCATGGAGTTCATAAAAAATAGCCTGATGTAGAGCTGGGTTCTGAGGAAGCACTAGCCGACCCTTGTATCGAAGAGAAGCACCATCCCAAGAGTAATGTGGTATAGCAGAAGGATTATTGGCTAGCTGGTGAATGATTTGAGATAAAGAAGAGTCACTGTCATAGCCCTGCTGAACAGACGCTAACCAATTGGGAATGGGCATAGAAATAGCGGAAAGGGAAGCTTGATTATCAAATGTGCGAGAAAGAGCATCTGCCACAATATTCTCCTTACCCTTCTTGTAGGTGATCTCATAATCATACCCCATGAGTTTTCTGACCCATTTCTGTTGTGTAGGAGAGGATACCCGTTGTTCCAGGAAGTATTTCAGACTTTGGTGATCGGTTCTGATGCAAAAATGACTCCCTAAGAGGTATGGCCGCCACTTCTGTACAGCATGCAAAATAGCCATCATTTCTTTTTCATAAGTAGAGAGGGCTAGATTGTTACCAGAGAGGGCTTTGCTAGTGAACGCAATAGGATGGTCATCTTGCAGGAGAACAGCACCCAATCCATTGCCGCAAGCATCACTCTCAATAGTGAAGGGTTTGGAAAAATCTGGCATCGCGAGAACAGGTGTACTGCACATAGCCTGTTTCAGTTGTTCAAATGCAGTCTCAGCAACAGGGGTCCAGGAGAAGGCATCCTTTTTTAACAGAGCTGTCAATGGTGCTGCAATTTTCCCATAATCTTTGACAAACTTGCGGTAGTAGCCAGTCAACCCCAAAAAACCCCGAAGGCTCTTGAGAGTTTTAGGATGCGGCCAAGTTTTCATGGCATCTATTTTTGTAGGATCCACCCGCACTCCATGGTGTGCAACAATATGCCCGAGATACTCCACTTCCTCCTGGCCAAACACACATTTAGATAGTTTTGCACAGAGTTGATGATCAGAGAGAAGTTGCAAGACAAGCTCCAGATGATGGACATGCTCAGCCCAAGTTTTGCTATATATGAGGATATCATCAAAGAAGACCAGAATGAATTTCCGGAGGTATGGTCGAAATATGTTATTCATCACTGCCTGAAATGTTGAAGGAGCATTCGTGAGGCCAAAGGGCATGACTAAAAATTCATAGTGACCCTCATGTGTGCGGAAGGCAGTTTTAGGTATATCCTCCTCATTAACCCGAATTTGATGATACCCAGAACGAAGATCTAACTTGGAGAAAAAATGAGCCCCATGAAGTTCATCAAGAAGTTCATCAACAACTGGAATGGGAAACTTGTCCTTTATAGTGAGATGATTAAGTGCTCGAAAATCAATGCAGAGTCGCCATGACCCATCTTTTTTGCGAACAAGAAGAACTGGAGAAGAAAAGGAACTGGTACTAGGGCGAATAATACCTTGCTTCAGTAAGTCACGGACAAGTATCTCGATTTCGGTCTTCTGATGAAATGGGTAGCGGTAGGGCCTGATGTTGGGCGGAACACTTCCAGGAAGGAGCTGAATACGGTGGTCCTCTGGACGAGAAGGAGGTAATCCCACAGGTTCAACAAAGATACCAGAATACTTGTCCAAAATGTGTTGGAGATCGGCAGGAGTGCTAGAGACTGCTGATGGCTGCATCTGAATGGAATGGAGCTGAGCGATGACACCATGTGAATTCTTCTTAAGAAGTTTTTCCATACGGTGTGAACTGATGATGCTGAGAGACCCTAGTTGTAAGCCTTTCAAAGTGTGTTGGTGCCCCTTGGCTGAAAACGGCATCCAAAGTTCAGCAAAATCCCAGAGAATGGGGCCAAGAGTGCGTAACCATTGGGCACCCAAAACCACATCACAGCCACCTAAGGGTAAGGCAAACATGTCAGAGCGCATGTTATAATCTCCAATAGAGAGACGCACATTGCGACATTTCCCTTTACAAGGTAAAGTGCCCCCATTGGCAATCATGACTTCAAAGCTAGAGCAGGGATGGATAAAGCAATCAGCCTGTTTGGCTATTCGTGGATCAATGAAGTTATGAGTGCTACCAGAATCAATGAGTATAGTAAGAGGGATCTTCTTGAAGAAACCCTGGACCCGCATGGTTTGTGGAGTAGTGACTCCTGCCAAAGCATGGACAGATATCTCTGGTGGAGCTTCTGGTGAAGGAGGTTCAGGCTGGTGAGGCTCAACCTCATCATCCACTATTTCCTGAGCATCTACATATTCTTCCAGTTCCGGTGGAGAATCCACATCCAAGAGATAGAGCTTTTGCTGAACACATCTATGGCCCCGAGACCATTTCTCATCACAATTATAACAAAGCCCTTTGTCTCGCCTGACTCGCATCTCTGTTTCAGACAAGTGCTTGATCGGAGTAGTTCTGGGAGCTGGTATGACTGGAGGGTTGTGAGAACCTGTATTTCTGAATGGAGCAAAATTAGATCTGGAGCGTTGTAGAGCACTAATCTTGTCTTCCGCTAACTTAGCCAACCCAAGGGCTTCCATCATTGTAGTAGGTCAAAACATTTTGACTTCTGAGCGAAGTGCATCCTTCAGACCACTGACAAAACAACTACGAAAGAATTCATCAGACAAGCCCTCTGTGTAATTAGCTAATTTTTCAAACTCTGTCTGGTATTCTCTTACAGTGCCTGTTTGCCGCAGTTTAGTGAGTGCTCCTGTGAAATCATCAAAGGAACTAGGGCCAAAGCGCTCCAAAATGAGGGTGCACAATTCGCTCCACGTTGGGCCTACATTAGCCTTGATGTACCAACGGAACCATTGAAGAGCTTCATGTTCCAAATGAAAAGATGCAAGGGGGACTTTGTGGTTATCCAAAGTATTATGCAAGCTGAAATACTGCTCTGCTCTATAGATCCATCCAGTCGGATCAGAACCATCGAAGCGTGGAAAATCAAGCTTTGGTCCACGGAAATTGCCAGAAGAGGACCCAGTATCTCCTGAATGGTTTCGGCTCATGGCTGACTGCTGAAAGTTAAGACCCAGAATTTTGTCATCCAGATCTTGAAGTTTGGTTTTGAGGGATGCAATTTCCTCTTCCATGATTTTTGCTCCTGTACGCGTAACAACCATAAAACAAGGTTTTTTTTTTTTTTTTTTTTTTTTTTTTTTTTTGGAATGGGTAGAAGATGAGAAACAAAAACTTTTTTAGTTACGGCAAACTTGGATTTGGGTAAAACTCATATAGGAAATGGGTGTTCGACGGGTGGTGGGAGACTATCTAGGGACAAGGGAAAAAGAAAAATGAGGGTTTCAAGGGTAGGGAGGCGAAATGAGGCGAACAGTCCAAGAGGGATAAGGGAGCAAAATGAGGAATTGAATCTTGTGGCTCAGTTTGGTGGCGATTGGATGAGAGGTGAAAAAGATAGGGCAAACCCTAAAATTAGATAAATGAGGGATTTAGGGCTTTGATATGTAAAATTTGGGGTTGGGTCGCCAAGGAAGGAAGTATGCGAAATGATATTGCAGACGTTCTGCGGAAGTATGAGCAGAATTAGAAAGCAAACAAGGAAGCTACGACTAAAAAACAGAAAAATTTTTACTCTTTTTTTTTTTTTTTTTTTTTTTTGAACAGTCGACTTAGGAAAATTCACTCACAGACAGAACAACTGAAAAGAGTTATTGCAATAACAAGAGATATTAGAAGTGAGAGGAACCTGAAGGCCACGACAGAAAAAAAATTTGATGTAATTTCCACCCAGCGAGCCCAAGAGAGTGCTCTGATACCAGATGTGAAGAACCTCCTTATAGCAATATCGTGAGAATGCTTGAAATAACAGAATACAAAGTGATAGCAGAACTCAGAATGAATCTACTGATCACAGGCCACTTCGAGGGGGTAACCTCCTTTGAGCAAGCTCAATACAATAAATTCGTCCGTGCCCATCAAGGGCCTCAACCTATTCTTATATACTGGGTACGATCTAGAAAAGTAATACTACCTATGCATGTGGGATAATAAAATATACTCACGGGACGACTTACAAAGCATATGCGTCCAACAACACTACTCTAACAAAATAAACAGAAGGAACACACAGGTTCCTAACACCTCTTTCTTGTGTTTTCAAAGAAATCAGCATTTTTGTATAAAAAATTGCAAAGTTGCAATACAACAACTTTTTCCAATTTTTTTTGCTTTGCAATTTTTAACACTTCTACTTTCTACCAAGGCTATCCCTTAGTATTTTCATGCTAGGGACCCTTTCCTAAGCTAGTAGCCTATATCTTAGGTTATTTATTAACCTATGGAAAGATACTCTTGGATTGTTCAGCCAATTAGTGACTCTTCCAAGGACACTTTAATGACATCCAATACCCTAGCTATCACACTTAGGTCCAATTACTCTTATTGTACTTACAAGGTTCTCTTGGAGCTTTAACACAACAAAATTGAAATGGTGAGGGCCTATCTTTGAAGGTGCCCCTACATCAAAATACCAATTAGGAGACACTACAATTGCACGGTAAAAGTACAAACCTATGTCACCTTTTACAAAGAAATGAAATATCAAAATGCGATAGTTCAACATTAATGACAAAAATAAATGGTATTTGTGCTTAAACTTTGAAGATGATGTAAACTAATGAAATGTGTAGAATTGGATGAATTTTATAGCAATAATTTTTATAATTTTTTGAGTAAGAATTTATTTATTTTATTTTATATTGAAGTCCCTTTTTTAACTATAAAAAAATAAGGTGTAGTTCCCATCAAACAAGTATATGCAAATCATCTTTTTTGGTTCTAATTTGAAAATATTTTATAGATGACATATATAGCTGGGGAACAAGAAAAGAAATAATTATTTTATATGTATAGTTTCTTTGTTATAAGTACTCAAGCTCGACCTTATTAGAATCCAACAATTTTTCCCTCCCATCAAAATTTCCTATCAATCTACACCTTCTTGAAAAAAGATTACATATTGATGAAGAGGACACTCTCCTCTAGAGATAAATATATTTTTTAAATTTTTTTGATATGATCTAATTTTTTTCCTTTTTTGAGGGAGCATCTTCTAAAATGTTAAAATATTGACTTATAATATTTTGAAATCATAACATATTATAACTAATTAAAACACTCAAAAATTTATATAATGATGATATTGAGTTTGAGATATATAAAAGGCTAATTTTTGTTTTTGAAAAAATTGAGTTTTGATAAAATTGAGTTCTCATAGAGAACTAAGATTTGACCAAAACAGGTTTTGGTATCCTAAATGGTGACACAGATCTGTGTTTTTACAAAATAGTCAAAGATATTAAATGGAGTAGGTTAGTTTCAATTTGAAAATGAGAGGCAGAGTTTTTGTGGACAACAAGAGACAAAAAGGGAAGAATTTTTCATTCCATGAGATAGATCCTAGATATTCTGAAGAATCGAGAAGACTTCAATAGAACAACAAAAATAGAAAGCGTTCAGCAGTGTGCAACAACAACATGTGGGATTGAATTTCTAACTTTTGTGAAAGTTGAGTCTTCCTCCTATATGAACAATGATTTCTCCAGGTTTATTGCATGCAGCCATACATTGTTATAAGTTTTATTTAAAATTTTTAGATATATTTGATCATTCTTCTATGATTTGTAGTTCATTCTCCATATTTGTATAAGTTTGATTAAATCAATAGAAAGTAAGCAATTATAATTGCAAATCTCCATTCAATTGTATTTTGATCTTATCTCCATTGACACATTTCACTGTGCATGTTAATAGGTTTGGGAAAATGAAGGAGAAACTATTAACTCTCTTACGCATTTTCTGGAATGATGTTGTTTCGCTTCACAAAACCAAGCTTGTGTTTGAGTTGAGTAGCTTGACTCTCATTGACCAAGAAACTTGGTCTTCTCTGTTGAGTCTCCTCTCTGTCGAGCTCCCTTTGGTGACTGAACAAATCGATCTGTATTAGTGTTGAGCACCTCAGCAATTCTCTGTCTCGACACATTACCTTGCCAAGTAGCCCGACTGCTTTAACAAAATTTTGTGATTTTTTAATTCTTTTACGGAGATCAATATTTATGGAGGGAAATAGAGGATTTTAAGAAAAATAACTATCGGAACAGAAGGAAAAAAAGACAATAAGGTAATATGCCCAGTGATTGATGTTTAGAGTTTCTATTCAGAGTTCATCTTCAAAGTTTCTATTCATATCACTTGATTTTATTTTAAATTTGATGACCATAAAAAATAGATTGAAGAAGTTTTTTCTTGTGAATGAAATTTGAATGGATTGTTCTCATTTTTGCAGCCTGTTGCTCCCTGGGCATGGAAATAATTATATTTCTATCTTTAATTTGTTACAAAATAGGCTCCCCACATACAAGTGTCCATGCAGTTTTATAACGAATAAACCTACTACTTTAAATTAATTTTTGTTTAATCAAGTGGCTTCTATTGGTCTAGATTGTCTATATTTAGAGAAAATGATCAAACATTTTCAATAATTTTAAAAGGGATAGGAAAATTGATTAATAGGTCCTTAGAAATTAGACATTTTTTTATAAAAGAGAAATTAGATAAGAAAAAAGATTATATTCTTAACAATTTAAAATATTTGAGAAATTTATAATACAATGAAATTCATAAAATATGTAAGTGTCAAATTCTTGACAACTATCTCATTTCTTTAGTTTCTTGTTTCCATCTTAATAATGGAAGACTAACTGTGATTCAAAATGTTGATATAAAAATATTCTATATAGTAAAATTTAAAGAAGAAAAAATGAAAAATATGTAAAATATGTATTTATTGAATTATAAATATTTGCTAATATAAATCTGATTTAGATTTATAAATAAAATTTGTAACAACAAGTTTGACCTTTGCTCATACTCTATTTTAAATGTACACAACCATGGTCATGTAAGGACAAAGTGCTTTTAAATATCACGTGCATAGTTTTATAAATTGCTTACACTATAATGAAATTCATCAACAACAAATTAACTCAAAATCCTATATACATATAAGGTTATTAAAACTTGTTATTCAAATTGTCAATCTAGGTATCACTCTTAGCTAATTCTAGTTCTCTCATAAGTCTTATTATCCAACAACTCCAATCAACTATGTGACACATATCATGCATTTTTGGTTCATTCCTCTTTCAACTGAATCTTTAAATGATATGAAAGGGGTATCTTTTCTAGATAAAAAGATTGCATATGTATAAAAATTAAACATTAAATTCTTAAAACTATAGTTACCACCAGTGCAAGGCTATAAACCTATATTTTATTATTTGATAAATTGTCTAAGTTTGGAGAAAACTTAAGAATATCTACGCATATTAAATGTGGCTCTAAGTGTCACTAATAATCTACATATCTCTTAGTCTACACACACAATAAAATAATCTATAACTTATTACTTTTTGAATATTTATAGATGTGTGTTTGTGTGTGGCCAAAATTAAGGAAGGATAGGTAATTGGTGGCCAATTCTTTCCCACCAACCCAATAGATAAATTCCTCTCTGCTTCCTCCTCTATTTCAAAACTTTTTTTTTATGCTTAGAGACATCATTTGAATTTGACTCCATTTCCTTATAGCTTACAATCTTTTTAATCCTTTTAGCTCACTCCCTTTTCATTCTCTACTAGTTCTACCATCAACATGTTTCCTTTTTATTTTCTTGTACTACTGGCAGGGGTTTTAGGGATTTTCCATTTTTTAATAGGGATGAGAAAAGGGAGAGATTCCTTCACATGATCTATCATAAACTCAAAAATTAAGTCCATTAACCCTGCATAAAGAATGGGTTTTATGGGTTTTTCCTTCTATGATTTGACGCTATGAGACAACAAATACAACAAATAGAAATGGAAAAAAAATCCTATTTTATGGTGAAAGTGATTAGGAAAAATGAAATCTTAGTTACAAGCCCTATTATACGTCCCATCACAAGTTACATACTAAATTAAAACTTTAAGAGCAAGTTTCCATAGTTTCTTGATGCCACAACCCCCTCCCCCCCCACCCCCCACTCAAACCCCTTTTCCCTATCAAGAGCTTCATCCTTAGCCTTAAGAAATTCATAAACTACTTCTACAAATTTTTTTTTGCTATTATATATATTCATAACTTTTATAAGATCCATAGTCAAAACCATAATATCAATTTCTAATTGGAGATGTTGCCTAGCAAGAGTCACCATGCCCACCTCCTAGCCATTGATGAAAGCTTAAGTAATTTTGGGCTTAGAATCCTTCATTCTAGTCATATATGACACCATACCACTTTTTTCTATCTTCTCCCAAATTTGTAGTTCTTTTGTCCAATGTTTGTAGTTTGTTGGATCCCTCCTTTTTAAAGCTTTTCCCATGGTAATACCTCTGTAATTTTTTTGAAATTTGTAGAAAATAAAAATAAAAATAGATAAAAATAGAGAAATGCCTAAATAAAAACTTGAAATGAAAAGCTCCCATAAAACATAAGAAAGTTTCCAATTTTGATTCCTAATCTTGATGTAAGT
Source organism: Cupressus sempervirens (assembly GCA_028749045.1). Taxonomy (NCBI): domain Eukaryota; kingdom Viridiplantae; phylum Streptophyta; class Pinopsida; order Cupressales; family Cupressaceae; genus Cupressus; species Cupressus sempervirens. Next base: position 825,429,962 of record CM053787.1, on the reverse strand, counting down.
ACACTCAATATTATACTTCATGTCCCAATGCATACTTTTCATTTATACCTAGATTTTTAAAATCTCCATCTTTTCAAATTTCCTTGTCGTGATAAATAAAAAATTGATAAATAACAAATTTGATGTTTCTATACCCTAATAAATTCTTATTCTAAAGTATGGGAGTTTCACTAGAAACTACAATTTTGGTGAGTACATCTATCACGTCTTTCGCTTCATTGTACATGTAGCTGATTACTACTTTGTCAAGAGTATTAATAATAGAAAAACTCTCTAAAACTTATTATGAATTGAAGTTTAGCATTTTTTTTGTAAACAATTTAGAATATTTAAAGAACCTCCTTCTATACATAACCATTTTTAGCTACACTTGACCACTAGCTTCAAACCAAGGACAAGACATATCATTTTTTCTACACTTGAGTGAGCTAGATTTTTTGTTATTTGGTTTAAAATTAGACTTATGATTTCAATCAAAGTTTTGGATTTCCAACTAGGATCATTTTACTTGGAAACTATGTTTTATATTAAGATGGTAGGGTTTTTTGTAGGTCACTAAAATATGTTACAATGAGAAGATGTTGGGAAGACAAGAAAATTAAGAAACTAACATTGTAAAAGAAGACAAATCCTATGGGGCTTTTTAAAGGAACTCAAATCATGAAGGATTTTCAAAAGGATCTTAAGCCTTTCAAGACCATTGAAGAAGAAATACATTAAAAAAATGCTTACAAAAAAAAAAAAAATTTAAAGATTCCTCAAATAGGGAGAATATTCAAAATAAATAATGATTACTTTACTACTTTTTGACATAAATAGCTTTCTCTAAAAACCATTCCTACCTTTCCAAAAGGACATAGAATTAGCACTAATAATTATCCTAACACTTTTAGCGAGTATCTTCCAACAATGCATCAACACCTCAACACTACTACTCATTTTCACATTCAAAGAAGAGGATCTCACCTCCATGGGAGAAATACAAGAAAACCATACTATATGTCTCTCTCACCCTCTTTCCCTCTTGTTCCATCTTTCTACCTCTCTTTTTCTTTTCATTTTCCCTCTTTACCCCCCCATGCCTCACTTTGATCTTTTCTCTTACTGTCTATGTGTGTGCGTGCGTGTGTGTGTGTGTGTGTGTGTGTGTGTCTATATGTGTATGTGTATGTGTGTGTGTGTCTATATGTTTATGTGTATGTGTATGTGTATGTGTCTATCTCTATGTATGTATATGTATATATATGTATATCTATATGTATATGTATACATATATAAGTCTGTATATATGTATATATGTATGTGGGCATGTGCGCGCGCACACACACACACAGATGTTCTACCCATATAAATACTCTTTGTTTTTTTTCTCTCCTTCCAATTGCTATATTTTTATCTCTACTTATTTTACCATTCCTAGTTATAATACACCATTTATCTCATAATATTTCTACCTCTATCATTATTTCTTCATCAATATATAGTTTCATTTCTCTAATTTTCTCCTTGTTTCAACCCTCCATCCCCTTTGAAATTAAAACCCCTCCATCCCACCTCTCTTGAAAATTAAAAGGTTTCACATGCCACTAAAATAATTGTAACATCTTTGTGCAAAATCCAATCTTAATTCATTTAGGTGTATTTAGAAAAATGGTTAATCAAAATGTATAACCATAAGGACATCATCCATCCAACAAAAAATGCACTGATCCTTTATAAAGTACATAGTTAGAAAGGGGAAGTAATAATGCACAAATAGATTCCTTAATAAAAAAACTTTCTTGAATGGAATATTAAACCTTAATGAACCGGACCATTATCAATAGAAACACTAAAACCAATACCAAGTTTGTTAAGGTCTAACATTAAAATACTCGGAAAAACTTAGTATATGCAAAATGAATTGAACATTCATAAAAAATATTAACCTCACAAATATTAAAAACCCAAAATTTCATCTAGTAATGAAAAAGGATATGGAAAATAAATTTGAAACAAAATCAAGAAATAAAAAAGGAACATAACATGTCTTCACCAAATGCTCAAAAGGCTTGGAAAGCATTAGTAACCATCATGTTATCGATACTACTAGAGGAAAACATAGAAATTTAAACCTTAAATAAGTGATTTCATAAATAGGTCAAGCACCATCACATAATCCTCACCCTTTAGGCTATCTTTGTAGTCTATCGGGATGCATACCAACAAGTAGGCAAATGAGCAATTCAAAATCATTCATGTAGACAAAGTTGTTTTACTATGTCAGCTCAGTTGGAATCTTCACCTACTCTCATGATTGTCATGTAGTAGTTCTAGTAGAATAGGCAAGACATCAAGTTAGTCTTAATAAAATAAGTGTTCTCACCTTCCAAATTGTTAACATGCTTTCGCACCCTAGTTTTTAAACTATTTACATTTGTCCTTGGAGGGAAATTTCCTTAGTTTCTTGTTGGTTTTTGTTGTTAACAATACCTTTGTTTAAGGTGTTTTCTGCATAGGGGCAGTGTCTTGATCTTGTGTTGAACTCAAACTTGAATGACAGGTTTCAAGTTCAAGTTCAAGTTTGAAGGAACAAATGGTTCAGGATTTAGATTTCAAAAGTTTATATTTAAGTTGGTTTTGGACTTGAATTTTAAAGATCAAATGTTCTCAATGTGAAAGTAGTGGTTCAAGCCTGAGATATAGATCACTAGCTCAGAAGGATATAGATCAAAGGTCTAATGGCCCAAAAGACTCATATTTCAAGTTCAAGTTGAAGTCGAAGGTCCTAGTTCACATCCACCAATACAAAAGTATAGTCCTAAGGTTCACATGGTTTAGTTCAAGTTCCAGATATTGAAGCACAAAACAAGAAGTTGAAGGCTCGGAATCATAGTTCATTTCAGATGGAGGATTGTTGTTTCTAATGATCAAGGGTACAAAAGTGAGAGTTCATAAAGGTCTAATCAGATGAGTCCCCAAGAATTCATTTAGTTAAAATTTCAGAATCTTTTATTTATTGAAAAGTCAAGCTCTCAAGTTGCAAGCTCTCAAGTTGCATGTATTGAGTGCATCAAATTCAGCACATCAAGTATTGAATCCATCATCAAGATCTGATGGAGTGGAGAAATCCAAAGAAGCAAATCCAAATGTTCCTATAAAATTTGGTCTGTCAAGGATATGAGTGTGTGGAGATCTTCGTATCATCACAAGGAAGCCTTAACGAACCCGATCCCAAATAGATAAAATGACCCTTGCCACTTGCGACATGTAAGACACATCAAGTAGCATTACATCGCGAGATGCTACAGTTTCCTATAAAATCTACCATCTCATAGAAACAAGACTTCAAAATGAAAGTCTTACTAGTTTTTGGGGTCGATATGGTCTGCGAATAGAAATCTCATGTATGAAATTAAGTTAAGACCATGGATATTGCAAGTGCTACTATACATGTGTATAATCTAAAACCCATCCGTTAGAATCAGTAATTATAGTCCCATGATTCAAAAGAAACAAGCAAATATCACACTCGGTAAGAGATCCATGAGGTCATTGGTAGAAGCCTACTTTGCAGAGTTTATACAAGATAATGGTGCAAATCAATACAATTAGATCATTTACATTGGGTTTCGATTTTGAATCCCCACATCAAGGTTATAAATGGATGAGCACTTCATAATGGTTGGTAGATTCGAGAAGAAACAAAGCAACAACAAAGACCGCTCTGTGGTACTAGCCAAGCATGCATGATGATCATGTTGAGGAATTGGAAAGTAAGAAGGGCGTTCACAGCTACAAGATCAAAGCTATTTTGAGAGGTGGCTATTTTGTACAAATAGAAAAATGTTCTCTTGGCATGGAGGATGAAATAACAATGACTCATATTATTATCATCGAGTATTCATTAACCAGGAGGGGTTGATTATAAACTATATGACCAAGTGCCTGAGGTTGATTCACTAATAATGCACGCTCCAAGGAAGGCCAAGACAAAGAAAAGAGACACATTGGTTTATTAAACATGTAGAATGAGTCATTCCAATCTCAGAACCCAACTCAAATACCCTCTCATCAGCCAATGACACAGAAGAACATGCACCCATCCCTTTAGCATTGGGCCCGTGTATACATCAAAATTGCAAAGGTTAGAAATGTATGATGGTATATATGCATGGTTCACATTGAATACTAGCTGGTGAGGCCTCATAGTCATTATACAGATTATAAATCACCAATAGTGGAGTCTATATTATGAATCACATTGTTCTGGGTATGTCTGATAGAGTGCTCAAGCATATAAAGTATGGCCCCTTAGATACTAAAAATATGTTGGAGCATTTGTAAATGGGTGTCAATGATGGAAACACCAAACCTTTTGTATTCTCCATTGGTTGACATGAACATTATTTCTAGTTTAACCAAATGTCTATCTGTCGAGCATGCACAGAAAACACCATCAATAAAGCTATACATTTCTAAGCCGAGTATAATACTTAGTCACAAATGGAAGCAACCTATAATGGTGCATGTAAATACAGAAAATCAAGGCTAAGGCATTTTGTCTACAGCATCGTAGTATCCCAGGAGTGTCAAAAACAAATATTGTTACAAAGATTATAATGCCCTAAATATTGAACCCGATGGAGATACTAATGCATTGAATTGGCAACTAAAAACCATGACACTTCCCATCCAATGTGGACTCAACTATAGCTCGTATTCTTCATGAATATTTGATGAATTTCAATGAAGAAGTATATCATAAAAAATGGACAAGTTGTTGAAGGTTAAAAGATTGGAACTCAAAGGGATGAAAGTAAAATATCATCGGGAAGTAACTAAATATTTTAGTTTACAAGAATTATTTATAATGGTAACCAAAAAATGGAATGTTAAATAGGTAATGCAAGAACATGGAATGGTTTTTTTTTTTTTTTTCTGATCTGTGGAGTTTTGTAGCTATTAGGGAAGGGGAAGAATAGTATTTTGATTGTATTAAAGGGGAATGTAGATGATTTTTTTTTTGTTACAAAGATTGTATTGATAGAGATGAAGGGATAATGTTGTCATTTTATTATGCTTTTGAATTAAAGGGAAATATATGTGCATGCTAGATCCTAAGGTGTGGGTACTTATTTTTCTATCTGAATGCAATCTTATGGTCTTTTTATCCTATTTCAAAATGCAGTTTTGTCATATCATAATTTATAGAATGAGATATTTAATCCCTCTTCATTTTCCTCTACATATGGAAGGCTCAGTAAGTGGTCCTATGGTTGTCTTCTGATCTTTTCTTCTTTACCTTGTTGTAAATCTTCGGTAGATAAAGTTCTAGTATTTTCTTTCCTTTGACATCTGAAGGTACCTCTCCAAGGATGGAGGTTGGTGACACTTATTTGTTTTGATGAAAGAAGTCTACTGTGCTATGACATTGGTTGTAGCCAAGCCATGGGGGGCTCTGATTGGACTATTTTGTTTATCCCAATATTTAGCCCTACCTAAAAGATCAAGCAAATACTTCACAATTTTTTTTGATGAATCAAAACAAGACATAGATGATCCTATTAATGTAGCTACACTCACTTGTGGGATTCCAGGTGTGCAAGAAGAGAACATCTTTGTTAAACTATTTGTCAAAATCCTCACTAGAATTTCACTAGATTGGTTTAAGAATTGTCTAGAAAGTTGCATCACTTGCTGAAATGATCTTGAGGTAAAAATTCTTCAAAGCTTTATGCCCATAGTTGATGTTGGTAAGTTTTTATTAAATTTCTTTCAAATCAAGATGGAAGAAGGGGAAGCCATGAGGGATTTCATTGATAGATTCAATAGAAGTGTCAGTAAGATTCCTCTACCAAGTCAACCAACTAAAAAATGATCAGTTGTGTATTTTCATTGTGACCATGCAAACTGAAATTAGATTCTTACTTTTGCATCTAAGAGTACAAAGGTTGCATGATGCAAAAAGAGAGGTTGTTAATTGAGATGATGATATGATCATAAGTGGGATGAAATGTGCTAAACCCTCATAGGCTGCAATATACACCTATGAACAACAACATTATTGGAAGGTATATCCTACTCAAAGAAGGTTTGCTCTCTAAAAGGTTAAACTGGCATTGCCTATTTCCTTTTGTCAAAATTTGACAAATTTTAATGATAAGAATTCCCTAATGTCCCCTGTGAGTGAAAATAATTCCCATAATTTAGCTCAAGCTTATCATCTATATGAACTGAGTATGATAATGAGGATCTTCAAGACACCACATATGCTGAAAATGATTTCTTGGATATGGCAGAAGGTTCTTGTCTAGATATTGGAAATAATGATGACAAAATTCCCTAATCATTTGATCTAATAAGGTGCCTTGTTATTTTTCCCACCGAAGGACAACTTGGCAATGATCAATGAGATAAAAGCCACCCAATGGTTGTCTCATTTCTAAAATTTGAACCTTTTCAGCTTTAATCTTCTAATGATATTCCAATCATTGATGATAATAAAAAAGGTATGGTGAATTAATATGGAGAACAAGACATCCATTGTTGTGCCCATAGACCTAGAATTCAAGATCTTCCATTTTGATTATGCATCTAAAGAAGAAAGATTGGGTCCTAAAGTACTCTCTAAAAGGTATGGTTGATCATGCTACATAACTAGAAGCAATAACAACTCACTCAAGTATATCTTTTATTCAACACAAATCTATTGATGTTGAAGAAGGTGGAAACTTGTTGTCAGATGCTTCTTTTATAGAATTAGAATCTTTTAGATTTGATTCTTCTAACATACATTCAGCCAGCGACTTTGATCAAGGAAGTGTTATGGATGAGCAAGAGTAAGAAATGCATGGAGGTGGCAATACTAAAATAGAAAATTTATTGCATGCTAATTATGAATGGTTTTGTTTTGGTCACATGGAAGTTAATGAATAATTATTACAGCCCAAGGTTTTCAAAGAAATTTAAAAAATTGAAATGTGTGTTGAAGAAAATTCTTTTACCCCTATACTAACATCTTGCACACAATATAAGTTTGAGGTGTTAAAATTTGATTGTGAAGATGGTTTGATGGATATCACTCCTGTATTGGAGTCCTTTTTTTTTGAGGTATATATGGGCCAACTCATTCAAATTAATGACAAAGTGTTGCAGCCAAAGTTCTATGGAGCACAATGGTTGTTTGGGTCTAACATACTAATTCAAAGGTTTGTATAGAACATGGTGGTAAAGTCCATATTCATGACTACTACCATATGGTTACTTGAGATGATGTGTCTTATGTTCCAATCTCTTTTTCACATTGGCACATATTTTTCTCAACTAGTCAATGGCTTTCCATGAGTAGCTAGGTGAATTATTCAAGGTATGGGCTGCTTACCCTATCCTTTGTAAATAAAGATTTTTTTGTGCCTAGGAGTATCTTGCTCTTGTGCTTTTGGTGGTGTTTAGTTTAACTAGTATCTTTGGGTGTTTTGGTGTTGTGCCTACTTTTCCCCTCTCCAGAAGTAGTCACCTTGATCTTTGTTGTATGCTGACTCTATTTTCCCAACGGCTAAGAACTAGTCTCCTAACAAAAGATTTTTGGATTCTTCATGTCCCTTATGACCCACATCCCTAATCAAAGTGAATTGTTAACATGCTTTCACACCCAAGATTTTAAACTTTGCAAATTCATCCAATGAGGAAATTGCCTTAGTTTCTTGTTGGTTTTTGTTGCTAACAATGCCTTTGTAATGTGTTTTCTACATAGAGATAGTGTCTTGATATTATGTTAAACTTGAACTTGAACTATGGGTTTCAAGTTCAAGTTCAAGTTTGAAGGATCATATGGTTTTGGGTTCAGATTTCAAGAGTCCAGATCCAGGTTCATTTGTGGTTCAATTTCAGAGATCAAATATTATGAATATGAAAGTAGTAGTTCAAGCATTAGATACAACTTCACTAGTTCAAAAGCATGCAGGTCAAAGGTCCGATGGCCCAAAAAAGTCATATTTCAGTTGTAGTTTCAAGTCAAAGTTCTGACTTAACATCTGCCAATATAAAATTATAGTCCTAAAGTTTTCATGCTTTGGTTCAAGTTGTAGATATTGAAGTAGAAGACCATAAGTTAAAGGCTCATAATAGAGTTCATTTAAGATGGAGGATTGTTGTTTCTAAAGTTCAAGTGTGCAGAAGTGAGATTTTGTAAAGGTCCAATTAGATGAGTCCCCAAGAACTCATTTAGATTAAAATTCCAAGGTCTATTTGCTATTGGAAAGTCAATCTCTCAAGTTGCAAACATTCAATGCATCAAATTCATCACATCAAGTACTGACTCTATCATCAAGGTTCAAACATTTAATGCATAAAATTCATCACATCAAGTACTGACTCTATCATCAAGATTTGATGCAGTCAGAGAAATGTAAAGAAATGAATCCAAATGTTCCTATAAAATTTGGCACATCAAGGATATGAGCGTGTGGAGATCTTCCTATCATCAAAAGGAAGCCTTAACAAACCCAAACCCATATAGATAAAATCACCTTTGCCTCTTGTGACATGCAAGACCCATTAAGGAGCATTGGATCATGATATGCTATGGTTGGGTATAGGATCGACCATCTCATAGAAACCAGACTTCAAAATAAAGGTCTTACTAATTTTTGGGGTTGATATGATCTGCAAAAAGAAATCTCATGTATGAAATTAAGTTAAGAAACCCTTAATATTGTGAGTGCCACTATACATGTGTATAATCCAAAACCTATCCATTACCATCAGTAATCATAGTCCCATTATTCAAAAGAATTAAACACATATTACACCCAACAAGTGATCCATGAGGTCACTAGTAGAACCCTAGTTTGTAGAGTTTATACAAGACAATGGTGTAATTAATACAATTAGAACATATGCATTAGTTTTTAATTTTGCATCCCCACATCAAGGTTTTGAACGAATGAGAAGTTCATAATGGTTGGTAGATTTGAGAGGAAACAAAAAAACAAAAAAGAGTGCTCTGTGGTATTAGCCAAGCATGCATGATGATCTTGTCATAGAAATCGAAAGTAAGAAGCATGTTCACAATTTCGAGATGCAAGCAATCTCGACAGGTGGCTATTTTGTACAAATAAAGAAACATTCTCTTGGCATGGAGGATGAAACACCATTGACTCATTATCATTATTGGGTTTTCATGGACTAGGTGGGGTTGACTATAAACTATTTGATCAAATGCCTATGGTTGATTTTAATGAAAATGAAAGCTCCATGAAAGGTCAAGGTAGAGGAAAGAGACCCATTGGTTCATTAAACATGTAGAATGAGTCACTCCAATCTTAGAACTTGACTCAGATGCCTCCTCATTAGAAAATGTCATAGAAGAAGATGCAACCATCCCTGTAGCATTGGGAACATCTATAGATCAATATTAAAAAGGTAAAAAATGATGGTATATATACATGGCTCGCATGCTAGCTGGTGAGGCCTCACAGTGATGTATAGATTATAAATTACCATTGATGGAGTCTATATTATGAATGACATTGTGATGGGTATGTCTGATAGAGTGCTCAAGAATATAAAGAATGATTCCCCCCAGATACTGAAAATACATTGGAAGCATTTGTAAATGGGTGTCAATGATGGATTATTGCATAAGAAAATACCAAACCTTCTGTATTCTCCACTGGTTAACATCAACATTATTGCTAGTTCAACCAAATATCTATCTATCGAGCAAGCACATAAAAGACCATTAAATTAAGTTATACATTGCCAAGCCGAGTATGTTACTTTGTCATCAAATGGAAGCAACCCACATTGATGCATGCAAATATAGAAAATCAAGGCTGAGGCATTTTTTCTATGGAATCGAAGAATCCCAATAGTGTCAAAAACAAATATTGTTTCAAAGATTATAAAGCCTTCAATATTGAACCTGATGGAGATCCTGGTGCATTGAAATGACAACTATAAACCATGACACTTTCCATCCAATGTGGACTACTCAACTATAGCTTGTATTCTTCATAAATATTCAATGAATTTCAATGAAGAAGCATATCATTAAAAATGGACAAGTTGTTAAAGATTAAAAGATTGGAACTCAAAGGGATGGAGGTAAAACATCATCGACAAGTAACTAATGATTTTAGTTTGCAAGAATCAATTATAGTGGTAATAGAAAAATGAAATGTTAAATAGATAACATAACAACATGGAACATGTTCTTTTTTTCTAGTTTGGGGAGTTCTATAGCTGATCAGGAAGGGGAAGAATAGTATTTTGATTGTATGAAAGGGGAATGTAGAAGAGTTTATTTATTTATTTTTGAAATGATTGTATTGATAGAGATGAAGTGATAATGTGGTCATTTTGTTATGCTTTTGAATTAAAGGGAAATATATGTGCATTTCACATCTTGAGGACTGGGTACTTATTGTTTTGGCTAAATGTGATCTTATGGTCTTTTTATTCTATTTCAAATGTAGTTCTTTCGTATCATAGTTTGTATAATGAGATATTTAATCCCTCTTTGCTTTCCTCTACATATGGAAGGTTTGGTAAGTGGTCCTATGGCCATCTATTGATCTTTCCTTATTTACCTTATTGTAAATTTAGTAATCACATCCATTGCATGTCTCTAAATGAATGTCAAAAAACCTTAGTATCTTAAAGTCAAAGATACATCCTATCATTCAATTCATTGTAAATCTTTCAATGAGGGAGTTGTATCTCTCAATTCATAGGAGAGTTATCAACCAATGATAACTCATCCAACTATTAGTTCTATTTTTTCTTCTGCTTGGGAATTTAAGATTTAGTTTATTTCATTATTTCCAAAAGAAAAATCTATTTACTAACACCAATATTTTTTATATTATGACATGATAAATCAAATCACAAATTTATTTAATCTTGATAGCCACTTAGGTTTGGAAACCCACTAAGTATCAATCACTTTTATACGAAGATAGTTTAACATGTAAGAAAATTTTGATCATAAATCCATGTATGAATCATAATTCATAATGACTACAAAAAATAAACCTTACTAAGAAAATAGAATTAAAAATATAAATGTTTATGAATGCATGTATTGTTTGTTTTTTCACACAAAATGTAAGCACCTAATCAAAAGACCAACCAGAACCAACTATTCAAGATGGGATTCAAACTACATTAATCCACATAATCTAATCATATCACTAACTCTGGATTGTATCCATGATTAGAAATTAGAATATAATGCAATCGTGATGCCTTCTATACACCTACAAATCCCAAGACTCGATAACTTCCTAAAGTTGGTATATTTTAAAAAAGTGTTATATGAAAAGAACAATGATCAAAGAACAATCGTTAAAATTATATCTTAAATAAATAATAAATACAATCTCTTCAATATGATTAAAATTAATATAATTAAAAACTACCATGTACATTTTTTATTAGAATTCAATGGTGCCATAGAGTGTTCTTTCTTTCAATTAAAAACCTTTGTAATGTTCTTTTTAAAATCTTTGCAAGGAATTATATTATACCATATGGAAATCATACCTTTTCCATATTCCATAAAAGAAACTTAACGTTATATAGAAATATTAGTGACTAATATTTTCAGAGAAGGGAAAATGGAATGAGTGATGTCTTACTCTCTCCACAAAGGGTACATGCTCATTTACAATAACCTCATTGTTGAGGTAAAACTATTATTTATAGAAGGTATTTTATTTTATAGAGATAGGAAGTATGTGGATGTTTGCTTTATCTTTTATATTGTTATTTTACGTCAAGTATCAACCTCACTGGTTTCATGTTATATTAATATAAATTTCGATCCCTTAATTTATGAAAGATGAAAAACTCTCATCTAAGAAATTCATCCCATAATAAAATGTTAAGTTGCAACACCATAACCACCAAATTTCAAATATTTATTAGACTATTATAATTCTTGAACCATTACAAGTAAAAAATAAAATTAAAAATACTTATTAAATGAAAAACCAAATTTAAATTCTATACAAGATTTTCTTCGAAATTGCAATGATCTTAAATAATTGAAGTTAAGGAAACAAAATACACAAACATAAGATAATAGTAGAAATAGAGAAATGTGCTTCAACAAAATATAGCCTAATTTTTATTGATTTCAAATTGGTTTACATTACATTAATTTATAGTAAAAATCTTCATTGTATGAGACAAGCTTCTAGACTTTAGAAGATCTTACATATAACTAAAATCTTAACTATTAATAATATTTTATTCTTTTGTTAAGTGGTCTTGATTTTTTTTTAACTACATGATCCTAAATATCTAACTAATATAAATGCATGATCACCATATAGTTAGAATTATTTTTGGTGGAGATATTAGTGCAACTCTAGTTTACTTGACCATGTGCATGAAGGATAATATATTTCAGAAGAGGTCTTCAATATTAACAAACTTGTTAGATAGCATATTCTTGATCAACTAATCTAATTGTTTAGTCTAAATATTACATGGTTTATAAATAGGAGAAATTAACTCCTTCCAACTGTTAGAATTCTTTACACTACCAAGGTTCAGATGTACAAATAAAAGTTTTCATAGCTTAGTGACCCCATAAAATATTTATCATCATGCATGCATCCATATGATTATGTAATCACTTAAAACATGTTGGTTACTATCAAATCAATTTGTAGAAATGTAAACATGACAAAAAAAAAATTCAATAACACATTTCACACAACAATTTACGTAGAAACTCAATTTGGAAAAAACCACCAGTAACATGCTACTCTTTCCCACTCTTTCTGAAGAGATGCCTTGTGAAAGGCCAACCCTATTAAAAGTTACAATGCACACTATTAAATGTGACCTGGTTAAAGAATTTTGATCACCCTATTAAGAGTGATCCTTGTTAGAGAACTTTAGATCATCCATTTGAAATGTCACCTAGTTAATAGATTTACAAATAACTGTTAGGTCAACCTTAATCCAAACAACTTACCCTAGACTGATAAAATTATTAGAGAGTAATAGTAAGGCTTGATCTAATAATAGCTTACAACTTTATTTATATTTTATAGATCTTTGTTTCAGTCCTCCATTCTATTTGGCTTTCACATGCTTCAGCTTTGATAGCTTATTCACCCTTCAAACATCCATACCATTAAGCCTTCTTTCTTAACTTGTGAATGTGGACTCTTCACTTAGGTCATTGAATGAAACAATACCCTAGACTTCTTTTCTTCCTTAAGTTCTCACACATAACAAACATTGCTTCTAACCAACCATCCCAATAAATAGAGATTTAAGATATTTTTTCATTCATTCTCCATCGTCCAATTTAGGATTAGGAAAACTTAGGTAGGATTCAATGAATCTACCCCTCATTCCATTTCTTTTCTAGAAACTTCTCCTTCAATCCTGTTTGAATTCACCTTAAAATGGTTTACCATGAATTCTGTGCCATGAGCTCATCAATCTTATCTTCCACTTGGTTCACACAATTCAAGAAAATAAAGTTGTTGGTTCATATTCATTGAATTCATGATCTTTCTAATAATGCTAACACTTGACATTAACTTGCTTTTGATGCTCAACAAAAACTGCATTGCTCAACATCCTTTGTAAAATAACTTGGTGTGAACTAAAGTTTATTGGTGCTTGGCATCAACTAAACTTTACTCAGCATCAACTCTTTTACTTAGCATAGACTAAAATAGACTTTTACTCAGCTCCAACTAATTTTCTGCTTAACTTGCACTAATTTTTCTCAGCATCTACTATCCATTTGGTCAAGCTTGATAGACAAATTTTATTTAACTTTTTTTTTGAACTTGCTAGTGTAACCAACATTTGCCACCTTAAGTAGATTATCAATGCACTATGATATCACTATCTTAGCTAATTTGTGTACTCCTTTTCATATCATAACTCAATCTTTCCTCTAGGTGCTATTGTTACATCATTTGATCAAATCCTCTTCATCAATCAAATAAGCAATAGTACTTAAATCATATAAGCAGTTGTCTTACCAAAAAATAGTATGTTTGACATTAGTGATAAAACAATGATTGAAACATATTTATCATACTTGTATCAATTTTTTTTCAACACCAACACCCTTCCCTAATTTCAACCATACATACTATGATATTTATAAATTTCTTTTCTCTTGACCATTGTCTTTTGTTTCAATTCTATCAAGTCTTTAGAGTTATTTATAACCACATTTTGAATCCTCAAACTTGGATCCAAACTTGGAAATGCCATCATTCTCTTGGGATGCTTTAATTACAAGCTTCGAAAAATTTAATGTCAAGTCCATTGTAGGTTCAAGTGTAGAACCTTTATTTCTTATCAACAACTCCCATTGCACCACACTATAGGTGCTTATGAAATCCAAAAATCGACTTAGACTACAATTTTACCTTCTTACTCAATGCCTTTAACCAACATTACTCAATAAAAAAAATCACTTTACCAATGACCTTCTTCAGATACTTCAAGAACAATCTTGTCTTTTCAATCACAAAGACTTCTATTTAAGCAGCCAAACCTACTTTTATTTAATTTTTGCACATTAACAGTTACAAATAATTAAATTTACTTTTGTATTGTAAATTTTCCTCATAACCTTTGATTTTGTCTTCACATGCCTTGAACCTGAAAATATTGCATGTCGCTTCACATTACTTCAGAAATTTCCCCTTCCACTTCTTCGGGAGATCATCTACGTTTTTCTTCCTTCAAAATTTCCATTTTGTTCTTCATTGGTAATCTTCGTCCTAGACTTCTTATGTTGTTCACTAATCATGGTAATCTGCTTCAACTTGTCTTTGAATTAACTTAAACATTTGGAGATGATGGACTTCTCCAAATTGTTGTAGCAAAAACAATCTGTAGTAACTTTTCCCTAACCACAACGCTGTGACCTTCCATCTGTGATATGTGAGCCCTTAGTCTCAACGTTGCGACTTAATTTGCATGGTCCATTGTATAAAGACAAACCTCAACTTGATAAAACTCTTGTGGAGGCTTTCTCCCTAAGTCAACTTCTTCAAAATCTATATTTAGTAATAAACATATGTGACTTCAATAGTCAAATCTTCCACAAGCTCTCCAACTTGTTCAGCAGCTTACTTCTTTTTCTTTTTGGCTTCACCAGCATTTACCAGTCTCGAATTTCTATTTTCCCATTCAGCTACAGCTTCCAACTAATCTCGCCTTTTTTTTTCAAACTTCTTTTACAATATCTTGGACTCTTTTTGAACAAACTATATCTTCAACTACAACTAAATCTCCAATATTCCTAATCGTTTAGCTACCAATGAATTTCTAAATGATCACTTTCATAACCCTCCCCTTTATATTTTCCTCCATAAAAAATTTACTTTTGACAGTGTCTAATGCCTTACTTGCGGGTTGCGGCCTCTCAAATATTCCCAATCTTCTTTAGGACTACTACATAATCATTTTATTTTCAAACATAGTTATCTTCCAGTTATCTTATCCTGCACTATGCACCCTCCCCTAAGAGAGTTGGGCCCAACCTAGCTTTGATACCAATATGAGAAAAAAATGCAGACACATAAGAAAACAGGGGAAACAGAACAATGTGCTTCAGCATAATACAGACTAATTTTTACTGATTGCAAAGTTGATTACATTACATTAATTTATAGGAAAACTGCTCATTGTACGAGCTACATGCATAAGCTTGTAGGCTTTAGAAGATCTCAAACATAATTAAAATCTTATTTGTCAGTTATATTTTATTCTTTTGTTAACTGATCATAATTTTGGTTTTCCTAAAATTTCTAACTAATATAAATACATGATCACCATGCAGTTACAATTGTTGTTGGTGGAGATCACCATATAGTTACAATTTTTGTTGGTGGAATTAGTATGTGCAACTCTAGTTTAATTGACTGCATGCATGATCTAATGGTTCTGCAGCTCTAGGTTAATATATTGCACAAGAAGTCTTCAATATTAACAGACTTATTAATAGGCTTCCTCTCGATAGCATACTCCAGATCAACTAATCTAATGGTTCAGTTTGACTATGGCATTGTTTCTAAATACGATAAATTAACTTCTTCCAACAGAAGCGTCATCAACATGCACATAGTTTAACATTCGCTCAAAAGCCTCCACATTCTATCAATTTACTATCACTGCAATTGAAAAAGAAATAACTACAAATTGTTCATAAATTTTTTTTTTTTAACCATTAGAGTAAATAGAATTTTCTCTCTATTACAAAGAGGTGGTAGATGTAAGATCTCAAACACGATGAAGAAAAAGAAAACTATAGTAACAGAATATAAAAAATTCACACGAATAGAATTTTTATTGTTTTTTTCACAAAGGACTACATTTTGCAGACATATAATGACACAATAATGCAATTTTAATAGAGTTTGTAGACTCAATTCATATCAACAATCACGCATCGCACATCTATTTTAAACTGGCAGATGAAATACCAAACAGATTCTTTAACTCAGCGATAGGTCTTTCATCTATCATAATGACACAACTATTTCACTGCATGGACAAACCCTCTATGTTTAACATAACCAGCTATATGAGCATCAATTATACACAATAGAAGCCTTCACCAAACCATAAAACTAAGGCAGACAAAAAGCATAAAGACTAAATACAAAGCTAGACTGGACAGACAATTACCAAGCTATTTCAGCCAAAAGGATTGCAGTCTTTTTCACTCTAATAAAGTACAGTATGTGAATTGCCTTCACAAGAAGCATCATTATAAAGAATGACATCCTGTTCCTAACAATCAAACATATATCCTCCACGGTAAAACACCCGCAGTGATCGGCAATTATAATAGGACTAGGATAACATCCAGGCTTTCGAAACATAATAAATGTACTGTATGTGAGAAATATAAATCAAATCATTCACAACTCTAAACAATTTTTTTTTGCTTGGCACTCACAATTGCCGAGTGACAGTTTTGCTTGGTAAACACTAAGAAATCGAGTGGCAGGAGAGTTTACCTAGTGAGCTCGGTAAATGAAGAACAAACAACTCGGTAGTCAAAGAATGCCAAGTGAGCTTAGTAGTGTGGATGCCAAGTGAACTTGGTAGCCACAAAAGGGTGGAGCTCGGTAGAAGAGGGCACCGATTGAACTCGGTAGCCACTATAGAATGGAGCTCGATAGAAGACGTTACTGAGTGAACTCGGCTTGAACTGTAGATGACTTCTACCAAAGACAATACCGAGTGAAGACTTATAGTGTGAACTCCTTTTCCACCATCAAAAAATTAGAGAGCCAGAACTTGAAGCTTTCAAATAAACTTTTCAAATGCAATGAACAAGGAAAGAGCAATAGATTCAAGTATGTCTCCTTGTTTTTTCTATTCAACTTTGATTAAACCATTACAAAATCTGGGAGCATTCGGCTTCAACCAGAAAATCTTAAAATAACCCTAAAACTTCAAACTTCAAACTTCAAACTCACGGCTCTAATGGCTGCATACTGCAATGCCTGGAGCAATCACTGCTTCAACAGGTCGAATCAAACAACAAACTACAAACTTATAAGATGACACAAAGAAGCATGTGCAATTGCAGTCACGAAATAAATGTCCTCTGTCACTACAACAAACTGGATCTGCTGACTACTTTCTCTGTAACTTCTCCTCTAGTCTGCAACTCTTCACCTTCACTCTGTCTACTGATCGAATGAATAGAACATTCCTTTTGTTATACTTGCAAAATATTTTTCCTCCTCATTTCTGAATTTGAAAAACTCACCTACCTATATTAAAATTTTTGAACGTTCAGGGGTGGTAGGTGGGCATTTGGCTCCAGGGTCAAACATTAATTGCATATAATATTCCAACACTCCCCCTTTGTCCTAAGCCAAACAAAAAAGGATCATTGTTGATCCAAATCAACTACACCAAGGCACTCTCTTAGGTGTACAAAAGTTCCAATCCCTAATGGCTTGGTAAAAATGTCTACTAGCTACTGCTCAGACTTACAAAATTCTACTTTGATATCTCCATTCTCCACCAACTCTCTGATGAAGTGATATCTAATCTCTATGTGTTTGGTTCTCCCATGGAAGACTGAATTCTTGGACAATGCAATAGATGAGATGTTGTCACAATAAATTGTGGTTCCATCCTTTTACCTTTTCATTCAAATCTGTCAAGATCCTCCTAAACCAAATAGCTTGACATGCTGCTGCATTTGTTGCTATATATTCAACCTCTATTGTAAATTGAGCAACAATAGATTGCTTTTTGGATACCCATGAAATTGCACCTGATCCCATATGAAACATGTATCCAAAAGTGCTCTTCCTATCATCTATACTTTCAGCCTAATCACTATCTGTGTATCCCACCAACTTGAAATCATCATTTGTAGTATACAAAATTCTAAATCCCTTGGTACCTTTCACATACCTTAGGATCCTCTTTCCCGCTTGCCAATGGGAATCCTTTGGTGTTTCCATAAATCTAAAAATTAGACTTATTGCATGCATTTGGTTTGGCCGAGTTGCAGTTAAGTACATTAAACTTCCAACCATACTCTTGTATAGTGTTGGATCCACTCTCTTGCTAGAGTCTTCCTTGCTCAACTTTAGACCTATTGTTGTTGGTGTGGGGGCTGCCTTGTTGTTCTGCATTTTAAATCTCTCCAAGATTTTCCCTGCATACTTTTCTTGAGAGATGAAGATGCCATCATGCATTTGTTTTACTTCTATGCCTAGAAAGTATTTCAAGAGACCTAGGTCTGTCATTTCAAATTCACTTTTCATGGCCTCTTTCAACTCACCAATTAGAGTCTTGTCATTACTAGTAAAAATTAAATCATCTACATACAAGACAACAATCAACAAATTTTCATTTGTTGCCTTGATGTAGAGAGTAGGCTCACCATTGCTTTTGCTAAAGCATTTACTCATCAAATATGAGTCAACCCTACTGTACCATGCCCTTGGAGCTTGCTTGAGCCCATAAAGAGCTCTCTTCAATCTATATACTTTGTTCTCTTCATCTGCTACTTCATAACTAGGTGGCTGCTCCACATATACTTCTTCTTTCAATATACCATTTAGGAAGGTAGACTTCACATCCATTTGAAATACCTTCCATTTGTGCTGATCTGCAATTGCTATAAGAGCATGCACAATTTCTATTTTGGCAACCGGGGCATATGTCTCATCATAATCTCTGTCATACTGCTATTTTGTAGCCTTTGACTACCAGCCTTGCCTTATGCCTATCAATCTTTCCTTCAACATTGCATTTGGTCTTGTAGACCCATTTCACTCCAATCACCTGCTTCTTGGGAGGAAAATCAATTAGCTCCTATGTCTCATTCCTTTCTATAGCATCTATCTCCTCATCTATGGCCTTACAGTATTTATTCTCTTTAATAGCTTCTTCAAAATATATTGGATCACTATGAGAAAATAATGCAAAATTAACACTCTCATCATAATCTTCATACCTTTCATCTTGGTATATCTCCCTAAGACTCTCGGTCTTTTTTGGTAACAGGGAGGAGAGTGTGGGATCAGAATCTTCATTGCTGCTACTTGGCGCTGACACTCAATCATGCCTAGAGGAGCTTGGTAATGACTAAGGTTGCTTGCCTTTTTTTCTATCTGCTCTTTCTTGCTATTCATCAACATCCTCTTCACTTATAATTAGCAATTTATTTAAAGTGCTCGATGACTCATCAGTTGAACCATACCAAGACTGATTTTCAAGAAATTTCACATCTCTTGAAAGAGTCATCTTGTTGTTCAATGGGTCATACAATCTGTATGCCTTTGATTCTGAGCTGTACCCTGTGAAAATGAACTTCACACCTTTATCATCCAATTTCTGCCTTTGCTCTTTAGGCACATGTGCATATGCAACACATCCAAACACCGTTAGGTGTTCAACTGCCCATCTTCCTCGTGACCATGCTTCCATTGAAATTCTATCACAAACTGCCTTTGTAGTACACCTATTAATTAGGTAAACTATTGTTGCCATCTAGCCTCTCACCAAAATTTAGTTGGGAGACCTTTCTCTTTCATCATACTCCTTGTCATTTCAACAATGGTCTTGTTCTTTCTTTCAGCCACTCCATTTTGCTATGGTGTATAGCTGACTGTGAGCTCTTTCGTTATACCATGTTTCATACAAAAATTTACAAAAGAATTGGAGGTATACTCCCCTCCTCTATTTGATATTAGGACCTTGATATAGTGTCCACATTCTCTTTCAGCCTAGGCTTTAAATTCTACAAATTTATCAAATTCTTGAGATTTATTCTTTAAGAAATACACCCATGTCCTATGACTGAAATCATCAATGAATGTCATGAAATAAGTACTCCCCCTAATGGAAGTAACTTGCATAGGACTAACTAGGTCAGTATGCACTAATTCTAATGGATATCTAACCCTCCTAGAATTTTCAAAATTAAAGGGAAGCCTATGTTGCTTACCCAAAATACAAGCCTCACACTTGTCACATGAATTTCTTAGGCGTGACAAACCTTCTACCATTCTTTTATTTGACAACAAATCTAAACTAGCATAGCCAAGATGACCATACCTAAGGTGCCATAGCCATGAGGGGTCTTCAATCACACTCCTTAGAGCTAATTGTGTGGGAGGTGCAGCACCAACTTGAGATGAGAAACATGTCTCTATCTTCAAGGAAAACATTCTGTTCTTTGTCATTTGAACTACTGCAAGCAAGTTCTTGCTCCCATCCTTTTCTTGAATGACACACATGTCATTCTCCATCAGCACTTTGTATCCATTTTGAATAAGTTGACCAATGCTCATCAGATTGTGCTTCATACCAGGGGAAAAATACACATTTTGTATTTTCTTCTTCTCACCTTTCTTGGTGCAGACCATAGTAGATCCTTTTTCCACTACTGATAGGGTTCCATTGTTACCCATTTTAATCTTAGATTTGAAACTCTTGTCAATGAATGAAAACAAGGTTTCATTACCACTCATGTAGTTACTACATCCATTGTCAAGGTACCAAACCTCAAGGCTTCCTTCTTCACCAACATTACACATGATGAAGGTAGTGGCATTGTTTGCACTTCTCATGTTCACATCAGCCATATTCGCTTGTCCTGACTGATCATTTTTCTTTTTTCAGTATTCATTTCCATAATGCCCATATTTATGACAGGAGTAGCATTCTACATTACTCCTATTTGAGTTGTAATTTTTCTTAACTCCTTTTGAAGTATTTTGTGAGCTACTTGCTCCATCTGGTCTTCCTGAACCTTCTGATGCAACATTTCTTTATCCTCCATTACCTCGGCCTCAGTCTCTAGAGTTTTTTCCTAAGCCATTTCTTCCTCTCCCCCTTTCTCTTGGATTTGATTGAACCTTGAATGCTTGCTCTTGGGAAGAAGAAGATGTAGATCTGTTGATCCTATGCTCATGGGTTTGAAGAGTACCCATCCATTCATCCATTGTCAAAATAGTGAGGTCTTTTTCCTCTTCTATGGTCATGACCAAATTGTTATATTTATGAGGTAAACTCCTCAATATCTTTTCCACTATCATCTGCTCTTGATAGTCTTCTCCATTTGACTTCAGTTGGTTAATCACATTGGAGGTCCTTGAACTGAAATCTGCAACTAATTCATTTTCCTTGATTTGAAGGTTCTCAAACTCCCTCCTTATATTATGTAGCTTTACTATGTGGACTTTATCAGTCCTCTTGAAGTTCATCTCAAGGATATCCCATGCTTCCTTTGCATAATTTGCTGCTGCAATTTTGGGAAAAACTATCTCTATCATTGCTACCTCAACAAACTTAATGCCTTAGCATCTTTCCTCCTTGACTCCTTTAACTGAGTCTTTTGATTATTTGTGAGGGCAACGTACTAAATTGGGTCTATCACATCATTGAACCCATTAACTACAAAATTTTACAAATCATTTTCAACCATAATGGTTTTCATTTTCTTTGCCCATGTATGATAATTTTGCCCATCAAAAGGCGGTGGCTACTGCCATATCTTTCCTGCATCTCCTACCATGATAAATATCCCAAATTTTTTTTTTCCTAACTCACTTTGGATGTGGGGCCTCAAAGCTCTGTTACCATGTGAGAAATATAAATCAAAGTCATTCACAACCCTAAACCAAAAGAAATTTTCTCGGCACTCACAATTGCCGAGTGACAGTTTTGCTCAGTAAACACTAAAAAATTGAGTGGCAGGGGAGTTTACTGAGTGAGCTGGGTAAATGAAGAACAAATAACTCAGTAGCCAAAGAATGCTGACTGAGCTCAGTAGTGTGGATGCCACAGGAGGGTGGAGCTCAGTAGAAGAGGGCACCGAGTGAACTTGGTAGCCACTATAGAATGGAGCTCGGTAGAAGACATTACCAAGTGAACTCGGCTTGAACTGCAGATGACTTCTACCAAAGACAATACCAAGTGAAGACTTATAAAGTGAACTCCTTTTCCACCATTAAAAAACCAAAGAGCCAGAACTTGAAGCTTTCAAATAAACTTTTCAAATGCAATGAACAAGGAAAGAGCAATAGATTCAAGTGTGCCTCCTTGTTTTTTCTATTCAACTTTGATTAAATCATTACAAAATTTGGGAGCATTCGACTTTAAACAGAAAACCCTAAAATAACCCCAAAACATCAAACTTCAAACTTCAAACTTCAAACTTTAATCTTCAAACTCACAGCTCTAATGGTTGCATACTACAATGCCTGGAGCAATCACTGCTTCAATAGGTTGAATCAAACAACAAACTACAAACTTACAGAATGACACAAAGAAGCAGGTGCAACTGTAGTCATGAAATAAACTTCCTCTGTCCTTGCAACAAACTGGATTTGCTGATCACTTTCTCTGCAACTTTTCTCTAGTCTGCAACTCTTCACCTTCACTCTGTCTACGGATTGAATGAATAGAACATTCCTTTTGTTATACTTGCAAAAAAAAATTCCCCCTCATTTCTGAATTTGAAAAACTCACCTACTGATATTAATTTTTTTGAACGTTTAGGGGTGGTAGGTGGGCATTTGGCTCCAGGGACAAACGTTAACTACATATAATATTCCAATGCTATAACCATTACACCTTTCTAACATCATAGACAACCATACCATGACTATTCCTACGTATTTGATAGTGCTGCTTCTCTTCATAACTTCAAAATTTCATGCAATCATGTAAAATATCAATATATACAAGCAACGCGAGAATGTCTAGTCACAAATCTGTCTATAGAGTAGGATTAAGAGACAACATGATAATCAGCTGTATGAATAACATTCGCCAAAGGAAAAATTTCATCTTTGAAGTTTGAATAGAAGTTAGTTGATTGAACTTCACATTTGATTGAATAAGTTTTGTTTGTGTGAATGGAAATTTGATACATTGTTCTTGTTTTCGTAGCCTATCATTTCCTGGGACTACAAATGATAACATTTCTATCTGAATTGTGTTACAAAATAGGTCCCCCACATAGAAGTATCGGTTGACATGAACTTTTAATCATTCTAGCCTTCCTAATCATTTGGTACATTATAACATCCACGGTGATGGGCAATCACAACAAGACTAGGATTACATCCAAGATTATGCTCAACATGGATACCACATTTGCTGCATTTTCTGACATTCTTAACTTTGACATCCATGACAACATCTCATCAGGTTTGTGGAAGTAACAAACAATTGAATCTTCCTTATCCATCAATCTCCATTTTTCTTTATTGTTTCACTATATCTTTCAAACTTCATTAATTATATCCTTTGATTGATTTGCACAAATTATTCTTCACAAGGTGGTAGGATTTCTGCTTTGATACCATTTGTAATGAACCTTCTTGGGGTCCATTTTTTATTTACAACTTCTCGTTATTTGCCTCCCTTTTTATCACGATTCCCAGAACTATCATTGACATTATAAGCTTTTGTCTCATAGTCACTGTCGTCTGTGGCTTCTGTGTTGTAACTACTATGACTGTCGTCACTAATTGTAGGCACACAAATATCCTTTTGACCAGCTAAAGCTGACTTAGTTGTGGCTAAAGCTTCTAGAGTATGAAGATCAGCAACACCCAGAGCCAAATCCAACTCAATGTAGTGTTCTTCCCATTCCATTAGCATTATGATTTCTTAGATTATTTATGGAATTTCCCATGTTTTGCAATGCTTGGAGGAGTTCTTGGTTTGATTTCTCTATCTGCTCTACTTGAGTTTGGTTTGTCATTTGTAATTGACCTCAGTGGTGGGTCCACTACATTCAAGCTTGCAAAATCCTTCCCAATGTTTCATTTGCACTCCACTAAGCTCAAACTTATATTACAGTCTATACAACATTGCACCCTTATATCTATATTCAACAATTTGATGCTGGCCATATGCTAATGGTTTCACTTTAGTGGATATATATATATATATATATATATTCCATTTCCATGCCATTTTTCACCAATAGCATGTTGATCTTTTATGCTAAAATATTATGTACTGTATTGTCTGAACTAGCAATCTTTATTCCCAAATATTAACACTTTTTCAAAACCACACCTTTCTTCCAAATATTAGACACCTATTGATATTATTTCTTTTCTCTATCATTGGTTGTTAATATCTTAGTTGTTAGTAAATATTCAATGTAATTTCCTCAAGTCCTTTTAGTTAATGAACATCTATAATTTTATCTCCTAGATTTCTTCATTCTATAAGTGTGTGTGCTATTTTTATGTTGTTACGCATGCTGGCCATAACATGTCAACTCTTCTTTGTATGCTCTTTTTGATTATTGATATTCCTTTTCCTACTATGCAACTTAAGTGGCTAATACCTTCTTCAAATGTTGCTTATCATAATCTACCGGATGGCTCTTGTAGGATTCACAAACCATACCAATCTACCTGATAGCTCTGTATAAGATTCACAAACCATACCAAATTCTATTTCTAAGCAGACATCATTAGTGTCTACTATACTTTAAGCCTTTCAATAAATCTTCAATTCTTATTAGATGTTCCAGCCTTTATAATTCCCCATGGCGGTTATGTCTTTTCATGTTGGTAATTTGATGTGCATTGGCTACCACTCTATCTATCTTCCCTTTTGGCTTTTGAAGGGTACTGCTTGTCTGGACTTCCTTCTACCACTTGAGATAGTATTGTTTGGTTTCATTACTTTTGCTAATATATTCACTATGATTTGTTGAAGATATTTCGATCATTCCACTTGATTTCTCTACTTATATTTTGTGATTCTAGTTTGGATATGGGGAATAATAGCTATCTATACGCTCTAGATAAGAGCGATTTCCTTGGTGATGGCAGAGATTTTGACACCCATATTTCAACTAGCCGGATCTATAATGGTTTTAGAGTGGTTGGGTGGATTTATTTCTTTTAATCCTTCTATGTGACATATATTTTTGTCACTCTTCTTATGCCTTTATTCTTTGCTACACCTATCTACATATCTCATATTATCTAAAACGCTGCATTGATCTTTCTCCCAATATGTGCAATATTTTTCTTGCAAATACATTTCACCATATTCATTTATTATTGTGTGGATGGAAGCTTCACTGTATAATTCACAGGATGGCAAGACTTCTTGCTCATGAAAAAGAGAATGTCTGCACAAACCTACATTCTTCATGTGTAGTTTACCATTTCTATTAACATCAAGAGCATAAATGAATTGAAAACTACATTGGTTGTCCATGTAGCGAATGTCTTCCTCTTGTATAATCAAGATCAGTTAAATACGTTGCATATTCTTCATCTGTGTACTACACAACATCAACTATTTTGTTATACTTTGCAAATGCATAGTCTCCTATTGGACGAACTCCATTTACAACTTTAACCCAATTGTAAAGCTCCAAATTATCTCTACCAACGGATGATGTAAAAGGAAGCCACTGCCAAGAGATCTTATCAGAATCTAAGGAAGGATTCTTTTTCAAATTAGAAATGTCCAAAGTGGGCATAATAAGAGGTAAACTGCTAGTGAGTGCGTACACCTCTTGAGAGACACCACGAATTGCCACCTTCAAAAGTCCTAATATATCCTTTGCATCTGCCATTGCTTTACTTCCTCTTCACAAATTTTTCATCTGTGACTCTAGCCACTAGTTTTATGAAAAATTTACTTGTTATATTTTTTTTCCTATGTTTCATTGTGCTTGGATTCATGGGCTTGGTTTATTCTGTATATTTTTTCAAATTCAGACTTAATTGTGTTAAATTCTAGCAGTTTGTGCATTTAGCCTCATTTCCTTCACTGTATACACCATAAGCAAAGAGGGCATTTGCAAAATACATATATACTACTATATGTAGGAAACATTTGTGTGATGGGAATATGAACCAACATCTGAGTCTTCCTGTGCTTCTTGGTTTCCACTCCCCTAGTTTGGTGTTGAAGTTATTGGCTAGGGTGGTTGGAGTGTTTGGAAGCCGAATACATCAAGCCTAAAGTGATCAAATGTCGTGGACAGTTTGAAGCATCAAAATATATCTATTTAGCATGACCTTGATTATTGGATTGATTTGGTGGATATTTTCAGTAAAAATTGAAGTGTCTCATTTCTCTCCAGAATCTGCACCATGAGAAAGATCTCAGCGTCTTCATTCCAATGCAACTTGAACGGAGCGAAAAGGAGTCCATTCGTGCAAGTTATGCTTGGTCAAAGTTTTGGTCAATAGGCAGACCAGAGGGCTAGATAGGAGGCAAAATTAGACCATCTCAAAAGTGGTCAACAATGGATTTCAAAATAAAGAGCCTGATGAGAGCTTTCCAACGGTGTTTGTTTCGTTAAAAATGGAGCTCGTATGAAGAAGTTATGGCAATTTGAATTGTTGAGGCAAAATGTAATTGGTAATGATGTCAGCATGACATCAGCATTCACATCACCATTTTGATCCAATCTTAGGATGACACGTGGGATAAATGGGCGAATTAATCTATGCCACATGGCACCTCCTCCTCCAAAGCCACGTTTGGGTTTTGGTAAAACTATTGTTATGGGTTTTGAGCCCGTAACCTTCCATCATTTATTTTCCCTCCTATCCACTAGACCATGCAAAATTCTTGGGATTTATTGTGATGGATTTTTTATTTGAATCTTTGAAAACGACCCTCCACACATGGCTAAGCATGCCAACCACTCCACTTGCACGTTTTTCAGGATATGGTAAATGGTTAAGCAATTTTGGGATATGGTTTGGCTGAGAAGCCTTATTTTAGGCTTTGAAATTTGTTAAAATACCCCAAATTTAATATATGGTTTAAAATGAATCATATATATTTAGTTTATTATTTTGGGGTTAGTTTTATTTGTAAGGCTTATAATTATAAAAGCCAAAATGGATTATTTTGGGGCTATGTAATTATTATGTTGGTTATATGGTTCTAAGCCATTTTTGGTCAAAATTATGTATAAAAGGAGGTGATTTTGTATTTGGAGGGGCAATGAAAGTTGGAGAATTATTGTAATTCTTGAAGGAGACTTGTAGAGAAATTAGTCTTGGTGAAGTTTTGAAAGAATAGAGAGGTATTGTAAGGAGATTTTTGAGCTATTCTTGTACATTGGATTTTTTTTGCTACTGAAGTTCTCGAAAGAATGGAATTGGTGCATTTGTAATTGATTTTGGAGAATAAACGGATCGATCTCACTCTATTGGAGTGGACCCGAAGACGTAGTCACATTTGTGGCGAACTCCGAAATCAAACTCTGATTGCATCTTCTTATCTTCGACTCTCTCAATTATGTTTCTCATCTTAAGTTTTGATGCATAATTTCATTTATGTATAATTTTTGTAAGACTTCCGCTAATTTGATTTTATTTAAGCATTCAATATTGCAATTAGTCTAGATCCATTCATCAGATCAAGTGGTATCAGAGCCAAGTTGACTATTATTGAAATTGTTTTTTTTTGAATGCTAACAAGATCCAGGATCCAAAAGGGTGAAAGCAAGCTTGAAGAATTTAATCTTGGGATCGAAAAGCGAAGAACATTTTCAAGGATGTCTATTTCTGGAATGGAGGTTCCTGATGAGATCAGTGAGTAGGAATTTTGAAGAGCATTCCTCGAGATGAAGGCTAAGGTGGACATTCTTTTTCAGGAAAGACAAGAGTGGAAAGAACGTGAAGACAAGAAAGGAAACATCATGGAGATGGTGACAAGAAACTAGATCCACCCTCTTCTTCTTCTCCTCTCTCTTCTCCTTCTTCTCCATCTTCTCCTCATTCTACTTCTTCTAATCCTTTCAGGAGTGGGTATAAGCCTAAGATGAAACTGGATGTAAAATTTGACCTGCCTAAGTATTGTGGTAAACTTAATGCTGAAAAATTGGATGATTGGATTCAGCAAGTAGAAATCTACTGTAGAGTCCAGAACCTATTAGATGATTTTGATAGGATTCAATTAGCTACTCTTCGATTAGGAGGTACAACTTTAACTTGGCGGGAGAGTAAGACTAAGGCAGAAGTTTCACGACATGGTAGAGTCAGTTTAACTTGGGTAGAGTTTGTTAATGCTCTTAAGAAGTAGTATTATCCCCTAGGACATATGCAACAGTTAATGATGGACTGGAAAATGTTTAGGCAAGGGAAAGGTCAAACTTTCCAAGAGTACACCCATGAATTTAGGAAAAGGGCTATTGCTTTGAATGTTCCTTTGTACACCCAGGATACTTTGTTGAAGTACATAGGAGGTCTTCATTCCTACCTTAGGCATTCTATTTTGGTATTAAACCCTTGTAATTTGGATGAAGTGTCTGTTCAAGCTACACACTTAGAGTCAAGGGGTAAAGGATATTTTATCGATAAGTTTGATAATGATGTAAAGAAATCTTCTAAGAATGCAGAGATAGAGAAAGGAAAGAAGGCAACTACAATCAAGAAGGATGAAAAACTTTCTTGCACTCATTGTGATAGGAAGGGTCATGATTAAGAACATTGTTGGAAATTGCATCTTGAATTGAAGCCTAAGTGGGCTCAAAGATAGAATTAGAAACAAAAAGGTAAGGAGAAAGCCACAAATGTTGTTATGGATCTTGGTTTAGATTCATATGATGAGACTAAGATAATAGCTATGGGTGTAAAAGGTAAAGCTCCTACCTCTGGTGTTTTTGTTCATAGTTGTGCTTCTTCATCTAAAGTTAATGATTTCCATAAAGATAAGAAAAGGAATGAGTTGTTTCATTTAAGGGTTGTTGCTAAGAACACTAAAATTGATGCACTCATAGATAGTGGTTCTCAAGTGAACTTGATTTCTGAAAATACTGTAAGAAACTTGGGATTGAAAACTACATTACATAAGAAACCTTATCCACTAGGCTGGATTTGTGAAAATCATAAGTTGCAAGTAACAAGACAATGCACCTTAAGATTCACAATCACTAGTAAGTTTGTGGATGAAGTACAGTTTGATGTTGTTCCACTAGATATCTATGGGATAGTGCTTGGTAGCCCTTATCTTTATGATCGAAAAGCAATTTTCTACAGGGAGAAGAATCATTATCACTTGTTTAAAGATGGGATTCAGTATATTGTACATTCTCACAGGATTAAGACTGATCGTTCTTTTGCAAATACAGGGTAGTTAAAGAGGGTAATTAATGCAAGTAAAGAGTTAACTCTTATGTCTATTAGTACAGGTGGTTCTACACTTGAACTTGGAGTAGCTAACCAGGGTCAGATGTTGTAGGATGCACTTGCAGTACAACATGAGGGAATGATGATTGAAAGCACAGATGGTTCCTTGGATAAAAATGTTCCTGTTATGAAGGATCGATATGTTGTTGATTTATTCTCTATCATTTTTGCATTATTGTTCAGCTTGATGCTAGCCAATGTTTGTTGGTTAGTGGCTATGACAATTAATGTAGATGCTTATGGAAGTGATAGAATAATGTTTATGATCAAAAATGTTTTTTTAGTCTTCATTGTGCTTGTGAGCTAAGTATTCAGATGTACAGATGATACAGGACAAGTGGGGAGGCCAAGTCCTCACTTTATGTCAGAGTAAATGTCACTTTTGGAGGTCCAAAAGGTCTTCAGTGGGGAGGCCCGATCCGGTGGATACTTTTAGTGAAAATTGAAGTGTCTCATTTCTCTCTAGAATCTACACCATGAGAAAGATCTCAACATCTTGATTCTAATGCAACTTGAATGGAGCGAAAAGGAGTCCATTCGTGCAATTTATGCTCGGTCAAAGTTTTGGTCAATAGGTAGACTAGAGGGCTAGATAGGAGGAAAAATTAGACCATCTCAAAAATGGTCAAAAATGGATTTTAAAATAAAGAGCCTGATGAGAGCTTTCCAACGGTGTTCGTTTCGTTAAAAACGAAGCTCGTATGAAGAAGTTATGGCAATTTGAATTGTGGAGGCAAAATGTAACTGGTTATGATGTCAACATGACATCAGCATGCACATCATCAGGTGGCATAAATGGGAAAATTAATCTATGCCATGTGGCACCTCCTCCTCCAAGGTCACATTTGGGTTTTGGTAAAACTATTGTTATGGGTTGTGAACCCATAACCTTCCATCATTTATTTTCCCTTCTATCCACTACACCATGCAAAATCTTTGGGATTTATTGTGATGGATTTTTTATTTGAATTTTTGAAAATGACCCTCCACACATGGCTAAGCATGCCAACCGCTCCACTTGCACGTTTTTCTAGATATGGTAAATGGTTAAGCAATTTTGGGATATGGTTTGGCCGAGAAGCCTTATTTTAGGCTTTGAAATTTGTTAAAATACCCAAAATTTAATATATGGTTTAAAATGAATCATATATATTTAGTTTATTGTTTTGGGGTTAGTTTTATTTGTAAGGCTTATAATTATAAAAGCCAAAATGGGTTATTTTGGGGCTATGTAATTATTATGTTGGTTATATGGTTTTAAGCCATTTTTGGTCAAAATTATGTATAAAAGGAGGTGATTTTGTATTTGGAGGGGCAATGAAAGTTGGAGAATTATTGTAATTCTTGAAGGAGACTTGTAGAGAAATTAGTTTTGGTGAAGTTTTGAAAGAATAGAGAGGTATTGTAAGGAGATTTTTGAGCCATTCTTGTACATCGGAGTTTTGTTGCTGCCAAAGTGCTTGAAGGAATAGACTTGGTGCATTTGTAATTGATTTTGGAAAATAAACGAATCGCTCTCACTCTACTGGAATGGAGCCGGAGACGTAGTCACGTTTGTGGCGAACTCCGAAATCAAACTCTGTTTGCATCTTCTTATCTTCTTCTCTCTCAATTCTGTTTCTCATCTTAAGTTTTAATGCATAATGTCATTTATGTATAATTGTTGTAAGACTTTCGCTAATTTGATTTTATTTAAGCATTCAATATTGCAATTAGTCTAGATCCGTTCATCAGAGCATGGATGCAATAGATAGTTTTGTAGAACCTTAAAGTGGTGGAAAGATTGTGTGAAGGGTCAAACATAAATCACTGAAATTATTTCTATAGTAAACCTCTACAGGCTGGTAAGATGCTAGCTCTGATACCATTTGAAATAGTACTTCTTGTGTTTTCTTCATTTCTTTACCATTCTTCTCATGTAACTGTAATTATATTAATAACAACATTATAATATACCATATATTATATTAATAATAATATTAGTAATATCATTTTTCTTAACACTATTATATAATATATTATTTATAATAATATTTAAATTTTAATTATTATCATTATAAAATATATTATTGAATATTCATATATCTTTTTAATTTGAACTCATTACACAGTTTGTGGAAACATAATAAATGGAGTATATGCATTACACCTTCCAAACAATAATTATACCCATGTGAGGACCCTTCCTACGTTTTTGACAACGCTATCTCTCTTCATAGCTTCACAATTCAATGCAATTAGACAGATTAAATGCTCCTATTTAGTGCTGGAATGCTTGGGATTCGTGTTTGAGGAGAAAACTGTCTCAATAGCAGGACTGCAAGAAATTATTATATTCTGCCGTATTATTTATTTTCGCTGTAGACAAAAGGTAAACCTCAGGTTATTTGATTGCATTTCATATGTAAAGATTTTATGAAGGTTGAGTGGCTTGTTTCATACGCATGTGGCCTAGGCCTCCAAATGATTATATTTTAGTTTTTGTGACGTTAGAAAATAGGCCATCTTCAAAGAGTCCATCGCTTAACAAGAAATTTTGATATCTTTTCATATAAAGTTATATTTCAATGTCTTTATTCACTATTTAGCATAAATAAGTTTATTATTTTATATTTAATACTTTTGGCTCGTCTAAACTATTAAAATTAGGGAAATGATTTATTTTATTTTCTTTTATAATTTGAAAGAGAAAGAACTTTGGAATTATATAAGTTAATTCAATATGATGTATATAAAGATAAAAATGGTTTAAAGTTTCTTTACAAATATCTTGGTGGATTTTTAACAATTATACATTTTATTTGTGAAAAGAAAGTAAAAGATAAAATATATTGTTTAGTTATGTGATTAAAAGATAAGTTTTGAATTTTATAGGACTGTAGAATAGGGATGCGACCGTCCTCCCTACAAACTGTAGAGTTGACCAATTTTCAAAAAATTGAAAACATCATGGATTTTTTTTCAAAAATTTCAGCATTTGATCTTCATGATCTACATAGTTTGTAGTAAAAAACAACAAAAAATTTAGAAAAAAAATCACTATGTTTTCTGACTTTGGGAAAAAAAAAAAAGTTTGGCTATATTTTGTCTTTAGTAAATTTTGTTTGGAGATTAGCCTGTCCCATAGAATAGGTATAGATGAAACTAAAAATAGTTTTATTGGATGTAATTTATGTTTGGTTATCAATATAGATATAGTGCACATTTGTGAATTCAAATTGTACCGATAGATTAGATATTTGATAATCCCTATATTTTAGCATGTATATGATTTGAATGCAAATTATTTGACATCTCTAAAGAAAACAAGATAAGCACACATTTTTCCCACCTAAAAAAGAATCTTCCTCATTTAAACTTGATTTAAGTGCAATGCCAATGATTTCATGGACAATTGAAACATGCTTAGCAAGTAGATTTGATTATTGACTTAAGCACTAAATCAGAATATTCATAAATTAATTTTCTATTTCAAATGATAACAAATTAAAAAAAATTCAAATGTGTTGATGGTCAAGGTCATGTTGCACAAAGAAAATAAAAAGGGAATAGTTATCCAAATCTACTTCAAGGTCAATTTCATATTGACAATTTTGATTGTGTAGATAAAGAAACCTAGATAATAAAATTATAAAAATTATAATCAAATAATCATGGATGGATGTTCATAGACATAAGAAATATAAATTATTTATTCTATGTCTAATTGGAATTACAATTAGATTGAAATTCCACCATTACATGTGCACAAGAATGCACAACTCTAGAACCCTAATCTAAGGAAAAATGAATGCTAAGTTTATCTAGATACTATGATATAATCAACATTTATGGGAACAACTAGCATACATGTGATACATGCACACACATGATATCAGATGTGTTTATTACCATTTTAGTTCCTACACTATTCCAAGGAAAGAGAAAGTTCTTGGCTTGTCTTGGTCTAAACATCAACCCATTAAATCTTATTTTCTTAAAATGGAAGTCACACTCTAGTAGTTTCAATCATTATGTGTAGGTGTTTTATAAAGTTTGATTCTTCCAAAATATGCCACCTAAGATTTTTTTAAATGAAAAAATCATAATAAGTTATAAATACTCATGGTTAGCTGATCACTATGACTATTCCACATAAACATAATCTATGTCCTAAATAACATAGTTACGATATTAATATCCAATTGTTCAATAATATCCAAAGTACAATAAATGGAAGTTGATCATATTATTGAATGTATAATTGATAACTAATTACTATGAAAGGGAAATATCCACATCAAAGATAGCTACTAATACATTGTGCATAATACATCATGAATATGAAGAAGTTACATCAGGAAAGTGGATGACCCATAGATCAAAATACAACAAGATATCATAATATGTCATTTTTTTTTCTATCATCCATCTACATGATTTGGTTTGGTAATCCATGAAATGCCTATCCATTTGTAATTCTTGAGATCATAGTGTGGACCACCATATTTTTGCACTCAACCATGAAGTGGTTGCCTTCTCCAAAACTCATATTGAAATAAAGAGTGTAGAAACCCTATATGAGATCAAAATGAATGCAATGCAATTTGTGAGCCTATTTACCTCAATGAAATGTATACATGGAATTAATACAAAGATAAAGTACAATTAGCAAAAGCATTTGAAAAGATGTGTTTGAATAGAGTAGGCGAATACAAGTATTTTACATGTACCATAGGTAGATGGAAGAAAATGTCTACTCTTCATTATTTACCCTCATTAAGCCCTTTCCACAAATGATATTTTTTCATATAAACAAAAAATGAAAGACATTATTTTCATATTTTCTAGAATAATATCATTTGTGATGTCCCTTATTCACTGGTAAATTCACTTAATATATTATTTTATTTTGAAATAAGAAAATAATCGCAATATCATTATTTTGTTTAACATTGAAAATATTTTTCTCTATAATGTCTATTATCAATACACCTAGCTAAAAATGAATATATATATATATATATATATATATATATATATATATATATATATATATATATATATATATATATGTATGAATATATATATATATATATATATATATATATATATATATATATATTCATTTTTAGCTAGGTGTATTATATATATATATATATATATATATATATATATATATATATATATATATATATATATATATATATATATATATATATATATATATATATATATATATATGTATGAATATGATAAAAATTAACTCACTCTTAGCTACTAATATTTTCCATATTAAGTTTTATAAGCATATCATAATTTCTTTAACTAGAAAATTGAAATTATTTATTTGAAGAAGATGAAGAATATAACTTTAGCTATATTCTCCTAAAGAAACAAACCTATGCTTATTATGTTCTTATTTTATCTAATCTGAGAAATACCATAATTAAATTGTGCTTTACTATTGCAAATTGCTAGTTTAACAAGTGCCACATGGTGACTTAGTAATTGCATTTAGTTTTTATATAAATATAGTTTTAATTTAATAAATTTATTATAGTTTATAAAATATTTTAATTAATAAAAATATTATATATTTATAATTTTGTATAATGATATTAATAATTATAATTATAATTTAAATTTTACTCACACACACATATATTACACATATATTATGACATATATATCATGCAATACTATTATATTATAAATAAATAATAATATCTTTATAATAATATTTCTTAAATGATTATATAGTATAAGAAATATCATTTTTTACTATTTTAATTGAATGACAAAATTTATATTTTAGAAAATATAATATAAAAATTTAAAAATTTAAACCAACCCACTTACATTCAAAACAATATTAAAAATGAATTACATTCATCTTAATGAAAAAGAACTATATAATCCATCAAACCCGACCAATATAAGAGCGAGATGAATTCACCCAATCAAATCTTAGAAATATATTTTCTAAAAATTATAAAGTTAAAAATCTCGCATCTATGCTATGTAACATATTAGTTTGATAACAAAAGTTAAAATCTATTAATTCTATACAAACCAAAAAAAATTAATTGCTAGTTAAAGCAAATGTGTCAAAGCAAATGTGTCACATAGTAGTTAGCCTACCGGCAAGTAATAATAAATAAAATAAAAAATTTATTGTGTTTTGAAGAGTCATCATCCTATACCCCATTCTACTTTTTCAACCACTACACTCCACAATTATTCTTATCAATAAAATAGCGAGATCTAGTTCTTATATCTCCAGTCAACATTTTATTTGTATCAACCACTTTGTGATTTGGTTGTTACAGTCTAGACTAATCACTCGAATAAATTTTAACAAAAGATTATATATATGTATGTATATATGTATATATATATGTATGTACGTACGTACATATACATACCCATAGATATGTTATATATATGTTATATATGTATACATATATATATGTGAACTGCTGGAGAAGTTGGGTTTCCTATTTCGAGAGAAAAAGCGGGCATGCCTACGCACATAGCATGACTGCAAGACACTAAATATTATTCTGCCGTATGATTCATGTTCGCTGAAGGCCCAACTTCATTCTCATAGATAAATCTCTGGTTACTTAATTTCATTTGAAACCTGATTGCGGTAAAAGAATAATTGAGTGTGTTTTACTTTATGTGAGCGGGTGGGATACTTACAGGGCTTGTAGCTGTTTATTCTTGCTTCCTACGCCTGTAAATTTATTTATTTTTGTTTTGAGTTACGTTACGAAGTAGGCCCTCGACAAAGAAGCCGTCTGTGGACGAGTTTTTTTAACATTTTTTATTTAAAATAGCCATCAATCGTCTTCACACACATTCAAAACAATCTAAAATTTTAAAATTTGTAAATCAATAATGTTATAAATTGTCTAGACTGATAAATATGATGAAATCATTTAAAATAATAATAATAATCAAAGATTTTGTGAGCTCTATAGACTAATTTAAAATGATGCTCAGATATATGAAAAGTAATAGTTAGATCTTTCACAAGTGTATACATTGCCATAAAAAGAAAGTAAATAAGACAAGAATGTGTTTTCTTTATAATTAAAAAATAAGTTTCAAATCTATAAAAATCAACGGAATATATATCTTTCCATATAAAACATTTTTTCTCATTATGACCTAAATATAGTTTGCTAGTATAAATATAGTTCAGATCTGTAAATTATAAGTATTACTAAAAAGTAAAAGTTATTTTTTTTTAAATCTTATTCTTTTAGAATTTTAAAGTAAAGAATTTTGCATTTCTAAGAAAATGGGATTAGTGCCTATGTTGTGTTTGGTTGTTTTCAATGAAAAATCCAAATATTTTGATACTCATATTCTCTTTTGAATGTTCCAAAAATAAAGGTTTTTACAATGTGTGGATGGTGGTATTGAATTTAAATATTTTTTTTTTATAATAGTAGATGAGAATAAATAAATGAAAAATATTTACATAGTCAACATTGGATAAGAAACTAAAAAGGAGATTATTATTCAGTTTTTTATTTAAGATTATGTTCCCATTCACAACGGTGATTGGAATACAAAAATGTGTAGGAGCGTGTTATAATAGGATGGATACATAAGTTTTCAAGTGGATTTTATCAAGGTGTATGTCCAAGATGGATTTTTAATCTCTTAGTTATGAACTCTTAGATCACATACCATAAAATATCTAGGACAATAATCCACCGAGTCGTCTCTAAATATTCATAAGTGTGATAATTGTTGATTATAAACTTGTGAAGACTTTAAAAGCATCCAAATCAATCAATAAAAACCATTAATTTTACATACCAAATGACAAAACTCAATAGTACATGTCTTCCACCATACTTAGTAGCACAAAGTCACCATACTAGTCAATGAATTGCTACCATACATATTGACACTCTACAAAAATATCAATCGACACACTAGGGTGGTTGTGAACTACCAAAACCATTATAAAAAATTAGGGAGGATCTTTTACCATTGAAATAATCTAATAACCATTGTTAGCCTTTAGCTTTGAGAAATACAAAGAAGTCTTGTAATACAATTTGTGATAATTTATAGTGACTAGTTATTAGCTTATAGAGGCCTCCAAGAATCGTCTAGAGATTTACAATAGGCTAATTTATTTTTTTTTAAATTATTATTTTAACTACTTTATTTAAGAATTAAATTCACTAATTAAATAATCTATTATGATATTATTTTAATTTTTGGACAACTCAATTAATCAATCTAATTTAAAAAGTTATAAAAATTGGGGATATTACAAATCCTCACATCCAAAACATTTTTTTTTCTCTAAACAACCTCTCACCAATAGCTTTTTTGAAAGAGCTCTATGTTCTTAAACCAAGTGTAGCTTTTATTAGTAGTGTCTATTGAAATATCCATGTTGCCTTAGAATTTTTTGCTTCAGTAAACTACTTTCAAGATTTTATTGTGTCATTCAAGTATAAGCATTTCCTCATATAACATCCCCAAGATTCGAAAGAACTGGCCAATGATAAAATTCATTGATGCTTAGATCCAAAGCCTTTATTCCATTATGTTCATCAATAATTTTAGTTAGTTAGATCCTCCTATTTCCACAAGGAATCTCATAACATCAAGATATTATAGTTAGACACTTTTTACACACAATAAAATGCTAAACTTGATATATATGACCAACTATGATCTTTAATAGTAAAAAGAATCATTGACCATATTGTCTACTTCTCAGTGTCTAGTTGAATAATCAATGTTGGTTTACATAAAATTTTCAAACATATATCCTCCTCAACCTATCTTTTTTCATCTAGTCTTAGAATTTTTCCACTTTAAGGTTTTGGAGAAGATTTTTTTGCATACACATTTGACTCTTATTGCCATGTCTAATATTTTTTTCCTTATGAATTGAGATGTTATTTCTTTGGAATGTAAATTTTTTTTTGAATTCTCTGAGATGGTAGACATGTTGTACTAATAACATAGTTTGTCATTTATGTCAACATATACTCTATGTTGGTAAGAGGATTAGCAATTTGTACATGTTGTAGGTCATTGGTAAATACACTATACAAAGTGATAGGAAATCTTGAATATGCTATTATGATATTCTATTGTAGGATGAGTGTATATATTATGTCTATGGTTGTAGTATCTTATGTGATGTCTTGGATTAGTTACAAATGTTGTAGTAAAAAATAGTAGTTGGCTAGTGCAAAAGGAGTTATGCAAGAGGTAGTTGCAGTATTTTAGCTATATAACTTGGTGGTGAGATGTAATTATTGATTTGTAGCATGAAAAAATATTGAAGACTTTTTGTTCCATCCATATTAGGAATAATGGGTCATAAGGTTAATGGTGGAATATTCACAAATGTATAACATGTGATATGTTATATTGGCAACTAACTAAATAATGTAGTAGGTTGATCTGTATTAGAAAGATTTAATTATATAATATAGCATGTAAGCCAATTTATAAAATGGTCCTATGCATTTAA
This sequence comes from Cupressus sempervirens, assembly GCA_028749045.1. Lineage (NCBI taxonomy): Eukaryota > Viridiplantae > Streptophyta > Pinopsida > Cupressales > Cupressaceae > Cupressus > Cupressus sempervirens. Next base: position 825,390,794 of record CM053787.1, on the reverse strand, counting down.
TTATACACTGGGCTTCGGAGAAATCTTGAAAAGATGACCTAATTGGCTATTTTTGTAATGGGCACCCCTGGATGTCCCAAAAAACTAAACCAAATTGCTGAAAGGAATTATGTCAAACAGTTTGCATTTAACTTCTTAAAACCCCTTATAACTCCAGAAATCAAATGTTTATTTGTTTGTTGTGTTTCATGCATGGAATTGGTATCATACAACATAAACAAGAAAGAAACTACAATAATATGCAAAGTGGAAATGAACGGCTGCTAGTAAAATGTTATTTTCAGAATTCATAAAACCAAATACATGGCAGATTTATCAACTCACTAATTACTTCAGCAATATTGTCATACTACTCCAGCCCATGCTTACGAACTTGCTGCTACAATACTTTGTCCTCCAATCAGTCCACTACCTTCATAATACCATTCCCTCCAAGCGGCATAAGCGTCGGACAAGTAGTGAAGAAGATCTGAGCAAAATATCAAATCTGCCTATAGCCAGAAATGCAACTAAATTGCGTGATAATGAAGCCAATAAGAAAGAATTCCAAAGGCCAAACCCCAAGGGAATGATGTCTAGAATGTTACAAGAGAGGATAGACGTCCTCAAATGCCAAAAACAAAGCTACAACTCACACACCAATTTCTTCTCATATTCAACCTGTCTAATGAAGCCACAAATGCTTCCTTTTATTCTATTCCCATGGGTCCACTCAACTCATATGGGCAATGTGGGATAAAAGATGTGTAATATAAAACATATATTAAAATACCCTTTATGTCTCCCTTGGGTACACATCACCATAAAATAAATATTAAAGTAACGCTTTAATATTTTACAATTAAATTAGTCGTTACTTTAATAAAACTTCAGGCATTAAAATGTATTAGCAATCGAACTCTGAATAATGTGAGTGATAGCTCATCGGAAAGCTCTCACCGAGGAGTATCAAATCCAATCACCAAAATTGACCTGCACTGTGTCCTGCCAACTCACTAAACATAGTAAGTATGCCTGAAACTGAGTAAATAAACTTTGTTTTGGCCCAAACTGGAAATGACTAGGCCAAAACACTCCAAGATCCCATTAAACCCTTTGTTAGCCCTCGGGACCATGTAGAACAATGCTAATGCACACACACACTTGGTCAACTACTAAAATGCGGACATTATAGTCTGCCCCCCTTGAAATTGCTTGTCCTCAAGCAATCTCAGTCCAGCCTGATGAATAACCTGATCACTCTCCCATGTAGAATCTTCCTCCGGCAGGTCTTTCCATCTGACCAAATACTCCTTCACTATCCTGTTTCTAAGCTTCCTCTCTCTGGTATCAAGAATAGCCTCAGGTACTAACACAAGCTTCCCCCGTTGTTATTGTTTCCCTCATTTTTATTGTTTTTGTTGTTGGCATCACTTGGATTAATATTGACACCCATCTGTCGAGCCATGAGCTGCAACATCATGTCCATTCGCCTAGTCTGCTCCTGTTGCATACGCTGCCCCTGCTCTAATGTATCCAGTAACTGTCAGAATAGTACCTCCCTCTAATCTGGACCAGCATTTCTACCTCCTCCTAATCCTGTATTCTTGTCATCTCGATCACCCATATTATTGTCCTGATCACAGAATATCTCCTTTGTGTCTGTATGGTTGGATTCAATGTTGACCTACACAGATGTACTAGACTGTTTGCTTTGCAAGTCTGAAATCCTATTTTGTCTTGCTCTGGTATCGCGAAAATTATAAGACCCCTATCGCATACTCAAACATAAATTCTTAGCATGTGTTTTTATTTATTTCTGATTTTAGTGTTTTGACATTTCGTCAAACACTTTTTCCCTCTATCCGATTGTTCCAAATTCCCTATAAGACCTCCACAGGATGGCAGGACTTATAGCTCTGATACCACTGTAATGGACACCCAGGAATGCCCAAAAGCTGAACCAACTACTGAAATTATATTAATTCTAAAAATGTTGCAATCAAGTACAAATAGATGTATTCCAAAGGCCAAACCCTAAGGGAATGACGTCTAGAATGTTACAACAGAGAATGAATGTCCTCTATTGCCAAAAAAGGAGTGTGATTCACACATCCAAGCTCTTATCAAATGTAAGTCATAATCATCCGATACAATAATCCGCATGCTAAAAAATGAGACTCTCACCCCTATTTATCCTATTCCTTCACCCTTCTAGAAAGAACTAAAACGTTAATTAATTGCAAGTGTTAGAAGCTTCCTCCTTCCAATAATTAATGTGTTCTCTAAAAATTTCTCCCTATGGCAATCATTAATTAAATCACGAGAGGCTTCCGTCTTTCCAATAATTAATACATACCCTAGAAGCTACTCCCTTGTAATTAATAATTAAATTAATTAAATACAAAGTCACCTTTTAATTTTAGTTGAATGACTTTATAAGAAATTAATTTAATTTCTTCTTATCCTCCACTTAGACTTTGGAGAACGTGAAGGCCAAAAGATGGGATCATTACAAATCTGCCCTCCTTGAAATTGCTTGTCCTCAAGCAATTAAGTAACATAATGGACTCCAACCTCCACCCGGATCCCAATATGTGATATCCATATGGAAGTTAAACCAACTACAAACCCGCATCATCAGAACCAACCCCTGTAGCCTAGCATTCAAAACTTGTGCTGATGAAGTCAGAATGTCATCATAAGGAAACTCCATAGAAAACGTTTTCTTCCCTTTATCCATCCACATAATATGTATTGGACTGGAATGCATATTATCACCATCATGCATTGAAAAAGATGTAGTTGTAGGTGAACCATATGTACTCATGCTAACTGTATCAACAATAGGTGTTGCCACATCGAAATATATGGACATAGGAACAACATTAACTACTGCAACAAAAAATTGAACTAAATTTGTAGTTGATGAAAACTCATAATCATTAACATGTGTGGCTTCATTAGAAAATACATCAACCACTGCATTTATACCATTAAACTCCTCATTGGATGCTTCAACTGACATAGAAGTCGCTACTGATATGATAGTATCCTCGCATTCTCCTAATTCCAGTATTGCTACGTCATCATCCCTTGACAAGGCTTCATATGTGGTCTCCTGACTTTGCACGCATGTCTCTACTGACTCTACCGAAATGCCCACATCACCAACATCATAGCTGGCTGGCTCTATACGTGTCTCAATCCCACCTAAGAAATTGACTACCTTCTGCTCTGGAGCAACGTACAAATCATCAATGTTGATGCCCATATGTCTAGCCATAAGCTGCAACATCATATCCATTCGCCTATTCTGCTCCTGTTGCATACATTGCCTGTTCTCTAATGTACCCAATAACTGTCTAAACATCACATCTTGATCTGGACTAATATACATCTTTATCCGGCTATCAATATGATCTCCATAGGATGGCAGGACTTATAGCTCTGATACCACTGTAATGGGCACCCCTGGATGTCCCAAAAAACTAAACCAAATTGCTGAAAGGAATTATGTCAAACAGTTTGCATTCAACTTCTTGAAACCCCTTATAACTTTGGAAATCAAACGTTTATTTTTTTGTTGTGTTTCGTGCATGGAATTGGTATCATACAACATAAACAAGAAAGAAACTACAATAATATGCAAAGTGGAAATGAATGGCTGCTAATAAAATGTTATTTTCAAAATTCATAAAACCAAATACATGGCAGATTTATCAACTCACTAATTACTTCAGCAATATTGTCATAATACTCCAGCCCATGCTTACGAACTTGTTGCTACAATACTTTGTCCTCCAATCAGTCCACTACCTTCATAATACCATTCCCTCCAAGCGGCATAAGCGTCGGACAAGTAGTGAAGAAGATATGAGCAAAATATCAAATCTGCCTGTAGCCAGAAATGTAACTAAACTACCTGATAATGAAGCCAATAAGAAAGAATTCCAAAGGCCAAACCCCAAGGGAATGACGTCTAGAATGTTACAAGAGAGGATAGACGTCCTCAAATGCCAAGAACAAAGCTGCAACTCACACACCAATTTCTTCTCATATTCAACCTGTCTAATGAAGCCACAAATGCTTCCTTTTATTCTATTCCCACGGGTCCGCTCAACTCATATGGGAAATGTGGGATAAAAGATGTGTAATATAAAACATATATTAAAATACCCCTTATGTCTCCCTTGGGTACATATCACCATAGAATAAATATTAATGTAACGCTTTAATATTTTACAATTAAATTAGACGCTACTTTAATAAAACTTCAGGCATTAAAATGTATTAGCAATCGGACTCCGAATAATGCGAGTGATAGCTCATTGGAAAGCTCTCACCGAGGAGTATCGAATCCAATCACCAAAATTGACTTGAACTATGTCCTGCCGACTCACTAAAGATAGTAAGTATGCCTGAAATTGAGTAAATAAACTTCTTTCTTGCCCAAACTAGAAATGACTAGGCCAAAACACTCCAAGATCCCATTAAACCCTTCGTTAGCCCTCGGAACCATGTAGAACAAGGCTAACGCACACACACTTGGTCAACTGCTAAAATGGGGACATTACAATTTTTGATGGGTATAAGGGAAAGTAGTTTTTCTCTTTTGTAATTTATGGAATGTATTCTATAGAATTGTATTACTAAGATCATTTATGTAGGAATATAAGAAAAAAGATGAATACCTATTAGATTCTTTGTGAATGAGTATCAATGAAATCTATCATTCCTAGTGGGATTCAAAGGAACTATTTTTCCAAGTGGTTTGTTGCTCAAAATGTTCATTCATATTGGATTTATCATCCAAAATAGGAGATGGTTCTACATTCTTAATGTTTGGAAAGTTTATTTGTATTGTAAGGTTTTTTGTTCTCATAAGCTCCTAACATGGTTATGAACCTTATAAAAAAGTTTCAAGGTCTTCTCATATATTTTTATCCTCTAACATGGATAAGTGTACAAGATGCATTGTATTTATCTCCTTAAAGGTTTACAATCTTTAACAACACATTTATAGATTTGTATTATATTTAGTGGGTACAATATGCCTTGCATCCAAATTTTTCCCTCTGATCAAATGTTTTTTTTGAGAAGAAAATTGATGTTTCATGATGTTGTCTTCCTTGTTGTTATTCATTACTATCATGATTTATTGTGATTAGTGTTATAATTTTGTAATTACTTGCATGCATCCACAAAAAAATCACCACTCCCCCTCTCATTTTTATATGATTTATTTCTATGTATATATATATTTGTGTGTGATGTGATCATTTTAGATGTGTATCTTCTTATGGCATCAACAATGTGTCTTTTCCTAGTGGTGAAGGATGTCAATTACTCAACTTGTGCGACTCCTATTTTGGTGGATGACTTTGATACACTTGACTCAATCAACTAGTTTGATGGATGTTGACTAGAGATTGCATTATTTTTCTTTATATGATCTATAGACACTAAGTCCATATGTTGTTCAACTTTGACCTTTGGTTGACATGAACTAGAGTGAATGTGTAGTTTGACTATATGACTGCAAATTATTTGATTTCATTATCTTATTACATGTAGACTAATGAGGCTAATTATTGCCTCTATTTTGATACTACTAAGACATTTGTGAACTTATGCTTAGATTAACTTATGATTAAGTCTAGATAGAACCACTAACCCATGGGTAGATAGTATGCCATATTTTTCCAATATTATACATATAATTTAGTATTTCATATAACCATCAAAATGTGTATTCTAGTATTTGGATTTAATTTGATTATGCTTACTTGCAAATATATATGCATCATAACTAATTTGTTAGGAAAGAAGTTGGAGGATGGTCAACAACATTCAAGGAGGAGTGTTAAAGTCTAGCTGTGGTGGAAGAAACATAATAGTACCAAGAGACACGACTACTACAAATGAGGAGCTATTATTCTAGGAATGTAGGGATGAAGTGTCACTATATTCCCTCTGTGTTTACTATTGTGTCAAATTAGTTATCCAACCTTTATCGTTTGTACCGACAACTATTATATTTCTTTCTTCATCTCTAGCGGAATTGTAGTTAGTTTGTTTTCTTTCCTATTTTAGAATAAGAATCCATCCTCTATTTATAGGGATTGGATGGATAGTTTTTGGGTTTAGAGAAAAGTTAATGGAAAAACATTTTTGACTCTCATAGTGAGTTGTTTCACAGTTTTATGTATTGTTCTTATGTATTGAGTTTTGGAATATAATGAAGTAATTCTTGGTTTACATTCTATGTTAGTAGATTAATAGAATCCAACCAAGGAGGCCTACTTGGGAGGTGGATAAGACTATAGTAGTGTAGATTTAGTTCCATCACTATTAGTATTTCAAGTAGAAGTTGTAAGTTTCTTCCTAAAACATCATACTTTGTGAGTGTTCCTACAACAATTGCAAGAGTAGTTATAGTTGATGGTCTAAGTTGAAATATAAGTTAGCATATTATTGTATTTCTAGCATTCATTTCAGTAAAGAGTTAAGTGTGTTACTTTCTTGCAGCACTAGTGTAGGTTCTTTCTTTTCATTTTACTTTCCTACAACATAAGCATAATGACTCCTTAAGAAACCTAGTGCACATAGCATGCCAACCATTTCAAGTATATGTCCCTGGGTTAACAAATTAAATGCACCTCATCATGGGGGAAGTAATCCTTAAATTAAATGTACTATTCTTAAGAAAGGCCTTGGGCATGATTATCACATAGCTATTGTGAGGTAGACCATTTTTGGCACTGTTGTCGAGGATGATGTAAATCTAGGAATGCTTTTTGGGTCATAGTTCTTTACTTAAGTTCTTTTTACAGATTTGTAGTCCTAAAAGTTTCTTCACAAGTGTGAATAATTCAATAGCATGCATTGAAGAGGAAGATAATGAGATGAATATGGCAGATTTCCTCAATGAGAGTTTATTAATTTGAACAAATAAATTGAAGAAGAAGTTGAGTTACCTTTTGAGGATTCAATCCCTGATTTTCTTGTAGGATCTTCCTCTAGAGTAGAACCTTTGGACACAAGTGGTCTTTAGCCTTTTTCTGAAATTTTGGCCAGCTTTCTTAATAGTTCAAGTCCAAATCTACCTATTATTAACAATTCCATAGCAAACACCCGTTTTCAACAGCAACACCATAATCAAGTACCTCCAGTAATGGCACAAACTATTTTTTCATTCCTTTCCCAAGCCTCATAACCAGTACCAATCTCAAAAATATACCTGCAAATGCTCTTCCAAAGTTTTATGGCCTTGTAACTAAGGATCTTGATACTTTCTTAATTGAGTTTGACACACTTTGTCATAGCTTTGACTATAACACTAATGCCCACAAACTCAAGTTGTTTCCAACAACCCTAAAAGAATAAACTTTAAGATGGTTCATGGGCCTATGAGCCAATACAACAGGTTAGTAGGATGAAATACAAACTCTATTTATGGAGAAATACAAAGAGTACTACAAGGGGATGATCCAAGAGGAGATGACATCTTTACAATATCACAAAAAGGAGAATGAAACATTGGAAGACTATGTTTCATGTTTCTTGTATACACTGTAGAAGAACCCCCAACATGTACTAGTCGAAGATCCATAGAAAATAGTATTCTTGAGAGGTGTAAATGAAAATTTTCTAGGAGTACTAGACCTAATAGCTAGTGGTGATGTAGACCAATCCTCTTGGGATGACCTCAAGAAAATCTGTCTTAACTACTCACGGTCAACTATGAAGAAAGGTAGAGGACAGTAGCCCACAACCACTAAAGGGATCAATTAGAGAATTTCAAAGCTTGAGATATCTAATATAATCTTAGATTTCAAGTAGGACATCAAAAATGATTTCACCACACATTGTGACATAATGATCCCAAAGAAGAAGCATGCAAAAGCTGAATCATGATTGGTAGAGTATTGTCCTTATTATTACAATATGAAGCAACATTGTGCATGTAAACTGGTAGCCTACCTACAGAATCAACAATTACCAATTTAGTATATGATGATAGATAGGGACAATTATCAAGTGTTCTTCATTGCTCAACATCGACCATGAGCTTTAAGATAAGGTATGCTTCAAGATCCTCTACAATTTTCAAATCCTTACAATAATCAGTGGAAAAACAAAAGTTATTAGAATCCTTCTTAGTACTCCCAACCTTCCTAGAAAAAAAAAACAAAACAACTAGTGGAAAAACCATCAAAATAACCAGTGGCCTAACTAGCAAAATAACTAGTGGAAAAACTTACAAAATAACCAATGGTAGAATTAGCAAAATTAATGGAAACCACGACAGGGAAATTGGTAGCCTAATAATCAATGGGATGTACCTCTACAATGGCCTAACCAAAATCCTAGTAACCCACAACTATCACCTCCAATCTAACAACCTACAATAATGCCACCTTCTATAGCAAATAATGCTAATCCTAAGCCCACCCAATTGCTTTCTCAATCTCAACCAAATCCAAACAATATGCAACAACAACAACAAAAAAATACACTACTAATACTTAGTAGTGCCCTACATATTAACTAGAGGTATCCGATATGCATTTAAGATTGCATATAAATTTTCCTATACTAGAATACCCTATTAATATGAAAGTTGTAGACACTCCTACAATACCCCTTCCAGAAGTTACATTGCCAAATACCAACCTGCCTACTGATATACCTAGTAGAACTATTGACTATACCACCATGAATCCTCCCTTTCCACATAGGCTAAATAAAGAGAAATCTATATCCCAAAAGGAAGAGACATTTGACATTGTTGAATAGCTGAAAAACAAAAAAATCCAAATTTCTCTATTTCAAGCTATCAAGAATGTACCTCTTTGTGGAAAGGCTATTAAGGAAGCATGCCTGAAGAAGCTAGGGAAAAAGAAGAAATATCCTTAAATAGTCCATATTTTTAAGAAATTAGTAGTTATCATGTTAGGAAAGGTAGTGATACCAAAGTATTCAGATCCTAGTAGTCCACTAGTTAACTTAATCATAAATGGGCAAGCTATGAAAATGCTTTAGTTGATCTAGGAGCAACAATAAATGTGATGAGTATAGATACAATGCATAGGTTACATATGGAAGACTTAAGAACAACACCCATAATGTTAAAACTTATAGATAGTTCAACTGTCACTCCAGATGGTCTCATAGAAGATTTGATAGTGACTTTAGATTCATGGGAATATCCTACTAATTTTCTTATCTTATGACCCAAAGTCAAACTTGTTGGCTATCCTATCATATCAGGGAGACCTTGGTTAGCCACAAATAATGCTAAAATTAGTTACAAATTAGGTAGTATGACAATTTCAAATGGTCAAACCATAAGGAAGCTAGAGCTATATCCACCTGCCCAACCCCAACCAAACTTGGGAGAACCTATTTGGCTAGATTTAGGAGATGAAGAGGAAGAGCTAAATTCTGTAGCTCATCGCATGATGTTACATAGCCAATATTTTCTGAAAATGTAGGAAGAGGATGATGTAGTATAGAGGATTCTTATCTATGAGTATATAGTTGCTAGAGATATTGCTAAAAGTTTTGTATTATAGAAATTTACCTATGAAGACCGTGTCTACCCAGTAAGCCCTAAAATAATTGACTGATTACTACTAAGTGAAGTAGCTACAAGTCTTTTATGAGAAGTATCAATGGTAGAATTATCAACTACTGTGGAAATTTCTCTTAGTCATAATCTCCATGTAAACAAAAAGTTGTCCATATCACAATTGAAATTTTTAACCAAGCTCCTCAATCAACATGAAAAATCCTCTGCTTGGGATTATAAGGATATGGTAGGATTGAGTCCTAAACTCTACACCCATAGGATATACATTAATGATGGAAGCTTGCGACTCCATCAACCTCAAAGGAAAATAAATCCATTATTGCACAAAATAGTTAAGGATGAGTTATATAAGTTTTTGTATGCTAGATTCATCTATCCAATCTCTGATAGAAAATTAATATTGTCAAGACAATGGGTATTGCACACAATGCATAATATTGTTATATTGTATTATTTTATTTTATTATGTAATGTTGCACCTAGATGAATGTGCAATATGGAAAGATTCCCATGCAATATAGTTTATGAGTTGTATTGTAACATTGTGATAATATTTAATGTAATTATTTAATATTGGGGAAGAGAATTAAATGCCCAACATTAAATGTGGGGTCAGTGGGCTAGGTATCACATGGTTTATGTAATACCACTTAGTGGTTTTGTGGGACTTTCTATTATATGAGAATCCAAAAGGGTAGTTTTTTGTGTGAGAAGTTAGCCAAGGGAGCATTTGTTAAGGTTGAAAGCATGGCATGGGATATGTGGATTCATGCTTGTTCACACATTTTGCTTGGTTGTGGCTATGGCTTGAAGCCTTCCATAGTTGTATTACAATCATGTTTTTGTTGAATAATACATGGTGATGGATGCTTTTGGAGGCTGGGTTTTTCCCTCAATGAGGGTTTCCTAGGGTATATCTTGTGTCACAATTTTGTGGTTATGTTGTCTATTCTCTTGCATGTGGATTTTTAATTTCATTTTTATTTTAGATCTATTATGGGTTATGTGGAAATAGTTATATTCTTTGTTGCAAGTTTCCTTACAAGTGGTATCAGACTTATGGTTTTATTGTTGGTAACCCTAGATTGAATCCATGTGAATGCATGAGAGGATAAAAGAAAGGTCAAGATATATGAGTTTTTTTATTATAGATTTGAGGGTTTTGGGACTGCTATTTTGATGGGACATTGGTAGATTTTGGGCACGTGAAACTGTTGGACAAAAGGATTCATTTGATATTTCATTTAATTGAGGGTTTAGGGGGTGGCTTGTAGAAATGAACATGGATTCAGGCATAAGTTGGACATACAGAGTCAGATTTTGGACTTCAAGTAGTCAACAAAAAGCTCTTGGGGAGCTCTATACATTGGTTAAGAATTGGTGTAGGTTTGGCATGGTTTATTTGGTGATATATTAATTTGAATAGTTTATGGTATATATTTTGACTATGGTAACACTATGAGTTTATGGCATTGGAGATTTAAGATTTGATGTCATTGTATATTTTAGATTGGTCTCATGATAGTATGGTTATCGATGTTATATTTTGGATATGTATGATGACTTGTTAGGTCTACAAGTTGTGTAGTGTTGTAAGTAATCTATACTTACAAGTTGCATTTATAGCTTGGTTATGGGTTTTCTTTACCCATTGATCTTTTATTATTGATACATATTTAGATTGGTGGCTTGGATTTGGGTTGTCTATGCCCTAAGTCACATGATTCTCTAATGTTTTTTCTTCATGTAGAAGGGATGCAATGTTGTCACTAGGTACAATTATAGGATTGTGGGTGGCTATATTATGTTGACATATTAGACAGATTGAGAGCCAAATGACCAGTTCATGGATGTGATCATGGTGCAATGGATTTTGGCATGACATAATTGGATATACAGAGGATGGTTGTTTTTCATCATGATGTCATGGATAGCTTGGATACAATGTCTAGTGGGAGATCTTCTTGGTTTGGAGATCTTGCTTTCACTTGGTGCTAATACTTCAATTGTGTGAGTGTAGACTTTGAAGATCTTCATGTAGGAGATGGATGTTATGATGTCATAGGTGACTTGGTACCATGGTTGAGTGGGAGTTGTTGGAATTCATATATTTATTGAGTATTTGTAGATGTTGGAGGTTTGTCTTAGATCTTGTTTCCGTAGAAGCATCTTTGATATTTTCATGGTGTACTTGTTATCTTCATGGCATGTGAAGATGGTTAGATCTTGAGGACTCATGGAGTTCTTGGTTATCTTCATAGTATGTGGAAATGGTTTTTCATGGTATGTGGAGATGGTTTTCTTCATGATGTATGGAGATGGTTTTCTTCATGATGTATGGAGATGGTTGCATTTCGAGGACTCATGGGGTTCTTAGTAATGGTGTGGTTTATGCTTTCATTTGGCATGTTATCCTTGGTGTGAGGATGGTTCCATTATTATATCATGGTATACTCTTGATACACATTTAGAGTTTTGACATCTTATAGTATGTTCATATAGAGCATGTTATCTCTTCAGTTGAGATGGTAAGATCATGTTTTCATGTTTATGCTCTTGAGGCCATGGTTGGAACTTTGACATTGATCTTGGTTTAATTTCTTGGTATTGAGTACACTAATCATAAGCTAGATACTTCATGATATTTCTATGTTGCATTTGAAGTTGGCATGGATTGATTGGTTACAGATGCTCATGGATACTTAGAGATGGTGGTGATGCTGATTTCTCTTGGATTAGAGAAGTATTTGTTGAGATGGTTCTTTGATTTTAGCAAGAAGTTTGAGTGGCAGTCACCTGATATGAACTTGAGAGGAGATTTTTTTTAGACGAGTCTTGGTTGGAGACTTGGATATCTTGATGAGTATTCTCATTCCCCACTCTTGGTCTACTCAATAGTTTTATACTTGAGAGGTATAGCCCATAATTTTTTCTCAAGTGCATTATATTTATACTTTTCTTCCATGGATATGGATCTTGAGCTATGGTACATGAGTTAGTTCTATAGGGTTAATTTGAGAGATGGTTTAGAATTGGTTATCTCCATGTGCACATGTTGTTATGTTGATTGAGTTTGGGAGATGATTTTATATTGGGCATATCCCTTGGTTTAGGAATGGTTTATGAGTTTGATTTTCTTGTGAGAGGCTTACATCCATGATTAGTTATATGGTATGGTTTGGGTGTTGTTGTGGCTTCTTGTTGGAGTTTTATGGAGGATATCATACTTGCATAGTTTACATCTAGAGGTGTGTGTAGAAGGACATGATATAGGTTATGATTTGCATGATATTTCTTTGGTCTTAGTTATCTTCCTAGATGTTCGGTTTTACTTACATTGGATTTGAGATTGGTTAGGGATTGTGATCACTGGTTTGTGTTCATGTATGTCATGTGAGAGATGACATGGTTATTCCTTTATCTCTTTCCTCTATTGGTTCTCGGGAACTTGGGAGAGTGTTGGAGACTTGTTATGAGAGTTGTTCTTGTAGGATATTAGTTTATGTATTGTGGATTTCCTTGAGACTGCATGGATTCACTTCTTTGAGATGTTGTGAGTGGATTGGTTATAGATTTGGCATTATCTTTTGCAGTGGGAGCTTCTTGGTATATATGTGGTAGGTATTGCTCTTGAGGATTGTGATTGTAGGTTATAGATTGCCTATGTTGATGATATGAAGTTCGCTTGGTATACCTTTGGAGGTATGCATAGTTGGATGGGTTTTGCACTTGTTGTGGGTGCTATTTCAGATATGGACATTTTGACAACTGCAAATACATGTGATTACTTTTGAATCAGGTTTTTTGTGCTTGACATTTCAATTGGTACAAGATTTTATGATCTTCTAACGCGACAAGTTGGGTGACTTGTGACATTCTTTTTGGATGGCTTCTATGTATTTCTAGTGGTAGTGGCATAATAGGAGATGACATCATTCATGTTTGAGATGTTGGATACTTTGTTTTTGTTGCAGGTACCAAGATGGAGCGCTTGGTGTACTTTGATCCATGATGATGGATGTGGTAGGAGAAATTGTTTCCTTGTTCATTTATATGGCTATAGATTGACCCTATGCAATGTATACAACAAGTGGTAGATTGTTGAGATAATGGGTGTTGCACACATTGCATAATATTTTATATTATATTATTTTATTTTATTATTTAATGTTGCACCTAGATGGACATGCAACATGGAAAGATTCCCATGGGATATAATTGATGAGTTGTATTGTAACATTGTGGTAATATTTTATGTAATTATTTAATATTGGAGAAAAGAATTAAATACCCAATATTAAATGTGGGGTCAGTGGGTTAGGTAACACATGGTTTTAGCACATAGTTTATGTAATACCACTTAGTGGTTTTGTGGGACTTGCTACTATATAAGTAGCAAGAAGGGTAGTTGTTGCATGAAAAGGAGAAGAAAAAAGGAAAGAGTCAAGTGGTACAAGGGTTGACAGTTAGCCAAGGGAGTATTTGCCAAGGTTGGAAGCATGGCATGGGATGTGTTGATTCATGCTTGTTTACATAGTTTGCTCAGTTGTGGCTATGGCTTGAAGGCTTTCGTAGTTGTATTACAATGGTGATTTTGTTGAATAATACTCGGTGATGGACGCTTTTGGAGGTTAGGTTTTTCCCTCAATGAGGGCTTCCTAGGTTATATCTTGTGTCATAATTTTGTGAGTATGTTGTATATTCTCTTGCATGTGGATTTTTAATTCTATGTTTATTTTAAATCTATTATGGATTATGTGGAAATGATTATATTCTTTGTTTTAAGTTTCCCTACATGTATCACCATTAGTTATTATACCTAAGAAAGGAGAGAAGTGGTAGATATTTGTAGACTACGCAAAATTAAATAATGCTGCAAAGAAGGATCACTTTCCTTTAAGCTTTATTCATAAAGTTTTGGATACTTTGGCTGCAAAGAAATACTTCTTATTTCTAGATGGATATAGTGGATACAATCAGATAAGTATTGCTCTATAAGATCAAGAAAATACAACATTTACATGTTGTTTGGGTACCTATGCCTATTCTATATTACCATTTGGGTTATGCAACACACCTGCTACTTTTTAGAGAGCTATAATTAACATCTTTGTAGACATATAACATGATAAGCTATCAGATTTCCATAATCCATAAATATTGTAATATGATTTCTATGAAAGATTGTGTAAGTTTTTTTCCATCAATGTTTCCGATCATACTACATGATCCATCATCAGGATGCAAGAGAATCAAGGAAAATAAAAATATGGACTGCTGATCCAAGAAGGTAGATGAAAAGAGGCTGGGGTGATAGAATGGGCACATAGAACTAGGTTGACAAGGTTGACGAAAAAATTAAAAGAAAAAACAATCCAAAGAGAAAATAGAAAACTAAGAGACAAAAATTATAGATGGGGCAGTCAACAAATAATGGGGAAGGATTAGAAATGTCCCCAAAATAATGAAGGGAGTAAAAGTAGAGTAAGACATAAAGAATAATAACTAAAAATATATAAATATAAAAAATATATAAAAGGAAATTCAATAGGTGAGAATATATATATATATATATATATATATATATATAAACAAAAAGCTATAAGCTAGAAAAAAGGCAGGAGCAAGAGCAGACAATTAATTAGAAAGAAAAGAAAAGGAAAAATGATATGCACACACACACACACACACACACACACACACACATGTGTATATATATAGAAACTGAAATAAAAGCAAGAGCAAGGGCGGACGAGTAATAAAAAATGAAAAGAAAAGGAATATCGATATGCATATATGTGTGTGTGTGTGTGTGTGTGTGTGTGTAAAAATCTAAAGATAAAATCTCATTGGGTGTATAATGAAAAAAAAAACAAATACAATAAATCTAAAAGGGGGGGGGGGGGAGGGGGGACTACTAAAGGAAAAAAATCTAGTGCAAAAAGAATTAAGGAGGGGGGGGTTATTGAATAAATAAATATAATTAAAGGCAAAAAATGGTGCTTTGGGGGGGGGGGACACAAATGAAAAGAGAGAGAGATTAGAAAGGGTGAAAATAAAGAAAAAGACAAAAGAAGGAAAGCAAAAGAAATAAAAGAGGAGAAATGAAAATAACAAAAGAACTAAAAATGGGGGAAGGAGGAGAACATAATGCTCAGGAGACAGAAGAACATGGACTAGGGAAAGTGTGGAAGAATAAAATAAAGAACAATAAAAAATAAAAAATAAAAAATAAAAATAAATAAAAGTAGAAAAAAAGAGAGAAGAGGATGGGGACAAAATAAAGGGGCCAAGAGAAAAAGAAAGAAAAGAAAAGGAAAAATTTGAGAGGGAGACAAAGGGAGAGGGAGAGGGGAAGAAAGAGAGAGGGCGACAGAGGAGCAAGGGAGGGGAAACCAAACTAGGAGAGAGAAGAGTGAGGGGTAAGATGAGAGTGAGACAGGGGCAGGGAGGCCAAGGTAAAAAAAACTAGACAAAAGATAGGCTACAACCTAGACAAAGGAAAAAGGAGAGGAAAAAGATAGAAAAGGAGGGGGGATAATAGAGAAACAAAACCAACAAGCAAGGGGTAGAGGGGAAAGAAGGAAACTCGAGCTAGGAGGAAAGACCAAGATGCGACAAGGGAAGGAGGGAAGATAATAGGGGTTTCCAAGAGGTGCTCAAGCTCCAACCATCATCCCAATTGAGGTTAGATGGGTTATTATTGATTTCAATAGCCTCCTTGAGTTTCCTCTTGAAAAAATTGTCTTCCCTAAACATGATTTGTGTGTCGTCTAAGCTGATATGATGCTTAGTGGTAGAGGAGTACTCTGTCAGGGCTGATTTGACAACCCACTCATGCTTAATGTCTGGAGCATGTTCTTTGATCCTAGTGTGGAAAGAGCGTCTAGTTTTGAATATATAAGAAGTGCCACACAAGCATCGAACCTTAGAGAAACTAGATTCTAAGAAGACATCCCTTGTTTCTTTAAGCGGGGGGATGCAATTCTTCAAAGTGGTCAATAGTCTAAAAGCCACCCAAACCTCATTTTTGGTTAGTGTCTTGGTGATTTTATGGGAGATACCAACCATATATTGAAGAGATGAACAAAGAGGTGTCAAGGGGAGAAGAGGAGAAAGAGAAAGAACTAGCAAGGTTGAAAGCCCAAGAGATTTTCTTGTGAGAATACCCATTCCATCTAAAGACTTGGTGAAGGTGGGAGAGCTCATGGTCTAAGTTGTCTTCATCATAGATATGGAAGGCTCTCAAGGCCAGGGTTTTGATAATGCTAGCTTTTTGGCTTGGTTGGTGGTGAGAGGTAGCATGAAGATAACAATTAGTATTAGTGGCATTGCAGAAAACCCTACAACCTAAGGTGCCATTACGTTTCCTAATAATCAAGATATCAAGAAAAGGTAAAGTCATAGTAGATTCAACCTCTTTAGTGAAAGAAATGCAAGAAGCCAAATTATTGAGATGCACATGAAACTCTTCAAGTTTTTCAAGGCCACAAGGCCAGCAGATGTTGGAGTCATCCACATATCACTTCCACCATTTAGATTTAAGGGGGAAGAATGCAGAGCAACGTCTTCAAAATGTTCCATATAAAAGTTGGTGACAAGTGGGGAGAGGGGTGAGCCCATGGCCACTCCATCCACTTTTTCATAGATAACCCCTTGGAATGAAAAGAAAGTGGATCGAATACATAACTCCACCAAGGAGGCAACCTCAGAATTAACCTTGTGATTGATGATGTCAATAGCATTAGGGATGGGGACTTTGGTAAAAAGGGAAACAATGACAAAGATAACTAGGATATCTCTATATTCACATGTGGCATCTCTAATGAAATCAACAAAATGGTGAGAGTCCTTGACAAAGGAATTGACATTACCAACATGAGGGGATGAGAGTTTAGCTAAGAAGGAAGCAAGCTTGTAGGTTAGGGAACCCATAGTATCCACAATGGGCCTTAATGGAACATTGGCTTTGTGGATCTCAGGGATACCATAGATATGAGGAGTTAACTCTTTGGAGAGAAAGAGACGCCTCTTGGTGTCTTCATCAAAAGAGCAATTGGCAATAGCCACTTTGACCTTCTTCAATATTTTACTACAAGGGTTGTGTGAAACAATCCTATAGTTGCTTGTATCTAAGAGGAGGTCATTTCTCTTGAAAATGTAGTCAGATTTATTCAAGATAATTGTGGTTTGCCTTTATCAGCCCTAGAGATGATGAGGTTGTGGTTACAAATAAGGTGCTTGAAGGGAAGAAACTCAGAATGGGGGATGTTACACTTGGGCGGTTTGGCACATCTTGATGAAACTGCACAATCTTGGCTAAAAACCTTAGTAGTAATAGAGGAGAGGGAGTGAACCACATTCTTAATCTCAAAAAGAAAATTGATGTGAGGGATGGAATGAGGAGAGATGGAAAAAATGAGGCCTCTCCTGAGAAACTTGAAAGTGAGGGGGTCTAAAGACACGTGTGATAAGTTGATCACTAACTTGGATTCCCAATTTAAAATGGGGCAAGACACATTAGGGGGTGAAGGGGGAACAAAGTCAAACAAAGGGGAAGGAAAGAGATGGAGAAGGGAAATTGAGGCATGGTTAGAGCTACTCATGGATGGAGGGGGGGGGGGGGGGGGGTGTTGTACTCAAATGAAGAGAATGAGGTGTGGGAGGGGACATCTGTGGCTTGGGAGGGTGAGGAGGGCCGTGCGTTGGGAGAGCATGGAACATGCAAATTATTAGTAGAGATGGATTGATGGGACATTAGGTCAAAGGAGTTGGCCATCATAGAGATGGAAAAACTACTATTGACATTGGTTGCACGCAGGAGGGTGGGTTGAGAATGCATGTGGGAGATGGCATCAGAAGATTAGTGCAAAAAGGAGCTCAAGACATTAATGTTATAGAAAGAACAAGAAGTATTGGTTGAGAGCATACTTGGTACCTTTGATGAGCCATTAGGCAGTAATTGTTTCTAGAGTAGAGAGCCAGACTAGTGGTTGTAATGTTGATTTAGGCTGTCCAAAGACTCAAGAGCAAGAAGAGAGAAAGAAGGCACATTGCCAATGATGGATGTAAGAGACACTAAGAGCTAACAAGGAACAACAATGGATGAAGATGTTGAAGGATGAGTACCCACAAAGGTGCCACAAGAAGTAGGCTATGAGGAGTGTGGGGTGTGGGTGATGGAGCTGGAAGAGGACTAATAGGAAGGGAAGAAGGCTAAGAGGAGTGTGGGGATGTCGATGAAGCAGTAGGATTAGATGTTTGGCAATGAGACATGGGAGAAGATGTGTAGGTGAATGGGATAGAGCTACAAGAGAAAGAGGATGAGGGATGTGGTCGAGAGGAGCTAGAGAGAAGAGGTGAGGGAGGGGGTAGAACTACCAAGGTGTAAGATGAAAGGACCAGGCTTGAAGAGTGGGAAGACTAATGGAGTCCAAGCTATTTCCTAAGAAGTGCATTGAATTTCTTCTTCTATCTCTTGATACAATCCTCTTTTTGACCCAAAGCTTGTATGGAAATATATATGGATTGTATGGAAATATACATGGATGACATCACTACATTTGGTGTCATATTTGAAAAATCTTTGGAGAATGTGGAGAAAGTAATCATCTGATGTGAAGAGCACAACCTGTCTCTCAATAGTGAGAAATGCTTTTGATGATGAAGGAAGGTGTGGCATTGGGACATTTTATCTCTAAAGCTAGAAACTAGGTAGACCCTACAAAAGTAGAGATAATTCTCACACTCGCTACTCCTACAAAGGAAAAAGAAGTTAGATCTTTCCTACGACATGCTATTTATTATAGGGGGTTTATCAAAAAATTTAGTCAGATTGCTTGCCCTATTTATACTTTTCTTACCAAAGAGGCTAAATTTGCATGGAAAAAGGAATGTGATAACTCCTTCTAGGAGCTCAAATCACTATTGACTACTGCACCAATACTTAAGGGTCCTAATTGGATGTTTCCC
Source organism: Cupressus sempervirens (assembly GCA_028749045.1). Lineage (NCBI taxonomy): Eukaryota > Viridiplantae > Streptophyta > Pinopsida > Cupressales > Cupressaceae > Cupressus > Cupressus sempervirens. The sequence goes on along the minus strand of CM053787.1, from coordinate 825,371,245 downwards.
TTTTAAATTCATATGGATGCTTCTGACTATGCCATAGGTGTAGTACTAGGACAAAAATCTCAACATCTTTAAAATGCAATCTACTATATCAGTAAGAGCCTTCATGGACCAGAGTGAAACTATATAGTGACCAAGAAAGAACTATTAACAATATTTTATGCTCTAAACAAATTCTAGTATTACATAAATGGTTATCCCATATTTGTTCATACTAACCATGCAACAGTTAAGTATCTCATGAGAAAACCTACTATTCCAGGTAGGTTAGCAAGATGGCTACATCTTTTGTAGGAATTTGATATTACAATCATTGACAAACCTTGGAAAACAAATGTGGTAGTTGATTATCTATTAAGAATCCACCATGATGAAGATGATCCTACTTTGATAGATGATACATTTCTAGATGAGCATTTGTTTCATATTACTGTCAAAACTCCATAATATGCAGACATTGAAAACTACATTGGATCTAATAAAATGCCAACACGTTTCTCTTACAAGGAAGAGAGGCTACTTGTAGAGAAAATTCTCCATTTCTCTTCTATTGATAACATACTATTGGACCTAATCAAGTTATGAGATGTGTGAGAGAAGATGAGACATATGACATTCTACAAGGATGTCACAATGAACCATGTGGAGGGAACTTTGCAGCAAAAAGAATATTGTTGAAGATTTAAACTACTAATTACTATTGGCCTACACTTCATAAAGATGTAGCCAATTATAGATGGAAGTATGTTAAATATTAGAGGATGGGTCGATCAACAAAAATAGATGAAATGCCTCTCAATCCACAAATGGTTTTAACACATGGACATCATTGGTCCAATAGATCCTCCATCCAATGGGAAATCATATATCCTTGTATGCACTAACTATTTGACAAAATGGGTCAAAGTCAAAGCCATGAAGCATGCCCATGATCATAAATTTACTGAATTTCTGTATGAAGAAATCTTTACTTGATATGGCATACCTAGAGAACTTGTTGCTGACAAGGGTGCTCAATTTAGTTCCAATCTAATCACTGAGCTCATGAAGGAGGCATAATATCAAACATTAGAAATCAAGCCCCTATCACCCTCAAACTAATGGAAAAGTAGAAGTTACAAATTAGGAGACAAAAGCCATCTTGACAAAGATAATTCATTTGTACTTTAGGTATTGGTGTCTGTACCAAAAGTTATTTGTGCATACTGAATGACATGGAAGACCATAATAGGATTTACATCATTTGAATTTTTGAATGGAAAATTAACAATAATACCCATTGAGTTTGAACACAAAACATTACGAATAGCACTAGAATTAAACATTGAACTTATTGTGACATAGAGAGAGCACCTACTGTATCTTAATTCTTTGGATGAAATGTGCAAGTGTACGCTGGAAAACATAGATTTTATACAGAATCAAAGGAAACAATGGGTATGATTGCCACATTAAGAGTACACAATTTCAAATTGGTGATAGGGTATTTCTTTATGATTCCAAATTTAAAGAATACCAGGCAAGCTACAGACAAGATGGTTGGAACCCTATGAAATAAGCCATGTCATTAAAAATGAAGCCATTAAGTTAACCAAAATTGATCCAATACACTTCATGTTATTAGTCAATGGTCATCAACTAAAGTTTTATAAGAAACCCAAACAAAAGAAGACTTCTTGCAACAATTTCAATAGCTGGTTTCAAATACACAACAAGAAACACTTCTTGCAGCAGAAGGTGTTGACCTTCTACCTGTAGCTATTTAATAAGAATTCCTTTGAACATGCCCATAAAAGAAATCTATGTCCACATAAAGTTCAAATTCTCCATTCACTTTCTAATTTCTTCTTTCTCAACTCATCTCATTTCATTATTTTAAAATTCTTTAACTAACATGAATAGTTCATTGACATATACTATCGCTATTGACCTTCAACTCTCGCCACATTTATTTGGCACATGCAATGCTTAATTAGCAGGTATAAGATTTTCAAATGTTATTCATTTTTAGCGCATAGATTTTTCTGGTTATATCTATTACTACATTAAATATATTATTGATGTATTATGTCAGTTCCTTACCTCATGCCAAGTATTACAAGTGAGGAAACTTGGCCATGCTTCATGGGGGTAAGGAAGGTTAACAATTCTCAATGATATTTCTATTTATTCATTAAAGATCCTCAAATCTATACTCTCTCTTTGTTTGATTAAAACCCAATTGCCATAGTATGCAAGTGTAAAGTGTTGTACCCTTATTTCCAAATAATTCCTCTTTGCTAGGCTATGATATGACCCAAATTCAATTTTGATGTGACCCCAATTCATTTTTGGGATGATTCTCACATATCTATGATTTATTCCTCATGATGTATTGTTCATGATGAAAATTCACTAAAAAGAATGTGAAATGTGAAAAATGGTTTTCAAAAACAAAAGAAAGTATAAATTCATAGAAGGGAAGAAGGTAATAGTGCAAATAGATCAGAGATTGAAATTGGCAAGCATAAATGGGAGGACAATTACAATGAAAAAAACTAGTGGAATGTAGTGTTTTACTTTATGATGTAGAGGTGGTGAGATGATTTAATGCATGTGGCTAGTTAGGATATTTCTTGAAACTAACATAGTTTGATGAAGAAGTAGGTACTTAATGTATATGTACATTTGAGGAAGGTGATGCAACAATATGGGGATTGACAGTTTTTCATACCAATTGACCCTCAATTAGATATAACCAAGTAGGGTTTCAAAAGAATGTCTCTTCTACCATTGTACAATGAGTTGGCCATAGATATTGTCAGGTATTTTACCTATGAAGGAAGATTTCCATATTTGCATGCACATCATTTTAAGTTGCTTAGTTATGTAAGGCAAAATTTTTCCAGTGAATTTTCTCAATATATTGTACAATATGCTATACATTAGTGCTAAGGAAAGCTAGAAAGGGAAGGACAACTCTGCTACTCACCATGCCTTGATCAAATTTCTCATAGAGAGATCTCTTAAGCATGCCTCTCCCATCTCATGGGTAGAATTTTTCTAGCATTAAACCCTGCAACCTTAGACTACCCTAATGAACAACCCAGTGAAGAAAATGTAGTCCCCATTAGCACAACTAGTGAGAAAAGCACCCAAGGTGTGGAAATTAAAAATGTTCAACAAAATGTGCCTTTACCTACTCAAAAGAGAAATGTACCTAACATTTCCTAAGACAAGAGAAAATGGAAATTATTGAGAAGAAACTTCCACTTGGATAGTAGAAAAACAAAACCCTATAGTCTCAGAGAAAAAGAAAACAAAGTTTGGTCCTACAACAGCCACTCCTACAACAAAGACACTAAAAAGGGATGGTAGGAAAATGGTCATGGTGCTTAAAGAGACCCTTGTACAAAGAAGCCCTAGAATGAAAAGAAAAACTCCTAAAGTGTCCGTACAAACTTAGTCCACTTCACCCAAACCATCTAATGAAGAATCTCCAGTACAAGTTGTCCTGAATGATTCCCCCAAAATTCCAAATTTTCCTTAAAATGCTGATGAAGAATGTAAGGTTGAGAGGAATGAAAGCCAAGATAATCTCCCAGTAAGCCAACAAGATTCTCTAGGTTGTAAAGAGGAAAAAGCCCCAATAATGCATCACTTGGCCTATTTGAAAACTACTCTAGTTCCCTGCAAGAAAACATGGTTTACAAATTTCTTGGAATAGTCATGGAGGGAAGGGAGGAAGAAAAATAATAGGGAAGAAGAAAGTGACCCAATTACCCTACAAATGCTTCTTTTTTTATTATATAATAGACATGTGTTGATAATAAACCTATGGAAAGAAGAGAAAAAGGAAATGAAGTACGTAATAATAGATCAAGGAGAAAAAAGTGTAAAATTGAAAGAGTAATTGAAAAAATAGAAAAAAAAGATGGATCATGTCCTCAAATTGGCTGATCAAATAAATAATAGTACGCCACTACCTAGGATCTATTCCATTTGTTAAAAAAAAAAAAAATCCTTTTATTCCAGCTTATGTTGACCCTCAAAGACATAAATGTAGAATTCAAGTCAGCTCTAGAATTCTATGCTTTATACCAAACTCCTCCATCTTGGCAGAAAAATTTACTCTGTGAATTGTATGTGCAAAATTTCACTATCCCTATAGAAACTCATTGGAATCCTTTACCTTACATAGGGGATATATACATTAGTGCCGTGATGTCATGTATGCACAATGAAGCTAATTATGATAGATAATTCAACAATTTCAAAGACAAGGAAAGAAAAGAACCCTTTCCATTAAGAGAATAGAGAAATAGACTAGAATAAATCCTTAGGGATTGGTTCAGGCTAACTTATGGAAAAATTCACAAAGAGATAAGAAAGAAAATCTTTGAGGCTAGAACAAAGGTATATGCACAATATGACAACATGCCTTACTTTACCTTTCAGAGAGCTATGGCTGATGTTAAAAGAAAATGGGTTAGACTACCTGAGGAACTCAAAATATCAGAGCCACACAGTCTTATAAACCTAGAGGCAGCCCTTCATTGAGCTCCAAAATACATACAACTAGGAAGGAAGCCTAGACTAGAAGTTTGGTGCCCATTAACAATGCAACTACCTATGCTCCTTTGGCCCCTATATGATATCAATTCTAAATGAATTGGCTAGTTGTAGAAGGACCATAGAAGGGAAGTCTATGAAAGAACATGAGGATTTTATTACACCTTTAGGAGTAGCAAGTGAGGGAGGACTGAAGTTGGAGATTTTTTATCAATGACCAGAAGATGCAATGCTTGAGAGAAAGCATTAAAATTAGCACGAGGCAGATGATGAAGCTAAGTATTGCCTCTATTTTATGTTAATATTAAATAATCTATTTTAATACTGCCAAGACATTTGTGAACTTATTCTTAGATGAACTTTTGATTAAGTTTAGATAGAATCATTAACCCATGGGTAGATAGTATGCCATATTTTGCTAATACTATACTTATAATGAAGTATTTCATATAATCATCAGAATGTGTATTCTAATATTTGGATTTAATTTGATTGTGCTTATTTGCAAATATGTCTACATCATGACTAATTTGTTACAGACGAAGCTGGAGGATAGTTGACATTATTCAAGGAGGAATGTTAAAGTCTAGCCACAATGGAAGAACCATAACAATACCATGAGACACAACTACTATAGAGGAGGAGCTATTATTCTAGGAATGCATGGACTAAGTGTTGCTATATTGTCTCTACATTTGCTATTATGTCAAATTGGTTATCTAGATTTATTGTTTATACCATGAATTGTTATATTTCCTTCTTCTTCTTTGGGAGATTATAGTTAGTTTGTTTTCTTTCCTATTTTAGAATAAGTATCCATCCTCTATTTATATTGATTGGATTGATAGTTTTTGGGGTTACAGAAAAGTGTATAGAAAAATGTTTTTGACTCTCATAGGGAGTTGTTTCATAGTTTTATGTATTGTTCTTATATATTGAGTTTTGGAATATAATGAATTAATTCTTGGTTTACATTCAATGTTAGTAGATTAGCAGAAGCCAACCAAGGGGGCCCACTTGGGAGGTGGATTAGACTAGAGTAGTGTATATTTCCTTCTAGCATTTCTAGTATTTCAAGTAGAAGTTGTAAGTTTCTTCCTTCAACATCATACTTTGTGAGTGCTTGTACAACATTTGCGAGGGTAGATATAATGGATGGTTTGAGTTGAAATATAAGTTAGCATATAATTGTATTTCCAACATTCATTTTAGTAAAGAGTTAGTTGTGTTACTGTCCTATAGCACTAGTGTAGGTTCTTTCTTTGCATTTTACTTTCTTGCAACATAAGCATAATGACTCCTTATGAAACCTAGTGCACATAGCATGTTGACCATTTAAAGTATATGTCCCTAGGTTGACAAATTAAATGCACCTGATGGTGGGGAAAGTAATACTTAGATTGAATGTACTATTTCTATGGAAGACCTTGGGCATGATTATCATACACCTATTGTGAGGTAGACTATAGACCTTGTATTCATTTTTTTTCTTAGATACATTTGAAAATAAAAGAACTTGGTCTTTCAATATACTTATATGTTGGCTTGATACATGATGGTGCTAGTACTAAGTTTAACTATTCATTATGATGTAGATATATTTAAATGCCAATTTTGTAACTGTTAATTTACATAATAATGATTAAGTGCTATATGAGTATATTGATAATTTTATTTAATAATTTTTTTATATTAAATGATGGTTTTGATTTTGTTATTAATGATGAGATGGAGTGTGTTATGATTTTATTTTTGAAGTATTAGATAGCAGCCAAAAGGATGAGTGGTTGACCCCAATTTACAAAAGGCTAAAAAGTTAGTCGGAGGTTACCTTCCAGTCACCTAACAAATACCAGCTTTAAAATTTAAAAATTGAATAATATCTAGAGCTAGATTAATAATACCATCACTGCTGAAACTAGCAAAAAAAAATACTAAAAAACATTCCAACAACATGAAAATAACTTACGTCTATTAGTCCCACATATCAACATAAACATATAATGTAAAAAGTCATAGGCTATCTAGTTCATATTAATGAAAACCATAACATCAAAAAAGAAAAAAAGAAAACCCAAGGCTAGCTATCATCCTACTTTCTAGGATCCTCATCTATCTTCTCCTTATGCTCATCCTTGTTCATGTCCTCCCCCTCCACTTTCACAAGTTTGTCTAGGAGTGTCTTCAACTAGTCCTCCACTAGAAATACATAAATGGAATAGGTAATCTAGCTTTCCTTTCCCAGGTCCTGCAAACCTTATTCACTTGCAAAATATAAATGGTGGTGGCCATGAAATGCATGAATTTGGTGGAGAATTTCACCAAAGTGTTAAATTTTTGGCAGATACTCCTTCATCATGCTTTTAGTTGAGGTAGCTTCAAGGGTTTTAGATATGTTAGAGGGGGTATGGGGAATTGGGATAGGTTTTGTGTCATGGGGAAGTTGGTAGGTTTAATATCACTCTCAATAGATTTAGTCTAGAGTCATGCTTGGGGGGAACTTGATTTTTTCTAACTGGAAGGATTTTCTAGTTCTTAGGGAATTTTGCATACTCTTCCTAGTGTTATTATCCAAATCAATGAGGCTAATTTTTAACCTTAAAGGAAGTGATTTACTTGGTTCTTTTTGTGGTTGGGACCGGGGCTAGGGTCCAAGGAGACTTGGGGAGTGATAGAAGCTAGCAAGTTGACTAGGAATGACAAGTTTTGGGCAAGATGGTAGATATATAGTTTTTCATGAACCCCTAGTGGATGAGATAAAAGGTTTTACACTCCTATTATTTCATCCTATCCTTATATAGAGAATATTCCATAGAATGCAACAAAAGAAACAAAAAGGAAATATAATCTAGGTTTGTAAAGTGGTTAAGAATGGGGAAATGGTAATAATAAACCTCCTGAAACTAATCCTTAAGGGCAATGTATCTAATAATAGCATAGCAGATAACATCCTAGGGTTGAAGAAGGTCTTTTCTTAAAAACCCACCACACCTTTGCATCAATTCCTCTTTAAAATTGAAAAATTTTCATGGACTAGTTTCCTCATTTACTTTGGCTTTCCTACACCAATTCTTACTTTCCAAGACAAACCCTCCAACCTTCACAATGACTTCCTTCATGATTTTGAAACTCATCCCATTAATTATCACCTTTCTTTCATTCCATGAATTAAAGAACTGCATCGAGATATTCTTATCATGTTTCCTTATCTCTTTTATAAATAGTAATAAGCCACCCTCTTGTAGATAAACCATTGCAACTTCACTCTTACGGATGTAGCCCTCCACTCCCATAGGTTCAATACAATCATTAGTTCCCATGTTGTCTTCCATTTTGACCACTAACTCCTCTAAAATTTCTAATATAGCCTTGTTGTAGATTTTGTAGTTACTATAGATTAAATAACTTGTGCCCAAGATTAAAATAAAAATGTAATGAAAAACCATGATAAGTCTACAAGGTTTCCTAAAAATTGAAAAAACCTTCCTAAAAAACACATGTTAATAGTCACTTTCCATCTAAAAATCCTCATTGCCAGCTATAGTTGGAGTGAGATTTTGACAGAATGTCTTTATTATCATATTTTGTTAGTTTTTTACATCTTAGTTAATCCACCCTCTTCATCCTTTTTTAGCAATACTTAAAGTCAACAAAAATTGAACCATAAGGTGACTTCTCATAAAATCTTGCCCAATGCTCCCTTTATGAAGAGCCTTGCCTTCCCACCCATGTAGATAATTGAATGCCTGCCACCTATTGTGATGATTCATATGGATTTATTGCAAGTACACTCCCTTTCCATCATAACTTGAGTTGATGATAGAAATTGTCTAATGTCCTCCCATTCAATTAACTATGTGACACTATGGCCAAGTTTTGTCAGCTCATCTTCTACACCATTCCCTTCATGATATGTGTGATCCATGTAGATCTCATGGTACTCTTCCATCAAATTACAAATTTCATCAATTATCACTTTGATCGACCAACTACCTCGACCCTCTTGCTTAACAATATTAATAATTAAAATTGAGTCCCCCTCAATGGGAAACTTCTTGATTCCACATGTTCTTACAATTCTCAAACTCAACAAAAGCACCAAGGCTTTCACTTCATTAATTGAGCCCCCTCCAAATTTTCGAATATAAGCAACCACCAAATTTCTCATACTACTAGGAAAGACACGTACCATCATAGTACTACTTATCATGGTTGAACCATCAAAACTGAGTTTAATCTAGGACTGAGGGGCAGGGTTCCACACTATCTTCTTTCTAGTGATGGCTTTGCAATTGTTGAATTGTGCCACTATTGGGACTACATCGCAAGAAGAATCCCATTTCACATAAAGTCTACCTAGGTAGTTTGAGGGTGGGGGGTTGGTGTGGGGCTTCCATCACTTGTTCTCACTAAATTATTTTAGAAGTTAGATAACCTACTCAACTACACCTAAACTAGTACTAGCTTGTTCCTTGAAAATTCTATATTTCACTCCTAGGTTTTCTATGAGACATATAGAGGAAGTATAGACCATAAGTTTTGAAGGTAAGGGTGGGGAGATGAACTGTCCTAATGAACAAATTGCTACAACTCTCCATCAACACACCACTAGACCTCCCATAAGGAAAGGACCTCCCTCCACACCTTTGTGGAAAAAGGGTACTAGATAAGAAGATGTGGAATAAATTTATCCTCCTAGAGATGTAAAATTCATAGTTAGCATGTTGACACCCTCTCCTTTGGAGGTTATCCATAGTGAGGATAAACCCATGCAAAGTTGTCCGCCAAAAGAAATTTAACTTTTGTAGGATCCAAGCATGCCAGACCTTTCTCCAATATCCTTGGGCCACCTCCCCTCCAAGAGAATAGAAATAACATGACATCACTATGAAATTACCAGAGGGGGTAAGTTTCTAAATGAATTAATCCATTGTCAATCTGGGGTGATAACTTTTTAAAGTTAGAGAACCATACAATCTAGTACAAATCTTGTATAGAGGTAAGAACTTAGTGTGGATGAGGGGGTTGTCTTGGAGCCATTAATCTTTCCAAAAATAAATTGAGTTTCCATTCCTCATGATCTAGTTACAACCCATTTAAAGATTTCTTGAGTGTTAACCATATTGTTCAAAATTTTGGAACCCTAGGCGAGAGCATGTTCAGAAAGGAAGTGATCGAAAGAAAAGCCTCCAAGGTACTTGGCCATCACAATTTTGCACCAATTAGCCTAAGAATTCACCAATTTCTAGTAAAGTTTTGTTAGGAGGGCCTTATTCATATTTCCTATTCTTCTTATATTCAAGGCTCCAAGGACTTTAGGATGACAAATTTTCTCTGAGCTCACAAAGTTAATCCTTGCAAACCTCTCTTTAGTGCTAAACCATAAAAAAAGTATGTTGGATTTAATAAAGGATGTCTCTAAATTTTGTAGGGATTTTTAAGATGGAGAGAAAAATCACTGGGATGCCCTGCAAGGAGGTTGAGAGAGGTTGGAGTTTCCCTGCATTACTCAAAATTTTACCTTTCCAACTTGCCAACTTTATTTGGAAATATTTGGCTAAGTCATTCTAATACTAATTGGGGAATTCTTTAATTGTGAATGGGAGATAAAGATAATTTTCTAAGAGAGGCATCTCTTGGAAACCAAGAATTCTAGTAAGATTTTCTCTCAAAGGGGCAATGGTGTTAAAGAAATACATGTTGCTTTTCTAGTAATTTATGCAATGACTAGAGACCAATGTATATTGATTCAAGATGTCTTTCCACTCTCTAGATTCATGGATAGAGGAGATACCAAATAAGGTTGTATCATCCAAAACTACTAGATAATTTGTGAGGGGCATAGGGAAGCATGTTTAATAACTTTAATTCTACTAGAGTTAGTCAAAGAAATTAAATTTTTACTTAAAACCTCTGCCAAAATGATGAATAGAAAATGCACTATGATGCCTTGTAAGGGGGCTGAGAGAGGTTGAAGTTTCCTTGCATTACTCAAAATTTTACCTTTTAAGCTTGCTAGTATTATTTTGAAACATTCAACTAGGTCATTCTAATACTAGTTGGGGAATTTTTTAATTGTGAGTGGGAGACCAAGATAATTGTCCAGGAGAGGCATTTCTTGGAAACCGAGAATTCTAGTAACCTTTTCTCTCAAAGGGGCAACGGTGTTAAAGAAATACATGTTTCTTTTCTAGTAATTTATGCATTGACTAGAGAGCAATGCATATTGATTCAAGGTGTCTTTCCACTCTCTGGATTCATGGATAGAGGAGATACCAAATAAGAATGTATCATCCACAAACTACTAGATAATTTGTGGGGGGTATACGAAAGCAAGTTTAATACCTTTAATCTACTAGAATTAGTCAAAAAAACTAAATTTTTTCTTAAAACCTACACCATAATGATGAATAGGTAAGGAAATAGGGGTTCACCTTGACACAGACCTTGGAAAGAAGAGGAGAATCTACTGAAATATCAATCAAGTTTGATATTTGTGACAACACTTATTCAGATTTTGTATGGCTATCAAGCTCATTGAATAATCTATGGCTACCAAGTTTGAGACTGCTTTGAGGTGATTAGTATGGAACAATATTCTACTTCTACTAAGTGCATGATGATGTTGAGTAATGATAGTGGACATTGAGTATTCAAACTTCACCAAGTCAGTCTTCAGAACTTGAGTATCTACATATGGGCCAACTTTGTAATATTGGTGTTAACTTGTATGATGGCTGAGTTTGTAACTTTGTAAATTGGATTGGTAAATATATGCAATGTATTGTATCATATCCAATGTAGTATGAAAGATAATGAACATGTAAGAATGTGAATGTGATCAAGCAACATATAAAGTATATATTGAAGGCCATATTAGAAAAGAAGAAAAAGAGACATATCCATCACAAAAGGTGATTAGTACTTCAATGAATCTCTATTAGCAATTTAGTTGTAAGTCAGAGATCTACTATTTCATTCTAACAGGTGAACCAATCCAAATCCTTTAACGACGTAGGCTTAACAATCTTTCCTCAAATCTCTTTAATGAGTGCATACTTCATTGTGTGTTTGTAAAACCTCTAACAAGGGGGACCTAGAAGTTCTAATTGCTCCTAATAGGGCAGATCATCAGAAGTGATCAATGTAAGCCTTAATTAGCCAACTTTATGTTGTAGTGTTGAAGTTTTCTGGGTATCATCCCCACCCCAATTTTACTTTTTATTTGGAACATTTTCGGGTCACCAAATTATTGTGTTCAAGTGTTATGAATGTTTTATGTTTTTAGTTTCTCATGCACACAATTAGATCAATAGATGATAATTGGTATATTGCTATCAAGTGTTGAATTTGATAAAGTTTAAGAGGTTACTAATTCAGCCCTCCCCTCTCAATAATCTAGCATAGTCTTGAATATATCCAAAAATTGGTATCAGAGCTTTGTGCTTCTTAGGAGAAAGTTTAACAGCTTGAACAAAGATCAAGAAAATGGAGATATTTAGACTTGATAAGGAAATTGACAATGAAAAATTGGATCTAGAAATGGCCATTGCACAACTCAAGAAAGCTAAGGAGAAAATTTCCCAATCCCTGAAAAGAAAGAAGGAACGTGCAAATCAAATGAATGATCATCAGTACATTAAAGAAAGAATTGAAGATTTTTTTCCCTTCAAGTAGTTTAGATAAAGCAAATGATGCAATCAAGGAACTCTTAGAGAAGAATGACTCCCTACAAGAAGAAGTAGAAAGTTCAAAAGAGAACAAGAAATTTAGTAAGTAAGGCTATGTGAAATCTTGGAATAGAGGAACAAGATGAAAGAAGAAATGGATGGAAGAAAAAATGAGATCCAAAACCAATCCCTTCAACATGTAGATCTTATGGATCAAATCTCCAATGCAAATAAGGAAATCATGAGCCAAAGATAAATCACTGAAAGATTAAGAAGTGATCTAAATTTGGAAAGACAAATCAATGAATCAATAAGAAATGAGCTGAGATCTAAAAAGAAAATCAGTGAAAGGTTGAAAAATGACCTAAAAACTAGAAAAAAAATCAATGAATGAATGATGAAATCCCAAGAAGACATGAATTAATTAAATTGATTGAATGAAAAGAGTCTCTATAGAAAAAAATGTAAAGTAGGAATTGGATACAAACAAGAAGCTGAATGCTCCAAACAAGGTGCCCAAAAGAATCAAAAACCTACTCGCAATCACTGTGGTAAGATAGGTGATACATCAAACAAATGTTGGAGTAATGGAAAAGATAAATTCAATGGAAAATTCTACAATTGTAGTCACCATGGTCATAGAGTCAATGAATGCAAAGAGAACTGCAAGTGTCACAATTGCTAGAAATAAGGTCACAAGGCATCTAAATGTAGATCTAAATCATTCAATCCAATAGAGAAAATTGTAAAAGCAATATTCAGTTGGGACTACAACACTTGGTGTAGATTTCATTACTGTGGAGAATATGGACACATTGGCATGATTTGTGTTAAACACCACACAAGGAAGAGAGATACCACCATAAGATGTTTCACTTGTATCGAACTTGATCATCTAGCTAAGAATTGTATGAATACAGGAAGAGTTGAAGATGAAAAGAAAGAAAAAGCATATAAAATTTCAAAGTACATGAGATAGAAATGGATTCCTAAATCTAGCAAAGAAGCTAGTTCAATTAATGATGGTCATGTCACTCAAGAAGTGGGTGACTCCACCATTTTTAACTAGGTATTCGAAGGAGAATTGAAGCTACACTATCATGATAACATTCAAATAGTTACAATTGAAAGGTGATAAAGATCCAAATAAGTATCTAAGATACAAAAGGATCACTAAGGAAGATCACTATCAGTTATCACCAAGTTACCTTCTCTACTGAGTAAGGTTGGGTCATAGACTCTACCGAGCAAGGTTAGGAGTAACAAGTCACACTTGGTTACTGAGTCACAAAACCTTCATCGATTAATAAATTGAATAGTGGATGATAGGCTACCACACATATTATCAATCTTGATGTCAACCTAGCTACCTTCATACTAAGCATTAATAGTGATGTTTTAACCAAAGGTAGGAACTTAAATTCATTTTCACCAAGAATTCTAAGTGTTATTGCAAATAAGAAAATTGTAGAGTGATCAAGTGACTTGGAGAAAAATTTGTAGCTAAGTTCTTCAATTTTTTTAATAGTTTACTAAGTTACCATGACATCAAGTAGTAGTAGCAAAGCAAGGAAAGGGTCAAATATTTTGGTCTGAGGAGTAGAATGGAAAACACTTGATTTCAAATTTGTGCTGGCAATTGCTGAAACCTTCAAATAAATGGAGCACAATCTTAGATTCCTCCAAAGACACTACTCGTTAATGATATCTAGACTCATTTTAAGTGTACAATTTAGGAAATTAGAACCCTAGAAATAGATGATGCCCTAGGTGAACTATGTGAGAATGGGATTCTCAAACTTGAGCATAAACATTTGGAAGACAAGGGTTTAACCCACATTCCCCACCTGTCTCAAAGTTTTCAAATAAAATAGATCATATACATCATAAGCCAAGTTCATAATTCTTAGCTATGACTTGAACAACTAGTTTTGATTAACAAGAAAATGATTCATCATATCATCGGCCTCCCCATGCTCACTAAAGCCAAAAACACCAAAGCCCTAGGTCAAGCTGCATTAGAAAAGAAAACCCAAGATAAATGGGATGAAAGAGGTATGAAAATTAGTAGTGTAACTGATGAAAAATTGAAATTTGACATGCATGTGATAGCTCACAAGATTTATAGTTCAAGTCATCTCAATAGTGTGTCATGTGAAGCTGTTGACCTAGCTTACAAGGTTGTAAAGAACAATCTGTCATATGAACTTGTAAATTTGTTATTCAAGGAATTCAAAAAAAACATGGAAAGTATTAGAACTTCCAAGAACAACCCTTGCAAATTTAGTTCTTTGTTAACATCTTTATTTTTCTATGTTAAAAAATTCTTCTCTTCAAAAGACATGGTAGTATGGAGAAAGGATGTGCTAGTATTATATATGATTTATGAATATATTTCTAAAATGGGAGAGAATTTTGTTAGCATAATGGATAACTAATTTGAACATTTGAAAGAGAAAATGAATAATATATTCAAAATACCTAAGAAATTGGTAGAAGATTACAAAGATTCTTTGATGTTTGTTTTATGGTAGACTGTGATATAGTCTACATTTAAGCAGTATAACCCATAATTGTATGGGTAAAACCTCTTCCCTATTAGGTAAATATAGATGAAGCAAAGGAAATAATTGAAGCTTTGATTAATGAATCTATTGATGCAAAGGCATCACACTTTAGAACATATGACGAGGCAAAGGAAAAAATAGAGCTGGAGATAAAGCTCCCTCAAATGGTTAACAAAGCTAAGAGGAGGATAGCAAAACTAAAATCAAGCACACTGCTAATGTTAATAAAGGGTAAAGGAGAATATATACATGAAGAGGTAGAGGATGAGTCTGAAAAGGAAGAAGAACCCTTGAAGAAGAAAGGCAAGGTGATCATCACCAAGCCAACCATTATAGTTTTTGCAAGGAGTTCTAGGAAGAAAGGTAGTGAAATTGTGTTTAACAAACATCCTCCCACCTTCCAAGAAAATTGAAACAATTGGAAGAAGGGGCAAGGATAAAAGACTTCAAATTATTGAAGTATGAAAGAAGATCAGAGACAAAAAAGAAATAGGTTGAGGAACTAGTGTTAACTGAAATGCGAAAATGGAAGTATTTGCCAGATCAGATAGCCTTCCAAATCTCTAATGAATTATTAGAGAAAATTAAGCCAAGATGGGACTTTTATATGCAAACAAAAAAAGATATCTATGCACAAACCTTGAGGCAATTACTACCTAGCATGATAGATGTTGAGGTAAAAGAGTCCTTAAAAAAATGAAGATAAGATGACTCTTAGATTTAATACTTGTTTAAATTTGATCAAGCATATAGAACATGTGGTTAAGAATGCCACATGCATGTAGAAATTTTTTTATCATTTGCATAAACAAGGTGGCTTCCTAGTAGATGTTAAGGATGATGATAGTGATGATGAGGAAGAAGAAACTTACACTGAGTGCACACATTTTGACAATGAGGAATTTGAAGAAGATAAAGAGAAAGAAGCTACCAAGGAAGATAAAGAAGATGATGAGGAGACTGACCCTATGAATATAGTAGCCACAATTATTTCCTCACTTCCTCACATTCCAGGAAAACCAGTTGCCATATCAAGCTTAGAGATAGTTTTAACAAATTTAATTGTGACCACACTAGATACGCAAAATGTCCAATCACTCTTCACTCCCTCATAGCTCAGCACATCACTAATAGAAGTGTCTACCACTTCATCTACCAAGCTATAGCATCCCTCTTCTTGAACCTTGAGTCAACACATTAGAAATTGATACAGTATGTTCTATAATTTTGATGCAGGAGCATTCAGAGGTATAAGGGCAATCGTGTGTCACCCAAAAAAATGAAATTAGACTTAGTTTCTGTTTCATGTGTTTTCATTTTTGGACACCCATTTGGGTCAAATAAAGGTTCCAACTCTCACAGTTCAACTATCAGTGTGCTAGAAAATTTTGAAAAAAATAGGAGCATGCAATTTGGCCATCATTTTGGTGACCTAGAAGGTGTGAATTGGCCAGATGAATGTAATTATGATTTAGAACATTCCAAAAAAAGAATCAGGTCAAAAGGCCCCACGGTTTGAAAGTTATTACAGTTTTTCAGGTTTTGGAGACCTCCTAAGAATGCTTCAAAGTCAGGTTAGGGGCATTAAATGACCTCAAAAAGGGCCAAAACATGGGGGACAAGCTAAGCTTTTCCATAGGGCTATAGAGCACTTTGAGAGCTTAAAAATGTAAATGGTTCATCAATCGAAGCTACGGTTCAAAAGTTATGCCTCTCGAAAGTTCGGTTACCATTTCTAGATTCTTCTAGATTTGCACCGACTTCTAACGTAGCTTCTGGAACCTTCTATTTGGTTAGTGGATGCCTATTAGCACTTTCTAGAATGTACTCCTAGTCCTTAACCCTTCGGGGTCTATTTAAGGAGATTTCTGGCATTGTAAAAGGTAGTTCAGAGTGGAGTTTGAGAGGAGGTACTGAAAGGAGAAATTATCTCCAGATTTATGCTATTGTAAGCCCTTAGGGCATGCTTTGAAGTTTATTTTCTCTGTACTATTTGTACTAGCTTATTTTCTTAGTTAATATAATTTTGCCTCTTTTGCTGTGTCCATTTTGTTCTTGGGTTGTGTCCCCATAAAGTGGTATCAAAGCTGGTTTACCTGAGTGTGTAAACAGAGCGCCAACTATGAGGCAATTTGCACCAGGACTGTGTGGTTGTGGGTTCGAGTTGGAAGATTCCTCCATGAAGAGAGCATGGTAGAAGGGCCAGAGCTATTAATCCTAAGGAGGTTAGAGTCCTCTAAAGGTAGGTACAAGCATTGCAAGAGGAGCTCCGTAGAAGAGCAAATGTTGCCGCAGGTGACGACAGTGAGGATGAAAATGAAGAAGAAGTAATGGAACTAGAAGGGGAATTTGATAGGGAAGTTTTGAATCATGTAGAGGAAAGGATTTTTAGGGCCATTACTAAGTTCGTGAAAAGAACTACAATTGAAGTGGACGTATTTTCAGGAAATCTGAAACTAGATGAGTTGATCGATTGGATCAATGAACTGGAAGAATACTTTGAGTATGAGGATATAAAGGACTCAGATAGGGTTAAGTTTGAAAAGGCCAAATTGAAAGGCCATGCCAAAATCTGGTGGCAAGAGGTTCAATTGAAAAGAAACAAAAGAGGAAAGGAGAAGATCACAAGATAGGATCGCATGGTGGACAAATTGAAGAAGCAGTTCATTCCTGTGGACTACGAGCTTGATTTGTTTAAGAAGATGCATGGGTTAAAGCAAGCAGGAAGATCAGTCCAAGAATATACAGAGGAATTTTACCGACTCTTAATTAGAGTGGGGCATGCAGAACAAAATAAGGAGAAGGTTGCTTGTTATATCAGTGGGTTGCGACCTAGCATCTAGGAGGAATTAAGTCTGGTAAGAATGACCAGCGTTGAAGAGGCATACCAGTTTTCCCTATGAGTTTAGGAGAAGCTAAATAAAAGGTTTGAAGGAAGACAAAGAGGGTGCAGTCAAGGAGGAAGGGGAAGCGGTAGGTCATCTGGAGGCCGCAATGAAACCCAAAAGAAAAATGAACATGAGGGTACTAGCAGGAACCAGAGGAATGAGGGTTTCAACCGCTCCCATGACCAAGACTTTGGAAATCAGAGAGGAAGAGGTAGAGGATGTGGACAAGGAAGAGGAGGCTTCTGTGGTACCTTTTTCCATTGGAATGAAGAAGGTCATCGTGCCTTTGAATGCCCTCAACAACAAGGAAGGACAGATAGGAGAGCTGAGGGCCAAGCTAGGGTTGCTCATGTGGATGAGGATGCACAATCATCACATTGAGAGGATGCAAAAAGAGGAGAGACCTTGGTAAATGAAAGAGTCCTACTAAGTGGTAAGATTGAACCAGGACAACGGAGGAGTTTTTTCCGTACCAGGTGCTAGTGTGAGGATAAATGTTGTCACAAGATCATTGATGGTGGTAGCATTGATAACTTGGTATCAGAAGAGATGGTCTCTAAGCTGAAGCTCAAGAGGGAGAAACATCCCCAGCCCTATCAAATTTCTTGGATAAAAGATGATCATAAGGTCCTGGTAAGTGAAAAATGTTTAGTGAAATTCAAAATTGGGAGTTACCATGATGAAGTTCTCAGTGATGTTATTTCGATGGATTTTTTCCATCTATTGTTGGGTAGACTATGGCAGTTTGATAGACATCCAGTGCATGATGGACATGCAAACACATACTCTCTAACAAAGGATGAAGTTTGTCACAAATTGAAGCCCATGAAAAAGGAAGGTGAAAAGGTATGTAGCAGTGCTAGGATTTTTCTTGTTGATGGAAGGAAGTTTTTAGATGGCATGAAACATCAGCATATGTACTATGCTTTGATTCCTAGGAAAGATAAAGAAGGTAGTAGTGAAATACCACTTGAAGTTTCAAATTTACTAGGGGAGTTTGGAGATATTATCTCTGATAATTTTCCAAATGGATTGCCACCAATAAGGAAAATCAGTTATCAGATAGATCTGATTCCAGGAGCTAGTTTGCCTAACAAGGTTGCTCATAGGATGACTCCTACTAAAACAGAGGAGCTAAATAGATAGGTTCAGGAGCTATTGAGGAAGGGCTTGATTTGAGAGAGCTTGAGTCCGTGTGCAGTACCTACAGTACTTGCACCAAAGAAGGATGGAGAGTGGAGGATGTGTACAGATTCTTGAGCTATAAATAGGATAACCATAAAGTACCGGTTTCCTTTGCCAAGGATGGATGATCTTATGGACTACTTGAGTGGAGCTCAGTACTTCACAAAGATAGATCTGAAGAGTGGTTATCACCAGATATGAATTTGAGAAGGAGACAAGTGGAAAATAGCCTTCAAGACCAAGGAGGGTCTTTATGAGTGGTTAGTCATGCCCTTTGGATTGACGAACACCCCAAGCACCTTCATGCGGCTCATGAATGAGGTACTTAAGAAGTTCTTGGGAAAATTTGTTATTGTCTATTTGGATGATATTTTAATTTTCAGCAAGACTTTGGAAGAACATTTACTCCATATTTGTAGTGTCCTTGAAAGGCTAAGGGAAGAGAAACTGTTAATTAATCTAAAGAAGTGTATCTTTGCAAAAAGGGAGTTAGTCTATTTGGGGTTTGTTATATCACCTGAAGGTCTCAAAATGGATCCAAAGAAGGTAAAAGCCATCTTCGAATGGCCTACTCCAAGGTCTGCTACTGAGGTAAGATCATTTCATGGTCTGGTTAGTTTTTACAAGAAGTTTATTAAGAATTTCAGTGGCATATGTGAACCCCTAACTGATACAATAAGAGGGGATAGAAAAGAGTTCAAATGAACTATAGCAGCTACGAGAAGTTTTCAATTGCTAAAGAAGAAGGTAACAGAATAGCCTATGTTGGCACTTTCAGATTTTAGAAAGGTTTTCCAGGTGGATTGTGATGCCAGTGGCAGCACTATTGGGGATGTATTAAGCCAAGAAGGTAAGCCTATTGCATATTTTAGTTAAAAATTGAATGATGGAAAGAAGAAGTATTCTGTTTATGATCAAGAGTTCTATGCAATAGTTCAGGCCTTAAAGAAATGGAGGCATTATTTATTGCCAAAAGAATTTTTTTTGTATACTGATCATCAGGCATTACAATACCTGAATAGCCAAGGTAAATTAAATCAGAGCCATATGAAGTGGGTAGAGTTCTTGTAGAGTTATACATTTGTGTTGAAGCATAGAAGTGGAAAATCTAACAGGTTTGCAGATGCACTAAGTAGGAGACAATTGTTGCTTACAGTAATGCAAGTTGAAGTAGTTGAGTTTGATGAACTCAAGAATTTGTACCCCGAGGATCCTGATTTTGCTGAAGCATGGAAAGCTTGTAAAGAACCAATTGCTATAGATAGAACCAAGTGGTTAGACGATTTGATTCAGGATGGCATGTTGTTCAAGGGTAGTCAATTGTGCATTCCAAGGAGTTCCATGAGGGAAAATCTGATTAAGGAGAAACATAGTGGAGGGATGGCAGGGCATTTTGGTTGAGATAAGACCATTGCCATTCTTAGAGAACATTATTTTTGGCCATAAATTTCACAAGATGTGAAGAAGTTTGTACAGAGTTGCCAGGTTTGTCAAGTTGCCAAGGGCTTTAGTCACAATACTGGCCTATATCAGCCATTGCCTATTCTGTCAAGGCCATGGGAGGACATAAGTATGGATTTTGTTCTTGGATTGCCAAGGACACAAAGGGGTAATGACTCAGTATTTGTGGTGGTTGATAGATTCTCCAAAATGGCACGTTTCATTCCATGCCACAAAACTCATGATGCTGTCCATATTGCAAACTTGTTTTTCAAAGAGGTGGTAAGACTACATGGTCTTCCAAGGAGCATAGTTTCTGACAAAGATACTAAATTTTTGGGGTATTTCTGGAGGACATTGTGGAAAAAGTTAAGAACAGACTTGAAATTCAGTTCCATACATCACCCACAAACTGATGGCCAAATAGAAGTGGTAAACAAGAGTCTGGGCAATTTGTTGAGATGTTTAGTTGGGGATAAGCCCAAGGGATGGGATTTGATTCTACCACAAGCAGAGTTTTCTTGCAATAAATCTATAAATAGGAGTACTGGAAAATCACCATTCCAAATTGTGTATGGGAATAGCCCTTGGACTGCACCAGAATTAAGGAAGATAGAGCAAGGGGAGAGGACAAGTGCTGAAGCAGAAGAATTTGTTGAACATATCAAGCGTCTACATGAGGAGGTTTAGGCACACATTACCAAGATGAATCAAGAGTATAAAGCTAGGGCTGATCAAAGGAGAAGACATAAGGAATTCCAAGTAGGGGATCTAGTCATGGTGCACTTACGAAAAAAAATATTTCTAGTCGATACTTACAACAAGCTAAAAATGAAGAAATTTGGCCCCTGCAAAGTTTTGAAGAAACATGACTCAAGAAATGCATATGAGGTGGAGCTGCCAGATGGTATTCACATTTCTCCCATTTTCAACATTGTAGATTTAACAGAGTATCATGATGATGGTGTAGATGAGGAGCTGGTGTTAGAGGCATGTCCAATTCCTGCTTCTAAGAAGGAGGAGATAGAAGACATTCTAGATCATCGTGTGGGTAGGAGTACCAGAAATAGGCAGTATGAAGAGTATTTGGTCAAATGGAAAGGACGATCGATCGAGGATTCAACTTGGATTTCAGCAGCTGAGGTTTCCCATTTGGGATTTCCTCTACCATCAATAAAGTGACAGGGTCACTTTTCAATCTACCCTGGGTGTCTGATGCAGGAGCATCCAGAGGTATAAGGGCAATCCTGTGTCACCCAAAACAAGTACTTAGAATTAGTTTCTGTTTCACGTGTTTTCATTCTTGGACACCTATTTGGGTCAAATAAAGGTTCCAACTCTCATAGTTCAACTATCAGTGTGCTAGAAAATCCTAAAAAAAATAGGAGCATGCAATTTGGCCATGATTTTGGTGACCTAGAAGGTGTGAATTGTCCAGATGAATTTAATTGTGATTTAGAGCATTCCAAAAAAAGAATCAGGTCAAAAGGCCCCATGGTTTGAAAGTTATTGCAATTTTTTAGGTTTTGGAGACCTCCTAAGAATGCCTCAAAGTCAGGTTAGGGGCATTAAATGATCTTGAAAAGGGCTGAAAAATGGGGGACGAGTGAAGATTCTCCATAGGGCTATAGAGCACTTTGAGAGCTTTCCAAAAATGTAAACAGTTCATCAATCGAAGCTACGGTTCAAAAGTTATGCCTCTTGGAAGTTCGGTTACCATTTTTGGATTCTTCTAGATTTGCATCGACTTCTAACGCAGCTTCTAGAATCTTCTATTTGGTCGGTGGATGCCTACTAGCACTTTCTAGAATGTACTCCTAGTCCTTAAGCCTTCGGGGTCTATTTAAGGAGATTTCTGGCATTGTAAAAGGCAGTTTGGAGTGGAGTTTGAGAGGAGGTACTGAAAGGAGAAATTATCTCTAGATTTATGCTATTGTAAGCCCTTAGGGCATGTTTTGAAGTTTATTTTCTCTGTACTATTTGTACTAGATTATTTTCTCAGTTAATATAATTTCCCCTTTTCTATTGTGTCCATTCCGTTCTTGGGTTGTGTCCCCATATAATTTTGTGTTCTTCTATAGTAATTACAATTTTTGGATTCTACAATTTTGACTACTACATTTTTGGGTACTTTTGTAAGTACTTTAGTTTTGAATTTAGTAAGAATACCAGTTAGTATTCCATCTATTGGCGTTGTATAAATTTTCATTACCAGTTCTACTATCTCTACTGTTGTCTCCATTC
Organism: Cupressus sempervirens; assembly: GCA_028749045.1. NCBI lineage: Eukaryota > Viridiplantae > Streptophyta > Pinopsida > Cupressales > Cupressaceae > Cupressus > Cupressus sempervirens. The sequence goes on along the minus strand of CM053787.1, from coordinate 825,348,703 downwards.
TAGATTCAAAGGCATTAAGTACAAGGATAGTTAAACCTAGGTTCAACCAAGTACAAGATTTATTGGTAGAGGAAAGGAGATAGAGGAGGATATAGACCTAGATGAGAAATAGAAATTCCCAAATGGGACTTTAATAATATCACTATGGATCAAATGCATATAGTTGGTCAACTCCACCAAAAGAAAAGAAGTAGAAGAGATTGTGAGAGGAAAGAGATAGGGAATATAAAATTATTGATGATGCCAAGAACATTTTGTACGAGGAAATAGGTGCTGAGATAGATTCTTCTCAACCTATTTTATTGCAATTAGAAGGGGTAGTCCAAAAGTTTAATGAGGACTGTAGTGGTCAAGACAAGTTAATTGAGAAAGCTCAAAAGGAATTTGATAATAAAGTGCTTGAGCACATTGCTCAACAAATTTCCATTCAACAAGTTGAGCTTTCAACAATTTTGACTAGTCTTGAAACCTCTTGCACCAGTGTGACATCAATTTTTGTGAAGTTATGTGATGTTACCAAGTTCACAAAGGAGATAAAGAGAAATTTGAAAAATATTGATGAAGATATGAAGGCTAGTGCAAAGTAGTTGCAACTTGACTCAAATTCAAGCTCTGCACATCATATTAAAATTAGATTATTGTCAGATATGCAGATAAAGTTGTTGAGAGAAGAAGCAAGGATCTAGTCTACATTGATAGATATTTATAACATGATCCTTCCTATCATGGATGCAATGTAGAAACATATTTTCTATTCAAAAACCTTGGTCCATGAAAACAACTTCTCTATTGCAAACCACATGATAGAACTCTCTGTAAAAGTAAGAATTTCTCTCCATACATGCAAGATTTTGCAAGACAATTGGGATAAAACTCTACCACTTATACTTAATGTAAATTCTAAGTTTCTTTCTCATATTGGTGTCTCCATGTAAATAAGTTTTAAATAAATCTTTGGCATTCTTGTCAAAAAGGGGGAGAGACCATGTATAGTGAGACACTATGTATATTGTATGGGGGAGAATCATGCAAAGGTATAAAATGTATATAATAGAGGAGAATTTTGTAGATATTTTGTATAGTATACTTACAAAGACAAATTTTGAAAAATCTCAAAATAGTATACCCTATTGAGCCAGTATCACATGGTGATGTATCTAAGTTCTAGCTAATAAATATTTTTGTCAATAATGCCAAAGGGGGAGATTTTTGACATAATAGTCAAGTTTGTTATTAGTGACAACACTTATTCATATTTTTTATGGCTAATGAGCTCATTGAACAATCTATAGTGTTTTCTATGTAATTTAGTAGCCATCAAGCTTTATAGTTGCTACCGAGTCTTTTGGACTAATTCTAAGTGGCTACCAAGCATTCCAGTGGTTACCAAAGGAATATAGTTAGTGTGAAGTGCAATAGTTCACACCAAGCAAGATTAGGTAGTGTGAAGTCTAGCAGTTCAACCCGAGCACTCCAGTGGTTACTGAACTTTATAGTTTCTATCGAGCTAGTAGTTCATGTGATTTGAAGCTAGTGTTAACCAAGCCATATGTGATGATTAGTGTTTACCAAGTGATTTAGTTTATGACAAGTGACACAGCATTTACTGAGTCACCAATGTAAACAAAGTTCAAGACTACTCTAAGGTGATTACTATGGACCAAGCTTCTAATTTTACTAAGTGCATGATGATGCTAAGTAATGAAAATGGATGCCGAGTATTAGAACTTCAGCAAGTCAGCCTTCAGAACTTAAGTATCTACATATGGGATAACTTTGTAATATTAGCGTTAACTTGCATGATGGCCAACTTTATAATTTTGTAAACTGAATTGGTATATATATGTAATGTATTGTATCATATCCAATGTAGTATGAAAGATAATGAACATGTAAGAATGTGAATGTGATCAAGTAGAAAATAAAGTATATATTGAAGGCCATATTAGAAAAGGAGTAGAAGAGACATATCCATCACAAAAGGTGATCAGTACTTCAAGGAATCTCTATCAAAAATTTAGTTACAAGTCAGAGATCTACTATTTCATCCTAATAGGTGAACCAGTCCAAATCCTTTAACAAGGTAGACTTAATAATCTTTTCTCAAATCTCTTTACCGAGTGCATACTTCATTATGTGTTTGGAAAGCCTCTAACAAGTTAGACCTAGCAATCCTAATTACTCCTAACATAGAAAATCATTAGAAGTGATCAATGTAAGCCTTAACTAGCCAACTTTATGCTACAATATTGAAGTTTTGTGGATATCATCCTCACCCTAGTTTTACTTTCTATTTGCAAGGTTTCTAGATAACCAAATTATTGTGTTTAAGTGTTATGAATGTTTTATGTTTTTAGTTTCTCATGCATGAAATTAAATCAATAGATGATAATTGGTATATTTCTATAAAGTGCTGAATTTGATAAAGCTTTAGAGGTTACCGATTCACCCCTCCCCTCTTAGTAACCTAGCATAGTCTTGAATATTTCCAATATAATTTTCTAGCATCCCCATTAATAAGCATTGAAATCATAATAGAGGTCATTGCATTTTTTATAATTCTAGTAACATTCTCATTAATGCAAATCTTAGAGAGAATAGTAAAAGTAAAAATAAATTCCCTCCTAACCTTATCATAAGCTTTAGAAATATATAGTTTAAGCACCATACCTAGGTTCTTGCTCCTTTCTATTGAATGAATTACCTTGTGAGTGGTTAGTACCACTTCATGAATCTACCTCATTGGCACAAAACCATCCTAGTAGGGGCCTATGAACATTTAAAGAAGGGCCTTGACAATGTAGTATAAAAACTCATCGTACTAGACAATGTCCTAGAATTCTTGAAGGAAATATGGAGGAAACCCATCGGGACTAGGGGCTTTGTACTCATTCATACTAAAAATTTCCTTTATGACTTCCTCCTCCTTAACCTTACTATTCATGTCCTCATTCATCTAGTCATTGACCACTAGCTAAAATAGCCTTAGTATATCACTTTGTGAGTTACTATTGACTTGGGAAGTCATGGGGTTATACATTTCCTAGAAATAGGAATTGTCTTTAACTTCTATCTCTTCCACTTTGTTTACTTCCTAACCACTATCGTCCAACAATAGGTTAACGGTGTTTCTCTTTTTTCTTCTAAAGGATTATCTATGGAAGAAAGTTGTGTTTCTGTCACCCTCCTCCTCCCATTGAACCATAGATCTCTATTTCTAGAAGACTTCCTCCCAATTTAAGAGGGTCTTCCATTTTCCCTAACACTCCCTCCCCTCATGTTGTTGCTCAACATTAGCATTTCCTTGCACAATATGATTTTGGAGATATTCCATCTTTTTCCAACAGACATCTTTTTTTTGGAAATGTTCCCAAATGAGGATTTACTCCATTCTCTCACCTCTTTTTGAATTATATTAGGTTTTCTTACATGATGGAACATGGTCCCACCTTCCACCACCATAAAATAAAATCTTTGAACTCTTTATGTTAGTACCACATTATCTCATACCTAAAGGGCCTTTGTCTATTTGGATTTGTCTCCAAAAGAGAAACAACATAGAGTGATCTAATACGATCATGTTGGAGAATGTCCCATCTAGAAGAGATGAGGGCACTGTCAAGCCTAACCTAAATCAATTTTTTTCCAATAAATTGTTAGATCAAGTAAAAATAGAGCCATGAAGATCAATATTATTGAAATCATTCCTTCTCAAGAAACCCTTGAAGTCTTATGTGCTATTAGAAAATTCCACCAAGCACCTCATTTTTTTTGAAGGGTAGAGTCTCCCATGCATAAAATATTTTCTTGTATTATGGAATCAACCAATCTAGTAGCCTTATCACAAACAAAAAGTCTACCATTATGAGTGGTGTGGGAATAGAAATTAAACAAATTCTAGCTACTAGTTTGGGAGGTATAACTTGTGAAAAAAAGAGAGGGTATTGACAAAGATAACCACATCCACTATCGTGTTTGGATTCCTCATCAGGGCAATTCCACTAGAAGTTCTATTAACATTGCTACAAGAAAATTTAGTAGTTGGCCAAATGTAATTATCCACTCTACAAAAAACCTACTCAGACATTTGCACTTTGTGCAATGATCTTTTGCTTGATTTCATACTACTTCTTAGGGCTATTCATCCCTCTCACATTCTAGGAGGTGATCTTCATCTCTTATGGTTATGGATTTCCTTTAGGGTTTTTTTGTTTCCCCTATGCTATATCCTTTTTTGTTACATTTTAATAGATGTTCCCAATTGTAGGTCTCCCAATCCTCGTGGTTGATCTAACATCAACTTTATTTCCTCCCCTAGTATTTCTCTTTGGGAGCATCCATTCAAAATCATTACTAGGAAAGCTGATGCTTGGGACCTTAGAGATGTTGGGGGGGGGGTGTTGGAATTCAATAATACCTTGTAGAAATATTACTAGGGTTCCATTTTTAAGTGGTGGGGAAAAGACACAGTTAAGGGTTGGGCTATAAGAGTTAACAACTTCATAAACCACCATTTCTTTTTTCAATAGTCCTCCACCTAGATGAGGTAGTTGCATGATCCATGCCTCAAAAATCTCCCCCTCTTCATGTAAAACAATGTTAATTTTGTCAATCTGATCACTTATGGTCTCCTCACCCTATCCATCATCATTCACTTTCATAGGGGTTTTGACTTTATCACCAATTTTACTAGGGGTTGCTTTCAAATTCTAAAATTGTCTATGCAAGTTTCAATCAAACTTACTAATTTGTATGCTCCTAGGTTTTTGATATGGAAATCATTTCATGTAATTTTGACATTTCAACCAACTCCACACCTGGTGAGGATACTTTGATCTTGAGTTTATCGCCTTTAAGAAATCTACAAACAAATGACCAAAGTTGTTGCATTTTTGGAAAAAGGGAGAAATATTCTCTTAGATTAATAGTTGCGACTAGGTACCCCATTTAGATTTCAAGTCCACCAAGGTTGGTAAGGGTTTTTCCATACCCACATTCACACAAATCCTAGAAAATTGTGGTTTAGTCTTTGAGCCTATCATTGAATTCATTTTAGTGAACTGTCCAAAGGAGTTACCAATCCATCTAAACACACACTCATCCTAGAATTTGAAAGGGATCCTAGGTAGTCATATCTAGACTGGAGCATATATGTAAAGATCATTCTATGTGTTAAATCATAGTTTCCATTTTGCTAGCAACAACTAGTGTTTTTCAAAGTTCCATGATCCTACCATGACTAAATACCAGTCTTTTTCAGTCGTGCAATTGAATAGGAAGATGAATCCAACCATTATGAAAATGGAAACCAAACCTGTTAGTTCCCACTTTGTTAAGCACCATTTTCTAACCATATCCACCATAGGTCAAAATATGAAAAAATTTCCAACAAGGAATAGTGTAAAACCCAAGGAAATAAAATCCATCACAGAGTCAAGTAGTTAAATGAGAGGTCTAGTGGGTCTTAAGGAAAATGCAGGTTTCTCACTAGAGCCCACAAGAGTCTTAGATCCAATAACAACCCTAGATAGTTTGAATTTAAAGCTACCATTATTATGGCTTCCTTCATGGGATCACCTAGGGGTTTGAGGCCCAAATAGGAAAACTCATTAGGAATGACATAGGGATTTGTTAGGATAGGAGTGTTATCTTGATGTAGAGCATGACCATTCTTAGATTTAGCAACTAGCTCGAAATCTTTAAAAATGGGGGCAAATTCTAGTGGGAGGAAAGGTAGAGGGGATCTATCCCTCCTAGGACTAAGAGATCATGAAAGTGGGAAGAAGGCTAGGTAGGGTAATTCGTAGAGTGGTAATTTTTAGATTAACTCTAAAAAAAAAGCTATAGATTTGTCAATTCACATAAAATACGAGGGTTATAAGGCTTTTCATGTGGATATTATTTATCCAATAGCATTTTGAAGCTAAATGATAGTTGAATGACTATATCAATAGTTGGGAGCAACTTGAGGAAGTTTTACTCCTTTATGATCTATTTCTAAAGTATAATATCTACATAATGTTTTCTTTAGTTGTCACATTAAGTTGTGGTGTTGGATTTAATGTTGTAACATTAGTGAATACATAATTATTGCACATGTGGAAAACCTTGTTTGAGTTGCTGAAAACATAAGTTCAGTTCAAGTGTGAATCATAGAGTTTGAGTTGTAAACAATGACTAGTTGTAGATGTGATTGAGTTAGGTGTCCATAAGTTCCAATTAGTTGTCAAGTTTATGTGCATATTATCAATCATGAAGTTGTCTTTTTTCAATCTAATTAGTAATCATTTAGGAACGTTAGTAGGTTAATCTATTGTATAAATATTCATATATTATTCAAGAATAACACTTTAAAATAGCATATATTATTTCTCTATGTTATCTTAAAGAATAAATTTGACAACTGAGTGTCAATACACTTAACCAAGATCAAGAGTAAGTGCCGAGTAAGATAAGGTGCCAAGTGACAACAAGTGCTGAGTGCAACAGGTGCCGAGTGATAACAAGTGCCAAGTGCAATAGGTGCCGAGTGATAACAAGTGCCAAGTGCAACAAGTGCCAAGTACAACATGTGCTGAGTGATACAGTTTTGTTTAGGTGTCGTGATATTGAGGAAACAACATGTGCTAAGTATTAGAAATACTTCAGGAGCCGAGTAACTCAGTAGATCAGCATAAAAGTTTGAAATTGCACAAACTATGATGCAAACTTTTTTTGCAGCTGACAGAAGGTAAACTTTGAGGGATTTAATTATAAAATCAAAAAAATTATTTTTCCCATGCAACTCACATGCAGCCGATAAGAAAAATGCTAAAGGCATGCAACCAATCAACAAAAGATAAGTATTGAGCGGGAAATTGAGATTCAATATTGATCATAGATCCAAATCAAACCCTAAGTCTTTGAAGTATTTATAAGGAGGACAAAATTTCACTCTAAAAGAGAGAGATGAGATATATGGAAGGACATACAAGGGTGCATAAGCAAATCTATTTTCAGAAGCAAGAGTTATCAGATCGCAAAGGATCAAGATTAGGAGAAGGCAGAAAAGGATCCTGTATTCAGCAATCAAGGATTGTAATCTATCAGATTTATTGTATCTAATAATCTCTAGCAATTGTATTAGAATGAAAATCCTATGGTGATAGGTTAGCTTTACAGCTATTTTGTAAGATCCTTTAACCAGGTGACACTTCATGTTAAGTGTTTGTAAATCCTCTAACCAGGTCACTATTAATATAGTGTAAAGCCTTTAACAGGGCAAACCATCAGAAGTGGTTGAACAATATTGTTGCTATAAATTTTTGTGGATATCGTCCCCACCCCAATTTTGCCTTCTTATTCCTGGAGGGTTTCTGGGTTACCAAAATTCCGGTGTTATGAGTTACTGATGCATGAGTTTTGCTACATGTTTATTTAATGTATTTACATGCATGCAACTTACTTTCAGTTAAGAGTTTTATTGGCTAAAGTTTGATACTTATGATTCACCCCCCCCTGTCTCATAAGTACTCTTTCCATATTTGAATATTCCAACAATTGGTATCAGAGCTGGTCAGGTTCTCACAAGGAAAAGCCTAACAACTTAGAGGGAAAGATCTAAAGCTGGAAGCTTTCAAAGTTGGAAAGATCATTAAAAATCAGGTGATAGATGTGCAACTTGCTCTGCATAGCTTGGAGGAATTCAAAAACAAATTGAGAAACTCATTAAAAAAGAGGAAGGATCTAGCCATAGCTGAAAATGATATACACTACAAGGAGATTGATACCACCAACACATTTTCTAGTGGAGACACTAAAGAGTTTGATGCAGCAATAGCAGAACTGATGGAGAAAAATAAAATTCAAGCAAATGAGATAAGATCTCTCAAGATGGAACATGAATCATAGGCTATAATGATATGTGAAATTACTGAACAAAAGAAAAAGAGTAGTTGATGATAAGGTCATGATGGAAAATGACAAAAGGAATTTTGAAAATAGACTGTAAGAAAAATGTACTGAATTGACAAGGATCTCAAACATGTAGATGGATACACTTGCTCAAATGATGAATCTTCATCATGAACTCAATATGAAAGATATTGAGATCTCTACTTTTAAGATGCAAAAGGAAAAAATTTAGAATGAATTAAATAGATAAAGAGAGGTGGCAGAAAATCTCAACAAATCAAGTGAAGCCATGAAATATTTTGAGCAAATACTGAAATCTCCAAGATCAACCCATGATACAACAGGGCTTGGATATAACAACACTGAAGTTGGAGAATCATCAAAGAGTGCTAAACAAAGAAGTGATAAAGGTAAGAATTTAAAACCCACTTGTCATTTCTATAATAAGAACGAACATACAGCTAATGTGTGCAGGAGTAGAAGATTCAATCAATCAAACATACCCAAAAGTTTCTCTCACAAGTGCAACATGCAAGGACATATGACACAAAATTGTGAATCCAATGTCATAAGGACTCAAAGATTTGATGGACATTGTTATAATTGCAAAAAGTATGGACATAGAGCTTTTGAATGTAGATCAAAGTCTATGTGGACAGTAAATCAACCAGCAAAGACATCAAACTATGAATTTTGGGATTACAACACTAGGTACAAGTATCACTATTGTCAAGAATATGGACATATCCCACAGAACTACATAAGAACACACTTTAAAGGGAACTAAAAAAGATGGTTGAGTCAAACCACATGTTTCAATTGCTTAAAATTGGTCATGTCAGTAGGAATTACCCAACAAGGTCAAAGGCATCAAGTTCTAAGTTCAGCAATGAAAAGGCAAAGATAGATGTTGGACATATCAGAAGTGAAATGAATAAGACATGGAGGAAGAAAGATGAGTCTAGCACATCAAATACATAGATCACTTCACCTAATAGGTCAAGTGATCACACTTCATCAAATTAAACAAAGAAAAAGTGTGAGGGATTGATAAACCAAGTTACATCATAGATCAGTCCCAAGACATATAAGAACTACAAAAATGAAATCAGTATAAACAAAGATGCTAAGTCAAAATTGAGAAAATTTTGAAGATATGTCAAAGTTGCGTTCAAGAGCCGAGTTGCTTACAATGATCGAGTTGATAGTTGATGCCGAGCTATGAAATATCAATAGGAGCCAAGTAAAGTAAAACATAATGGGAGCTAAGGCATGATAAAACTTTTCAAGTGTCGAGTAGACAGCTAGTAGTGTACTAAGCATTTATTACTCTATTTTGAAGGGTACATAAATCTGATTTTCGATCATTTTCCCACCATTTGAACAAGAAACAAAGCTGAAAACAATGGAGAAGATCAAGATCAGCTTAGAAGCCATTCATGAAGATTTCAACAGCGATTCAAGACAAATTTCATTGATTTAAGGTATTTTACTTAAGTGCCAAGCTACATAGGACTTATAAACTTGTTTAAATTATAAACCCTAGTTTGGAAAACAATGGCATCTGGGTCAGGAACCACTAAGGGTATAGAGAGTCATGAAGTTCAATTGGTCAACAACAAAGTTAAACAACCTGAATTTAAGCCCATTCCAGAAGTAGCATACAAGAATGATCCTGCAAGTGCATTATCAGTTATTTCGGATAAAGTTGTTATGATCCAAGATGTTCGCAGATGTTATAATTGAAAAATTGGTGCCATAGGAGACTTAGAAATTCATAATGCATATGATAAACTATGTGAAAACAAAGTACTGAAAAATGAGTTTTCAATAATTGAAAGAAAAGGGTTAACCAAAACCCTAGCATTTTCAACTGTTTTCAAAACTAAATGGGTATGGATAGTTTTGAGCTGAATACATGATGGAGATTTTTGGTTTGAGTCAGGGCCAATAAAATTCACCAAGAAAACTGTTCATAGGGTTACTGGTATTCCAACCCTAGATCGGCCAAAGACCCTACAAAGTGACAAAAGGGAAGTAATAGAGAAAAATATAGGTGCCAAATGGAACAACAGAGGAATGACTATCGACACAGTCACAGATACCCTATTAGATTTTGCTATGAGAATCATTTCACATAAATTTTATCAATCAAGCAGGTTGAATAGTGCACCTTGTATATCAGTTGATGTTGCATACAAGATAATCAAAAGAGATCACACTTATGATCTGGCAGAGCTCATGTTTCAACAGATTAATTAAACTTTGGGAGCTATAAGGAAGAGCAAGGGAGCTCAATGCAAATTTGGATCAGTTTTAATGTGTATGTTTTTCTATCTGATGAAAGAATTTCCTTCTAAGGGTAAAGTAAAGTGGAATCTAGATAAAATAATTGTTGAACAAATTAATGGATACATTGAACAGATGGGTGAAAATTTTGATGCCCAAATGATTGGTTATTTTGAGGACTTCAAAAGTTCCATGAAAAAAAGAATGAGAATTCCAGTCTCATTGACTGAGAAATATGAAAAAGATATTTGTTTTCTTGTAGATATAGATTATACTTACATACAAGCAGTTATACCTAGAATAAGATGGCTTAGGCCGCTAGGTTATGAACTTGATGTTGATCAAGCCTCTACAGCAATAAAAGCTCTACTTGCAGAAGAAGCTGCTAAAAATGCAAAAAAAATTGGAACCTATGATGTTGTCAAATCAAAGGTGATAACAGATTTGAAGACTTCTTTAGCAGTAAAGAAGAAAGAGAAAATGGTGAGACAAATCAAAAGAAAATTTGGTGTGGAAGAAGAAGAAGGAATAGTAGGAGAAGAGGGAGAAGATATTAAAGAAGGAGATAAATTTCAAGGTCAGACTCAAGGGTTAGGAGAAGACAAAGAGGAAAGTGCTAAGGTAGAAGAAGCCAAGGAAGCACCAGTTAAGAGAAAGACCACAACTCCTTCTGCTCCTAAATCCATGGGTAGGAAAGAAGCTGCCCCTACACCTAAGAGACCGACCATAAGGGTTGCAACACAAAAAGCCCATGAGGAGGCAAAAGGCAAGAAGAAAGACTCAAAGAAGACTGTTGCTGAGTCAAAGAAAAGGAAATTTATTGCCTAGCCTAAAAAAGATGAGGAGAAAACAGAGTCAGAGGAAAATAGTCAATTTCAAGTGGTAAGACACAAACCCCAGACTGTTGTTGATAAATTATGTTCAAAAATTAGAAATAATGATTTAAAAGGTCTAAAGAACCTAAATTTTTCTAATCTCACCAAAGAAGAGCAAAATAAATTAGAGGAATCTGTGTATGCTATGATGGCCGAGTATAAGCACACACCTCTAGAATTAGATGAATCTATGCCAAGAGAATTGTATAAAATTATAGAGGATAAATGGCATTTTTCTTTACAAATGGAAAAAGAAATAAGGGAGTCAACATTGGCAAGATTGTTGCCTAATTTTACTAAAGATCAAATAATAAATTCTGTAAAAAGGCATAATAACATATTCACTCCCAAGTATAGAGCATTGAGCATATTGCAAATAAAATTGAAGAGGTAGTTACTAAATCCACAAGATTGTGGAAAATAGTTTACAAAAAAATTGAAGATGTATATAATGAAGAATATAAGGTAGAGGCAAGTGCCAAGACAAAGGAAAAGAAAGTATCAAAAACCAAAGAAAAAGAAAAATAACTAGTGGAGAAAAAGAGTAAAGAAGAAAACGAAGAAGAGGCACATAATGAGGAGAAAGAGGAAGAAAAAGATATAGCTGAGCCACAAGATCAAAGTATGCAAGACATACAGGTATCACCTCCTAGTCCTGCTCATGCCACCATCACACCTGTAGATATCATAAAAATAAAGGATGTTACAGATACTTCAAATCTAAACATCAATCCATTAACTGCAGAGGATTTGGAAATCCTTGACCAATCATCACTTGTAGCAAAATTAAGTTCAAATCCTGTACTGGTCAGTGTTGATGAATTATAGAATCCATAAGTCAAGGTAAAAGCACTAGTGCCATCCTTGACCATACAAACTACTGGCATTCTATTTCTTCCACCACCACCTCCACCAAGTATAGTCACTTATACACTCCAAGTGTCGAATACGGTAGCAGGGGAAATAAAAGAAACATCTGAATAGCCAACAAGTTCAACCCCACCTAGCATTCATAAAAGGGATATTCAAGCTAAAGAAAAAGAGACAAAGAAAAAGGAGGAGACTGCAATACAAACATTGGTTGCTTTACCAAAATCTGGTACTCCAACACAAACTCTTCAGCAGTCGAGCACAGATGGATTATAGCTAAAAATTAGAACACCAAGCTCGAGCTCATCAAAGGCAGTCAGGAGACTTCACTATGGCATTCCTAAGCTTGATGAAGAAATAAAGATTCCATATTATGAATCTAGCACTCTTATTGAAGAAAATATTAATGAAATTCAAAGTGCATTGGACAAAAGAAGAAGACAAGAAGCACTAAGAAAGGAATACAAGCATAAGCTTACCTTGAATGAAATTAAAGACATATTTACAGAAGCTTTTTGCTTACAATCTCCAGATGATTCAAGACCAATTATGGAACAACTATCTAATATAGTTGACTAGGTGACTAATGAAGAGTAGGAAACAAATGCCAGATTGCTTGAATGGTCAAAAAAGAAGTTTCAAGGTAAAGTAAATAGTAAAATATCCGGTGATATAGCACTGTCTAAAGAAGAACTGGCAAAGAAAATTAAAACAATTAAAATTTTACTAGGAAACATCTTTTCCCTATACAACAAGTTGTGTGATTTTTCCACATTCACACAGGACACTAGCCAAAAAATACTGACCTTGGAAAACAATCTAAAAATTTCTAGCATGCAACTCCCCACAGTCTAGCTTAGAGTGAGAAGCATTTTTTCTAATCGCTTCACACACAAAGAGAGTTAGCTATCTTAGCAGTAGAGGAGGCAACCACAAAAGCCAAATTGATACAAATTCAATCGTCAATAACTCCTCATTTGGAATTACTTCACAAGGAGCAGATAAATGCAGAGATAGTCCTCAGGGAAGACCCCAATCTTTCTTCATCTGATGGACTTGTACACCTAGCAGCAGAGATTACCATCCAGCATAAGACATTGGATTTCATATTAGCAAATTGGGATGTAGCTCTAAAGGTACTCCTTGAAGTAAATAGCACATTTTTGGCCAAGTATGGAATTTCATTGTAAAGACCCTTGACATAAGTGTCCAAAAGGGGGAGAATAATTAATAAGAGAGTAATAAGAAGTGATTAAGGGGGAGTTAAGTATAGGAATGAAATGATAAGTATGATAAAAGGGGGAGATAGAAAATTTTGAGATAGCAAATTTTGAATGTAGGATAAATTACTGAGTCACATGGATCTTAATTAAGTGTTTTTGACACTCATGTCAAAGGGGGAGATTGTTAGCTTAAAGAATAAATTTGACAACTGAGTGTCAATACACTTAACCAAGATCAAGAGTAAGTTTCGAGTAAGATAAGGTGCCAAGTGAGAACAAGTGCCGAGTGCAACAGGTGCTAACTGATAACAAGTGCCAAGTGCAACAGGTGCCAAGTGATAACAAGTGCCGAGTGCAATAGGTGCCAAGTGATAACAAGTGTCGAGTGCAACAAGTGCCGAGTACAACATGTGTTGGGTGATACCATTTTTTTTAGGTGCCGAGCTATCTAGGAAACAACATGTGCCGAGTATCAGAAATACTTCAGGAGTTGAGTAACTCAGTAGATCAGCATAAAAGTTTGAAATTGCACAAACTATGATGCAAACAGTTTTTGCAGCAGATAAAAGGTAAACTTTGAGGGATTTAATGATAAAATCAAATCTTTTATTTTTCTCGTGCAACTCACATGCAGCCAATAAGAAAAATGCTAAATGCATGCAACCAATCAGCAAAAGATAAGTATTGAGTGGGAAATTGAGATTCAATATGGATCGTACATCCAAATTAAACCCTAAGTCTTTGAAGTCTTTATAAGGAAGACAAAATTTCACTGTAAAAGAGAGAGATGAGATATATGGAAGGACATACAAGGGTGCATAAGCAAATCTATTTTCAGAAGCAAGAGTTATTAGATCGCAAAGGATCAAGATCGGGAGAAGGCAAAAAAGGAGCCTATATTCAGCAATCAAGGATTGTAATCTATTAGGTTCATTGTATCTAATACTCTCTAGCAATTGTATTAGATTGAAAATCCTATGGTGATAGGTTAGCTTTACAACTATTTTGTAAGATCCTTTTGATTAGGTGATTAAAATCCTTTAACCAGGTGACACTTCATGTTAAGTGTTTGTAAATCCTCTAACTAGGTCACTATTAATACAGTGTAAAGCCTTTAATAGGGCAGGCCTTTAACAAGGAAAACCATCAGAAGTGGTTGAACAATATTGCTGCAGTAAATTTTTGTGGGTATCATCCCCACCCCAGTTTTACCTTCTTATTCCTAGAGAGTTTCTAGGTTACTAAAATTCTGGTGTTATGAGTTATTGATGCATGAGTTTTGTTACATGTTTATTTGATGTATTTACATGCATGAAACTTACTTTCAGTTAAAAGTTTTATTGGCTAAAGTTTGATACTTATGATTCATCCCCCCCCCCTCTCATAAGTACTCTTTCCATATTTGAATATTCCAACACTCTATTCTATCTTCTTTGTTTCTATTATTCTATTTTTCTAATACTTCCTTGAAAAAGACCACTTCGGAGCATATTATGATATATTTAATAGTTTTTGTTTCTCACTATAAATATCCTAATGTGAAAGTTGACAATGAGAACTTGTTAGTACAAGAAGAATAGAAAGCTAAATCTTTTGATGTTTATTTAGATTCACTAGAAGTTGGAAAATATCTCTTGATAAGGAGAACCATGTTTAATAAGAATAATATTGAACCAATGCAAAGAAGGAACTTATTTTAAGCTATTTACAAGTCTAGAGGTAAATGTTTCAAAGTTATAGTGGATGGAGGTAGTATTGATAATCTTGTTTTTAAAGAGATGGTTAGGGAAATTGGTTTGCAATGATTGAAACATCCCGCTCCTTATGAGATTAGTTGGTATCAAGATGATCATGAGGCAAAGATTAGAGATTAATTTCTTTTTAACTTTAGTATTGAACCTATTAAGGATAAAGTTGTATATGATAAAGTAGACATGCATTCTTGTCATCTTTTACTTGGAAAACCTCAAAAATTTGATAGAGGACAGGTCTATAAATTATTCCATAAAAAATATTGTTACCACTGAAAAGGATGGAAATATTTTTTGTATTTTTTATTTTAAAGGATGAATAAGTTATCAAAGAAAAGAACTTTAAAAGTATGTTTAAGAGTTTTAGTTTAAAAATAGAAGAACTTTTGGTTGATGTTTCTAGATAGATATCTAATATTATAATTCAAAGTAGAGATAAAAGAAATAAATTTCTTAATCAGATGAAGGATTGTAATATGTATAATTCATTTGATCATGGTAGTAGTAATCTAAAATTTTACATAGCTAATGATACAATTGGTTGTAGCAATAAGTTTTGACAGAGTTCTTTACTGATTGAGGAAGATGATTTGTGGATTAAGAATAACCATGGGATTTATGTCCTAAATTGTTTGAGATATTCATTTTTATTATGAAAAATCTTTTTTCCACATTGGGTGTCTAATATAAGAGAACCCTTGGGCTATTGGCAATCTTGCATCACCCAAAAATATATTTGTTGTTTTCTATTATATAGTTATTTATTTGATTATTCGTATTGGAAAAAAACTTGATTATTATTTATAGATATCATTAGCTCAGCTTAATATTATGGAAATATCATGGATCATTACCCTAGGTGTGCGTAATCCTATGTGACAACTAGTGGAAGTTATGTATTTCATCTTCTCAGAAGCTATTTTCCTATACTACTCTTCATGCAATGCCTAATATTTAGTTTTCCATAGTGATATATTTAAGAATTATCTTACATGATCTTGGATCTAGGTTGTTGGTTAATGTGTAGACCTATACGTGAGGCCAAATAATGTTATCTCAATTATTTTGTATTTATTCATTAATTTATCATGGGTTAGTCCTATAATGTAATACACATTTTCCATTATTGAAGATTGTACAATTGACATGACTTGTTTATCTTGATGCATATATATGTAATGTTATGGGGGCTTGGTACATAGTAAGAATGAATCATTTAGGTACTATCATTTAAGTACACACTTAAGTCAATCTTGGATAGAAAACTTTGGTCTGTAATGTGGAATGTACTATGGCCATAACTAGGAAGAACTTATTGAATGGCATATAGTATAATATTTTTTAATTTAATTTTTCTTATGAATTAGAGGAATATATGGTGAGTATTTGATGTAATTCAATTTTTTTTTTTAATAAAGTGCTTTCTTGCAATTATCTCTTGCGTACTTATATTGTATTGTAATTTTTTGGGGCTTGATCATTTCCTTTGAACATTCACTTGCCTTGTATAGTTTGAAAACCATGTATAATGTCTATATTTGGATATTTTGATGTGTTGGTAGATAGATTTTTTCTTTGATTATGACCCTTGAATACCTAAGTTTGGAACAATATTTGATTGTAAATAGCTAAAAAGCCACTTATGGATAAACAAGCTTTTCTCTGAATTGATAAGTACAACTCCCTGTGATAGATTTTCAATGAATTGTGTTTTATTCCTAAATCTAATTATGGGTATGTTCTTGACTCAAGAATAGAAGAGGTAAGACCAAGTTAGACCTAAATAGAATCTAACTCAAGAAAATGAAGATTTCTAAAGATTTAATTAAGCTCATGAACCCACACATATTATGCATTCACGAGACTTAACAACACTCTTAACAACATTCAACTTAGCTAATCTGAATCTAAAGTATAGTTAGTTAAAGGAAAATTCTAAAAGAGATTTCTCTTAAAACAAATAACAAAAATTCTTATCACATTTTCTTGCTGTCTCAAAAGAGGGTAGTGAACCAATGTTCTTTCCTCGCTTCAACTCAGGCAAAAGAGAAAACACAAACTAAAAATGACAGAAAATGGAACAGAAAATAATTAACACAAAATACCATTAATTGTCTCTACAACATCAAGTATCTCACACCAAGAATTTTCCAACCTTTCATTAGTCTTTAAATTTCATACATATAGAGTTTCGAGATGACTATTACAATAGAAGCTTAATCAGTTCATCTTTTGGAAATGAAAAATGGCAAAATGCTAGTTTGTTGTGTAACAAAAATTACAAAAGAAAATGAAAAGAGGGCATAATGTAAATCATTTAGTCTTCTTCCCATTTTCTTATTTTTCTCTATATGCCTTAGCAACAATTATAATTGGAATTAGCTCTTCATGGTTGGGCACGTGTATGTTGGTGAATCTTAAGAGCCATTTTGAATGTTCCCTAGCCAGCACTTTCACTACATTCAATTTATTTGGCAACTCCTCTGTGGCCATGTGTATACATCTGCCAAGTTTCTAGAGTTTTGCAACTCCATTTTGACTACTAGAAGTCACACCGAATAGATTATAGAAAAATGTAGAAAATTTATTTTTCATTACATCTATTCCAATGAGAGCCTTTCCTTGGACACTAGTTTTTGAATTAGTGTGTAACCCTTTCATGAGTTTGAATCCTCTATCTTGAGCCTTCTTTTCTTTATCCTCTATTTCCTTGAGTCCCTTTTCAGCTAGCTAGATCATTTCTAGCTTGAAGTGCATGCTTCGGAGCCATTCAAATAGAGCTTCATTTCCCTTCTTCAAAATCTTTGCTTCAACTGCTTCTTTATGTTTCATCTGGATGATCATCTTTAGAAGAGAGATGTAATCATCACATTTGACCCTTTCTTTAGCCAAAATATTGCTATTAGACATGATGTATTCCTTTTCTATTTCCAATCTAAGGATAACATTACTAATTTGATCTATGATAGAAACTCCTTCTAATTTTAGTTTGTCAATCTATTCCTTTCCAATTTGGCCGAAGTTTCTATCTTCCTAAAATTGAAAAATGAGGGCTTGCACTTCAGCAGTAGTAGGATTCTACATTACTGAAACACTAGAGATATTTTCCAGTGGGGTGACTAGTCTCTTGATGAACTTGTTCAACTCTTCTATCTCAACTTTCATCCTGATCTTTGATAACTTAAGATTTTCTAATAGTCCTTCTATTACTTCATTACTTGACCTCAAAAAGTGAACCTTTGTGTCATGTCTAGCCTCTCCAAGGTCAACTAAATGTAAAGTGAAATCATCAGTCATCATGTCCTCAATTCTCCCTCCTTTATTCAGCTTGGCTATTTCCATTGTCAAATGCCCTATTTCTAGCTCTTGCCAAAGTATTGACAAAGTCTTTTGCTTCTTAAATTTTTTGAATGTAGACCTAGAACGAACTGTGAGAGATAAAATATCTTTTGTAGAAGCACTTTCATCCTTTCTTTTTCTCTTCAGTACCAAAGTATCTTCCAAACAGGAATCTATACCTATCACTTTGGAGGTCATTCCAAGTGATTCTATACTAAATATCTTTTTCTTAACTAGAGTTATTGTTACAATAGTTGAAGAGAGAGGATCCTTTGAATCTTGAGAGATGAACTTAGAAGAATTCTAGCCCTTCTCCACTTCCAAAGTTTTCTTCACTACCTCATCTAACTCACTACTCCTACTCTTTCCATCCCCTAAGTATACTATCTATATGGGGGAACCACTTGGCCTCAGAAGTAAAGGCACTTACTGATGAAATAGGACTATGATTAGAAGATGGAACTAGAGTGGTAGCACTATCCTTTGGCTCTTTTGTCTTCTTTTCTTCAACTCCAGTCTGGGCTCCAATGACTGGGAGGGATCCATCATGATAGGTCTTATCCATGGGGACATTCTTGTCCAAAGGTTGATCACCTCCACCTAAAGGTTGAGCTAGCCCTTGGGTGGAGGCTATGGTCACCCCTAGTGTAGCACTCTGAGATGAAGTAGGCATTGCAGCTACTAGAGAAGCTTGAGTGACTACACCTTTACTTTGTCTCTTCTTAGTTGTCTAGTCAACCCATTTCCCCATTCTCTTGATGATCCTAGACATCATGATATCAAGATTCTCTTCCACATCTACATATAGCTTAGAACTAATAGGAATCCACCTTAACATAGTCAAATATGTATTGAAATACATGTTTTGACCATCATCCTCCAAGCCTTCTACATCAAAGTTGATGCCATATGTTTTGATCTGCTCCATAATAAACCTAGCAAAAGCACGATCTCTACTCTCAAGCTCATCTTAATAGTCTACCCAATAGTCTTTGATAGTGGTAACATGTTTGATCACACTACCAATCTGCAACACCTATCTCACATATGCAGTTGGAATGAACATAAGTCTCATGACGTCATATTCTTCTAA
Organism: Cupressus sempervirens; assembly: GCA_028749045.1. Taxonomy (NCBI): domain Eukaryota; kingdom Viridiplantae; phylum Streptophyta; class Pinopsida; order Cupressales; family Cupressaceae; genus Cupressus; species Cupressus sempervirens. Next base: position 825,329,370 of record CM053787.1, on the reverse strand, counting down.
CTTATACTTGGTCTCAAATGCTTTGAGCATGTTTTTAACATCAAAGAGAAACATAAACCTATAAGCTCCAACCTTCATAGGGAATTTAGACCCTTTCTTCTTCAAGCTTGCACTCAACACATTCACCTCAATTGCTTGCCTCATGATCTTTATTAGAACAATTAGATCACTTGGGTATCTAGGTTGCTTCAAAGGAAATCTATCAAAAGCTACAAGATGTAACTATGAAAAGGATGAGAACTAAATAAGATATCTACCAAACTAGCTGATGGCCACTATTTCCTCTAGGCTAAACCTTCTCTCCAGGAATCCTTGGAGTTCCCTACAAATCCTCATTGTGAATTAGTCATTAACTCTGACATATTCTGCATAGCTATTCTATAATTGCAACCATGGATAAAATTCATAACTTTTCACATCATTAGGGAAGTTCTCTACTCTAGAAAAGCCTAGCAAAATTGTAGAGAAGCTAACATATAAATTAGGAAAGAAGACATGTAAAAGGTATTGCAAAACTTTGTGGTGCTGAGTGCTTTGGATAGATGTTCACTTACCTCATAGGCCCAATAAAAATAATGTGTATTTTAATAGATAATTTGTACCAAAAAGAAGTACTATTCAACAAAATTGAGTGCTTTTACCTCACCTTTCAATCTATGTAAGAGAACTAGAATGTATATGATCTCAGGCTTGAGATCAGTGCTAGATAAAGTCTTAGGGACCTTACTCTTAGCTCATCATGGCTTTTGGAACCAGGACCTCAAAATTTATTTTCTCCACACCATTTTCTTCAAGGAGAAATTAGACATGGCTCCTCCTACTATCAAATTGGAAAATTCTTCCTACTATGGAACCCATAGGCAATTTACTATAGTTTGTCTATCAATAGTGATTAAAACTATATGCTCGAGTAGCAAAATTTGTTCAATGTTGAAGTTGTAATGATTTATACATTCGACAATCAACTTAGGAGCTTGAACCACCACTAGAAATATAGCTACCTCCACTAGCCCACTTCCTCAAAGCTTTTCAATTATCAAGTGAATTGGTTCTAACCTTGGTCTCCTTTGAAAATCTTGCATCAAAGAAATGGAGTGAGTTGTCTGTAACATTCTGCAAAGTAGACTTGATTCCATTCAGACCACTATACCTGGTGAACCTAATTGCCATTTTATTTGAGGTAGAAATGAGTTAAAACCTTAAAATTGAAAGTAGTGTAGAGAGTAGAATTTGCAAGCATAGGAGCTTTGAAAATGCTATACAATTCAGCAGCATAATAATTCAATAAAAAACAATAATTTGAAAAATTGTTATGTTTCTTTCTATATGGAAATCCTAATTCACCCGTTAATCTTCAAGATACATGCCACATGAGTGAATTAAAGGATAAATTCATTGGATTAGTAAATGCAAGAGTTTGTATAAGACTTTTCCATGTCTTTTCACTATTTGCATTGGCCTAATGGTAACTTTCCTTCATTACACATGTACCTTCCCATTTTTCACCTAGTTTTGAAGAATTAAGAATGGGGTACTCTGTAAATAAATATTTACAAAGAAAAATTCTGCTCACTACACTTCTCTAACTATGATTAGCTTATTTCCATTATCATCCTTAAGTATTTTATGACCAATTTATGTACCTGACATGCTTGCAGAGTTGATTTCTCACTAGATGTGGAAAATCACCTTCAAGGGTTGGAAACCCACTGAGGAGAAAGCGATTTCCATTTTTCTACCCATGCCTTTATTTTCACTTTACCCTTTAAGTCAATATGCCTCTAAGTTTCAAAAAAATTCAAAAGGGTTGTGAAAGTGGAAGAGGAACCCACTTGTTTTTCTCTCTCACAAATGCCTTTATCAAAAAATTGACTTCATGGGTCGAAAGCCCAATGTGGAGTAGTCAATTTAGATTTTTCCACTAGAGGTGATTTTAAGCAATATGATGAATCTTGAGTGCCTCCCAAGGTGGAAGACTATAATTTAGATATTAATTATCCATAGAAAAACTCTTTTTCTTCTTGCTTTAGCTTGTAAGCCTCATTTGTTGATCTCTACTAAAAATCACCTTGAAGGGTTGGAAACTCATCAAGGAGAAGGCATTGTCTACTTTTCTGCAAGCTTCATACTTTCACATAAAGAATATGATGAACAATAAAAAATTCCACTATTGAAAACCACTTTGTGAATTGCTAGAATCTCCATTAGATTAGGTCCTAAACTACCCACAAACTCATGACATAGAGGGAACTCGCCTAGCCATGTGATGCAAAGGAAGAGAAGAAAGGATAATCTGATGGAGAAACTTAATACCTAAGAAAGATTAAAACTAGACCCAGGCACACCTAGACTTAACTAATGATAGGACATTTTCCACTTTGCATCATGGATTCAGGATAAAAAGTGGGGCAATAGCTAGCTCTAACTGAGGACTTGGGTAGAGCATACCCAAGCGAGGAACTAAAAATCTCTAGTTTTGCAAATGAATAAAAGGTAGCAACACAAAAATAAAAAATAGGGAAAAAAATAGGGAAACAAAGGAAAAGGAAAGAAAACTACCTAGGAAACACAGGAAGAAACTAAAACTAACTAAAATACAATACAAGGGTTACCTATTCTCAGTTTATAATTTGGTAAAGTTTCAACCCTAACCATTGTAGGCCAGGGGCAACATTTCTCCATCTTGATAAGCCAATTTGAAAGAATTATTTTGAAATGCCTGATGAATTTTGAATAGACCCTTGCATAAAGTATCAAACTTCTTATGCATACATTTTAGAGCACTTCATTTATCCTAGAGTAACATATCGTCTCCTACCATGAATTTTTAGGGTCTTTCTTTTTTTATCAAATAGACCCTTCACTCGCATCTAATGCTATGTGATGTGATCTACAATTTTGTCTCTTTCCTCTTCAAGTTTTCTCAGGTACAGAATCCTCTTCTATAGACCATCTTTATAAATATCATCTTCAATCATTGTTCTAAGTTCATTTGTGGCTAATTCCATAGGTAAGGTGAGATTAGCCTCAGTCTTGTAAACCAATTCAAAAATAGATATGCCAATAGCCCTTTTTGGTGTCAATCTATCTACCTAGAGTGCTAATGAATCTTTTTCTACCAAGTCTTTTTATTATTTGAAACCAATTTCTTAATGATATTCATCAAATTCTTGTTACTAGACTTGGCTTGACCATTTCCTTGAGGTAAATAATCAGATGAATGACCAACGGTGGTTCAATACTTAAAGCAAAAATTGGTAATTTTGATTGAAGAGAAATAAGCTACATTGTCCATCATTAATTTAATGGGAATTCTGAACTTGACCAATATGTTCTCTTTTATGAATTTTTATACCACCTCGAAAGTAGTTTTCTTCGTAGCTTTAGCTTCTACCCACTTTGTGAAGTAGTCAATAGTAGTTATTACATACTAGTGACTAGAACTAAATGGTAGATTAATTGGACCAATAAATTCAAGGCCCCATTATTGAAAAGGTCCCTCAATGATTATAGGTCTTAACGATAGAGCATCTAGTTGAGAGCACCCAAAGAAAATCTTGCATTTCTCACATCTTTCTACCCAAGCATATGCATATTTAAACATTCTAGCCCAGTAATAGCATTGCCTTAGTATTTTAGAAGCTATGGCTGAAGATGAAAAATGTCCTCCGCAAGCTTCATCATGAAATGTTCTCAATATATTTTTCTATCATTTTTTATTTGCGCACCTAAGAAAAGTGCCATCAATGGATTTTTTGAATAATTTACCATCCCAAATTACATACTTAGCTATTTACAATTTAAGATCTCTTCTTTGTTTTGCAATTAGGCTTTCTAGACATTTGACCATATGTTAGTAGATAAGAAATATTCTCAAACCATGAATCATAGAGACCTATAGCTAAAACCAATTGCTTCTCTCCTAATTCTTCTGATTCTTTAGTGATTTTGTTTTTGTAATTGTCTTGCATAGAGAATTTCTACTTATTGGCATCATAGGCTTGATTTCTATATCATACTCCTATATTTTTGCTACCCGTGCTGCTCTAACTTTACAACCTACATTCTGTTGTGTTAACACACTCTTTACTGCTACATCTAGGACAAAAACTATAGAATGTGAATGCAAGATATAGAATCAAAATTTTATGAGTGCCTTGACTACTACATAAGTGTGTTTCTCAATCTGTGAATATTTTAGTTCATGATTTTTCAAAGGTATGCTCATGAAATCTATTGGGGCTTGTACCCCTTCATAATTCTTTTGTGTAAGTATTGTAGATATAGTATGTTTAAAGGCATAACAATAAATGATGAAATCTCATTTATAATTTGGATGACATAATACTAGAGCATTAGCAATAGCAATTTTTATATCCTAAAAGGCCTACTTTCCTAAATCATTCCATTTTAAATTTGAATTCCCTTTCATGATATCCACTATATACTTAGTGGTTTCTATTAAATTGGGCACAAACCTTCTAATAAAATTCACTTTCTCGAAGAATGATTTAACTCATGTTTTATTTGAAGACAAGCTTAATATTTGACTAGCTTCCACCCATTCAAGATCAATTCGAATGCCTTCCTAAGACACTATATGACCTAGGAGTTTTCCCTCTATCACAAAAAAAATCAATTTCTTTGGATTGAGAGAGATTCCATGCTCTTGGTATCTTTGTAAAAGTTTCTTCAAGTCTTCCATATGATCTTTCCTTTTCTTTTGAAAATACCATGAGGTAATCTAGGTATATAACTATAATATAGTCCTTCAAATTAGTGATCATCTTGCTCATACATCTTTGGAATGTAGCACAAGCATTGATAAGCCCAAAGGGCATTCTATGTTATGCATATGTACCCCAAGGAGTGGTGAATGTCATCTGATGTTGATCCTTCCTCTACTTCAACCTAATTTTAACCTGAAAACTCATTGAGCATGGACATCATTTCAGATCTTGCCACTATTTTTAGTAAGTAATCCATATTGGGAAGAGCAAAGTTATCCTTTAGAGATGTCTAGTTCAAATTGTGGAAATCAACATAGATCCTTATCTCTTCGTTCTTTTTTCTGATGGGTAGACGATCCTCACCTTTAACATTTTATCTACTTCCTAGAAAATTGCATCCATGACCTTAGCATTATAATTCCTTTATTTTTAATGAAATGGGACTACATTCGGTTTGAGTGGGATTTGATGTTTCAATTCCTCATCTTGATAGCTTTTCAAATCTTCATAACTATAGCCAAAAAAGTCTCTATATTCTATGAATAATTTTCTTGCAGCCTCTTTCTCCTCAGGTGAACAACATTTCCCAATATTAATCATCTTAGGATCATGAGTATCTCCAATATTTACTCCCTCATATTCACCCATTGTAGGCCCCTTTTCTACCCTCTTTTTCTTTATGTAAGCATCATGTCTATTACATAGTTTTTCTAAAACTACAAAGTATGGGGGAATTATATTACCTTTCAATTGAACTTCTCCATTTTTATTATGTTTCTTGTTGACATCAGAGCTTTCATGATCACTTCCACTAGACTCATGTTGAAAACTAGACTTATCATTTTTCGAGAATAGCTACAAACTCTTATCATCATTGAAGACTTGTCAGGATTCTACATTGTTTGGAATGGAGGATCGGTACACAATTTCAATTTGATGCCTTTTATCTTTGATAGAGAGGTAGAGACTATAAAGAAATAAGCCTTACTGTTCATCTCCCTCATTACTAGTTCAATAGAGAAGGCATCTAGACCTTCTATCTCATCTCAAACTCTGTTCCTATAATTCTTTAGCTTGTGATTTTTTACAGAATATTGTCCTTTTATTTGTCTCACAGTGAGCTCTGCATCACCTTTAGCTTTCAAGATCTTTATCTCCCTTTCTTTTGCTATTATTATCCCTAGTAATAGATCCTCATACTTTGTAGTGTTATTTGTATTCCCAAATTCTAATTTGAAGGCCATGGGTACAAATTCTCCTTCTAGGGATATTAACACTACACCTGCGCCAAACCCCGAGGAGGCATAGCTTCCATCAAATTCAAGTGTCCATATTCTTGTTGTATCTTTATTTTCATTTAGAACTTTCCCACTTTGATTTTCATTTCTTTTTTCATCTAGAGCTTCTTCAATAAATAACATGCAGTTGCTGAATTCCAACTCTTGATATAGGATTTGAGCTTTAGGATCATTTGATTTCAAGACTGTAAACTTCACCTTTTCTTCAAGTTCTAATTTGGCTTTCTTATTCCCAATAGGTATCACTGCCTAAGACTAGTCTAGCTTTATTTATCCTCCTAAGCCTTGATAGAAACTTACTTAAAAGTACTCCATAGCTTGTTGGGATATTAGCTACTAGAATGGTCAATATGAGCTTTTTTTCTGGATGTGAAGCTAAGGCTACTTGAACATCATTAATCTGCTCGAGAAAGTAGACTTTTTTAGGATTCATAGAATAAAATCTCCCATGCACTTTAGTGAGGTTGAGACCTAGAGCCTTGGCCATAGAATAAGGCACACCATTATCTGATGCACTTGAATCTATTATGTAGTTACTTAGTTTACACCCATTGATATACAATGAAATATAAAATGAGTCAATTTTTTCCCCAGGAGATGTTGCTAAAATAGTAGAATCTTCTTGATTAAATAGACCAGATGTCAAGGTTTCATCCTATTTTTCAATGGTTATTCTATGATTCAAGTCTAATGTGTTCCCTTTACACTAGTCTACCAGTCTCTTTAACTCAGAAGGGTGGAACCTCAAATAATCTATAGGGGAAATTTGAATCTTTGATTCTTCATAGAATTGAATGAAGTCAAAAGGTATTTTGTCCTTACCCATTTGTGAATTGTTGGTTCCTTGATCAATATACACATTACTTGCTGAAGGAATGGAATCATTCTTCTGAGCATGACTAGAGGTTTGGTTTCTTAGCCTTTGGCCCTAAGTAAGCACTATATACGAAGTTGCATTAATGGTTGCATAACATTCACCATTTGGTTCAAAATCTGATTCATATTCTAAAAATAAATTTCTAGAGATGCCATTTGAATACAAATCAATCTCTAAACAAGGAGTTGCAATGTTCAATTCATTGGTAGATAATAATTGCATGATATGAAAAGTCTCTGGACAACTTTCACTATCATGATATGTGTTCCACTTAAAGATGAACATGTTTCCTTTCTTCAATTTTGCTTCAATCTGTAATCTAGGTTGCGAGCCTACAAGATGCGGATATTTTCCATCATTGTTCTTTCTAGGAAAATTTTGATAATTCCATTGATAGGAATTACCAAACCTAGGTAGTTTCCTTTTTACTACTATTAATTCATTCAACAACTTTTGAATCATCTCAATGATGTAGTATTACTAGAACTTCCTTTAGCTTGAAGTTCTCACTTCCATTTTCTCCCAAAAATCAAATCATCTTCAAGTTCAATTTCCTTCTATTGTGCATCTACTAAATCTATGGGATGTGCTCTTCTCAAATAATAATTGACATCTAGAGGCATAACACTAATGAAGAAAATATTTAGATTACCAGTTGTAGGTCTATTAGTAGTTGGGATTCTACTAATAATCTTATTGAATTTAGCAACAAAATCTCTCATACTCATAGTGGGTTACTTTTTAATTGACATCAACTGTGTTAATAGGGCATGTTCATCTTCCACAATTTTGAACCTTGTCTCAAAGGCCATTCTCAACATATCCCAATAATTTATTGAACCATCATCTAGGTGATAGAACCAGTCAGTTGCACTATCTGTGAGGGTTTCTATGAACAATCTTACAACGATAACTTCATGTCTAACCCATAAGATGTGAGTGATTGCAAAGAAAGCTTTAATTTGTTCATCTTTACTAACTTTCTCATCACCTAAAAATTTAGGGAAATTCTTCTTGGAACCATTCAGGAGTGGATGATAATCATTTAGCATTAATGGCCCTATTGTTACAGCCCATGGAGCAACCATGATTGTCGTGGCAGTATATTGTGAGAAATTAACAACTGGGGGGAGCATTAATTTTGTGTAGGGCTAATACCTAGTAGGTAGAATGTGAAGCACTAGCATTTTGATTTGTAATAGAGGAAGGTGGCTTGCTTTGGCTTTTATTCTCACCTTTTTTCTTTGGAACATTTAATATGGGAAAACCAAGCTTTGTAAGCTTATAAAAGATAAGGTATTTCCCACCCTATTCCTTGGTACTTCTGAGGAACATAATTTTTTCTAAGATGTCAGGTTAGGTTTATCTCTGAGCTTCTTGTCTCAATTGTCTTTCTACTCTTCGGATGTTTCTCCTTTGAACAACTCTTTCTAAGGCTTCAACTCTTCTTTCTTCTTCCTCAAATACCTAGCCAACATTCCTATAATGTTTAGCATTCCTCCTATGTCTTTAAATGAATGTGTTGAGGGATAAAATTATGTCTACTTGGTCATCTTGACAACTAAGATTAGATTGGAGCACTGGAATATTGTTTTCATGAGGTAGTACCATCTTTCTTCATGATATAGGCTTTTTAGTCAAGCGACTATTCATTTCCCTAGTAGAGTCACCAAAAATCTATTGGTAAATAGATTTGTTATTTGATTATGACCCTTGAATACACAAGTTTGGAACAATATCTGATTACAAATAGTTGAAAATCCATTTATGGACAAACAAGCTTTTCTCTTAATTGATAGGTAAAACTCCCTATGATAGATTTTCAATGAATTATATTTTATTCCTATAGCTAATTTGGGGTATGTTCTTGACCTAAGAATAGAAGAGTTAAGACCAAGTTAGACCTAGATAGAATCTAAGTCAAGCAAATGAAGATTTCTAAAGATTTGATTAAGCTCATGAACCCACATATTATGCATTCACGAGACTTAGCAACACTCCCAACAACATTCAACTTCACTAATCTGAATCTAAACTATAGTTAGTTAAAGGAAAAGAAAATGAAAAGAAAAGAAAATGAAAATAGGGCATAATGTAAATAATTTAGACTTCTTCCCCTTTTCTATTTTGGTTCTGTATGCCTTAGAAACAACTATAATTGTAATTAGCTCTTCATGGTGAGGCATGTGTATGTTGGCGAATCTTAAGAGTTGTTTTGAATGTTCCCTAGCCAGCTCCTTCACTACATTCACCTAATTTGGTAACTCCTCTATGGCAACATGTATACATCTGCTAAGTGTCTAGAGTTCTACAACTTTTTTTTCACTACTGGAAGTCACTTAAGATAGATTATCCAAAAATGTAGAAAAGTTATTTTTCATTACATCTATTCCAATGAGAGCCTTACCTTGGCCACTAGTCTGTGAATTAGTGTGTAACCCTTTCATGAGTGTGAATCCTCTATCTTGAGTCTTCTTTTCTTTATCCTTTATTTCCTTGAGTGGGTATGTGTAGGATCATGGTCAACCAAACTATGTCCTTAATTGGTAGTGAAAACCCATTAAATTAGGGTTATGTCAACTTGACACATAATTTTAAACTGGTTTTAGATTCTATATCAAAAATTTGTAAGAAAATAATCTTTAGAAAATTGAATTTAATTTCTAAACTACTAGTCCTTATTTGGAGAAAAAAAATTGATTGGTCAAAAGTTTGGATTTTAATGTAGTACTACGAAAATTTCTAGGTAAAAATAAAAGGTAGGTGTATGTTTGACCACTTTAATCAAAATCAAATGATAATATTTTTTAATATAATTATAGATATAAAAAGTAGACTCATGCCCAGATGTGATGCATATTTTTGGGTATTTTTATTCCAAATAATTAATTGATTGTGAATTTTCTACTAAAACTTTTCAGAAATAGAAAACTCTCATATCTAACCACCTTAACTGATAGAAAACCCTACCAAATTTATTTATTTTTTCTTATACTAGGGGAAGCATAGAATGTGACACAACTATTGGATTTAAAAAATGTTATATCATTTGAAAGTTATAGCTATTTTTCAATCAATATGTCAATCAACACTTTATAATCATCTTCATCAAAAATTAACTAATAAATAGTTATTGAACTTAGAATTTGATAGCAATTATATCAATGGAATCTAAAGTTTGTTATAAAAAAGCCCTTTTCATTTCATTCAATTTTGATGAAAATAAGATTGTCAAATGGCTACTTGAAGTTTGAGTGTTAGTGAAACCCTTCTCAAACACATTTTTTGGGTTGACCAAATAGGCTTGATAAATACTGAGCCTAATCGGATACCTAAAATCAAATCAGGTATCTGATTTGAAATCGAGTATCCACTTAGGCACGTGATTTTTCAATGAAAATTTTGGAGGTCGATTTGAGAGGAAAGATTTTCAAATTGCAATTTTGGATGGAGGGAAATTTGAGAGGAATTAAATTTCAGAGGGAAACTTTATAGTGTTTTAGAGGGAAATTTATTTGGGGGAAGTATGGACATTGATATTATTATTATTAAATATATATAGTAATATTATATGACTATTATTATATAATAATATATTTAGTTATTATTATTAAATATATAATCTAGTAACATATATGATTATTATTGCTATATAATCTAATAATATATTATTATATATTAAAATATATAATATTATATTATAATTAAATATAATATTGCCATAAAATGCATCGAAAGCGGTCATAGGTTAACCTATGACCCCTTTTGATGCATTCCCAATGGGTCCCTAGGGGTTCTAGGGCTCCTAGGGACATAAATTTTCATGAAATGCATCGCTCTACATGCATTGGAACCAACCAAATGCATCCCTAGGGTCTTAGGATCCCTAGGGACATAGGTTGTCATGAAATGCATCGAGAGGTCAATGCATTGAAACAAAACACATGCATCTCTAGGGGTCCTAGGGCACCTACGAAAATAGGTTGTCATGAAATTTATCGAGAGGGGTCATGGGTCATAGGATAATATGATGCCTCTCGACACATTAGAATGAACCACATGCATCCCTAGGGGTCTTAGGGCCCCTAGAGACATATGTTGTCATGAAATGCCTTGAGATGGGTCAAAGGTTAACCTATGATGCCTCTTGATGCCCTAGAACCAACCACATGCATACCAAGGGGTCTTAGGGCCCCTAGGGACATAGGTTATCATGAAATGCATCAAGAGGGGTCATAGATTAAACTATGACCACTCTACATGCATTAGAACCAACCAAATCCCTCCCTAGGGGTACTACAACCTCTAGGCACATGGATTTTTATGAAATACATGGAGAGGGGTCATAAGTTAACCTATGACACCTCTCAAAGCATTAGAACCAACCACATGCATCCCTAGGGGTCCTAGGGCCCCTAGGGACATATGTTGTCATAAAATGCATTAAAAGGTGTCATAGGCTAATGTATGATGCCTCTTGATGTATTAGAACCAACCACATGAGTCCCTAGGGGTCCTAGAGCCTGCAGGAACATAGGTTGTAATGAAATGCATTGAGATGGGTCATAGGTTAACCTATGATGTCTCTCAACACATTGGAACCAACCACATTAGAATCTTGGGGTCCTAGTACCCCTAAGGACATATGTTGTCATGAAATGCATCGAGAGGAGTCATACGTTAACCTATGATGCCTCTCAACTCATTTGAACCAACCAAATGAGTCCCTAGGGGTCCTAGCACCCTTAGGGACATACATTATCATGAAATGCTTCAAGATGGGTCATAGGTTAACCTATGATGCCTATCAATAATTAGAACCAACCACATGTGTCCCTAGGGGTACTAGGGCCCCTAGAGATATAGGTTGTCATGAAATACATTGAGAAAGGTCATAGGTTAACCTATGACCCCTGTACACACATTGGAACTAACAAAATTCCTCATTAGGGTTCCTAGGGCCCCTAGGCACATAGGTTGTCATGAAATAGATTAAGAGGGGTCAATTAACCTATGACACCTCTCGATGCATTAGAACCAACCACATGCAACCATAGGGGGTCTCGGGGCCCCTACGGACATAAGTTTTCATGAAATCCACCAAGAGGGGTCATAGGTTAACCTATGACCCCTCTACACATATTGAAACCAAAAAAATGCCTCCCTAGGTGTACTAGGGCCTGTAGGGACATAAGTTGTCATGAAATGCATCGAGAGGGGTCATAGGTTAACCTATGAAACCTCTAAACCCATTAGAACCAACCACATGCATTCCTAGGGGTCTTAAGGCCCCTAGAGATATAGGTTGTAATAAAAAGCATCAAGAGTGGTCATAGGTTAACCTATGACCTCTCTACATGCATTGGAACCAACTGAATGTCTCTCTAGGGGTTGTAGGGCCCCTAAGTACATAGGTTATCACAAAATGAATCAAATGGGGTCATAGATTAACCTATGATGCCTATCGATGCATTAGAACTATCCACATGCATCCTTAGGGATCGTAGGGCCCCTAGGGACAAAGGTTTTCATGAAATACATTGAGAGGGGTCATAGGTTAACCTATGATGGTTCTTGATGCATTAGAACCTACCACATCCATCCCTAGGGGTCCTAGGGCCTCTAGGGATGTACATTGTCATAAAATGTGTTGAGATGGGTCATATGTTAACCCATGACTCCTCTCAAAACATTAGAACCAACCAAATGCATCCTTAAGAGTTCCATAGGCTGTCATGAAATGCATCGAGAGGGGTCATAGTTTAGCCTATGAACACTGTTGATGCATTGAAACAAACCGCATGGATCCCTAGGGGTCCTAGGAGCCCTAGCAACATAACTTGTCATGGAATGCATTGAGAGGGGTTACAAGTTAACCTGTGACACCTCTCAACATGTTAGAACCAGACAGATGTGTCCCTAGGGGTCTTAGGGCCCCTAGGGACGTATGTTGTCATGAAATGTGTCGAGAGGGGTCATAGGTTAGCCTATGATGCCTCTTGACACATTAGAACCAACCACATTTATCCCTAGGGGTCCTAGGGTCCCTAGGGACAAAAGTTGTCATGAAATGTGTCAAGAGGGGTCATAAATTAACCTATGACCCCTATGACCCTTCTTGATGCATTCAAACCAACCAAAGATATCCCTAGGGGTCCTAGAGACTCTAGGGACATAGGTTGTCATGAAATGCATTGAGAGCGGTCATGGATTAACCTATGATGCCTCTCAATGGATTAGAACCAACCACATGCATCCTTAGGGGTCCTAGGGCCTCTAGAGACATATGTTGTCATGAAAGGTGTCGAGAGGTGTCATAGGATTACCTATGACCCCTCTTGATGCATTGGAGGAAACGACATGAATACCTAGGGGTCTGAGGACATTAGGGACATACTTTATCATGAAATGCACCGGGAGGGGTCATAGGTTAATCTATGGAACCTCTCAATGCATTAGAATCAACCACATGTGTACCTACAGGTCATAGCGCCCCTAAGAACATAGGTTGTCATGAAATGTATTGAGAGGAGTCTTAAGTTAACCTATGATGCCTTTCAATGCATTAGAATGAACCACATGCATCCCTACAAATCCTAAGGCCCCTAGGGATATATTTTTTCATGAAATGCATTGAGAGGCGTCATGGGTTAACCTATGACCCCTATCAACACATTGGAACCAACCACATTAGTCCCTAGGGGTTGCAGGGCCCCTAGGGACATATGTTATAATAAAATGCATCAAGAAGTGTCATAGGTTAACCTATGATGCCTCTCAATGCATTAGAACCAACCACATGCATCTCTAGGTGTCCTAGGACCCATAGGGACATAGGTTTTCATGAAATGCATCGAGAGGGGTCATATGTTAACATATGACTCCTCTACATGCATTGAAACCAACCAAATACCCCCCTAGGGGTCCTAGGTCATCTAGGGACATAGGTTGTCATAAAATGCATTGAGAGGGGTCATAGTTTAACTTATGACACCTCTTGATGCATTAGAACCAACCATATGCATCCCAAGTGGTCCTAGGGCCCTCAAGGACATATGTTGTCATGAAATGCATCGAGAGGCGTCATATGGGTCTTAGGGCTCCTAGGGACATACATTATGATGAAATGTGTTAAGAGGGGTCATAGGTTAAGCTGTGATGCCTCTTAATGCATTAGAACCAACTACATACATCCCTAGGGGTCCTAGGGCCCCTAGGAACATAGGTTGTCATTAAATGCATCGAGAGGGGTCATAGGTTAACCTACGACCCCTCTACACACATTGGAACCAATGAAATGCCTCCCTAGGTGTCCTAGGGCCCCTAGGGACATAGGTTTTTATGAAATGTGTTGAGAGGGGTCATAGGTTAACCTATGACCCCTCTACATGCATTGGAACCAACCAAATTTGTCCCTAGGGGTCCTAGGGCACCTAGGGACATAGGTTGTCATAAAATGTGTTGAGAGGGGTCGTACGTTAAACTATGACTCCTCTCGAAGCATTTTAGATATATATTAACCTATATCCTATAATAATTTCATATATATATAATATATATTTATAGATTATAATAATAATAACATATATTCTTATATTTAATAATACATTATAATCTAATACATAACTCATAACTCATTATACATTTAACTCATTATATATTAATAATATATATATAATATATTATGTTATTATATTTAATAATAATATAGTGAAAATAATAATAATATAATATAATAATCATATATATATATAGATAATAATAATAATAACAACAACAATATATTATTATATTTAATAATAATATAGTAACAATAATAATAATATAATATAATAATACATTATAATCTAATACATAACTCATAACTCATTATATACATTATAATCTAAATCTAAAATTGTTATTTCTCTCTAATATTTTGACCTAAATATCGGATATCTGATTTATTATCGGGAATCCAATTTGAGATCAGATACCCAATTTTACTGGTATGATTTTTCCAAAATATTTCCTATGATTGTGAAACTCACAACATCACTTTTTGTTATAAATTTTCATAGGTTTTGAGAAAAGTCACGTTTTGGGGCCCAAACGATCCAAAAAAGTTTGATAATATATCACTAGGTGTCCGATATTGTCATTCGAATGGGCAGCAGCAGTCATCGAAAGGCTAAACACAAAAGGAAGGTATCTAATGATGACATTGTAGCATATAGGGAAAGGGACAAAATAAATCACTGAAGGAAAAGACAAGGTATGTTAAATGTGAGTCAAGTTGACGATGAATTAGTTGAAGGTGAAATCATAGAGTTAGATAACGAATATGTGTAGTTGGGGAATGAAAATGTACCAATTGAAAATGATAATGCCAAGATTGAAAATTTAGAGAATGAAAATTTGGAGGATGAAATGTTACAAGGTCATAATGTAAATTCCATGATTGATCATGTTGAACATGACAATGCACAAGAACCTAATGCATAGGAACCTTAGATATCTCCTAATTATAATCAACATGAAGGTTCTAGAACACCAAAATGGATAATTGAAATTGATGAAACAATTATTACCAATTTGGAAGGGAAAAAATCAGAAAGAACCATTTAATTATGCACTTCAAGTCTCTATAAGAAGTTTTTCGGCAACAAGACAGTGGCAGAGCAATGTCAGCTTTTTATGTACTTGTTAAAGATGCAAAAAATGAGACCTATGCTATCCAAATTGAAGATTCATGTCACTAAAAAAATGGAAAGAAATGCCATTATTGTGAAGAATCTTTTCACTACCCTCAATAGCATTGGGAAAAATAGTAGGGAGAAGGATAAGAGAGTTGCTAAAAGGGTTATTACAACCTCTTTGGTAAGTCATCATTTGAGAAAGGGTAGATATATGAGACAAACTTGTATTGACTTGAACCTAAATCATACTACTTTGAGAAGATCATTTAGTAGATGAGAGAGAATTGATGATCCTCTTCAAAAAGAAACATGGGGTTTTGGTGGGAGACTTCCACATTCTGATAAGAAGCTATCCGATGATGTGAAGGAAGAAATTATACCAATTTTTCATTCAAGCTCACAAGTATAACCCAGTGCTAAAGATGTGTTAAAGTTGAGAATTGGCATCAGAGACCACATGCTACATCCTAAACACTATTTAGAGGTAAGTCAAACTATGTTGTTCAAACAATTTAGAGAGAGTCATCAAAGTCTTCATATATCACAAAGGGCTTTTGAATATTTAATGTCATTTTATTGTGTGCCACTTAAAATTTGAAATACATGTTGTTACAAATATCATGTCGAGTTTTCTATGCACCATGAACTATTATGCTCCATCTCTTCTACTTTGCATATTAAAGAAATGTTGGACAATTGTAGTACTAGTGGGCTTCCAAAATCATCAAGTGACTTGCTAGATCAATTTTTATGTTGTAGAGTTGATGGTTGTTTCTTTTATAGAAATGCTTACTTACATAAGAAGTTTTCAGAATGTGGTGGCTTATCCAAGTTTGATACATGTTTCCACAAGCAGTGTGAACAAGATCTGGGAAATAAAATAGTAAAAAAAAAGTTATATGAAATGGTGAAATACACATTGAAGAGTGGGGGTTAGGGCTCTAGATGTGAATTTGTTACAAAATAAATTAGTGTGGCTAGTTTTATTTAAAATTTCAATGCAAATATTTTCTACAAGTATGTAAGACATAATCATAGGTCTCAATGGTTGGATCAATAATTTAGAATGTGAAAGGAAACTTTTCCTATTTGCACTATTATATTAGTTGTTGATTTTGTTGAGAACTAAACATTAAAACCTCAAAATGAGACACAATTTCAATATTAAAACTCCATTTAGATTGTTATTCTTGTCCATATAACATATAGACATGCCCATGATACTGTGAAAGATAATGAAAAGATTATTAGAGAGTATCATTTTTATATGAGTGATGATAGATCTCACTCTCATGAGTTTATGCAACATTGTTTCGAGAATTATTTTTATTTCTTATAGGAGCATGAAATTGCTACGAATAGACATCATTTGGTTAGATAACTATACAAGTCAATTCAAGAATGCTTGCATGTTTTATTGGTTGTGTAGGATGTGCATATAGAGGGGGTCCATGCCTCATATTTGGAGTTCTTTAAAGTCTAGCCATGGAAAAGCGAAACATGATGGAGTAGGGGCATCTATGAAGAGAGCTCTAGTTAAGGAGCAATTGAAGATTTCAGCAGTAGAGCTTCTTGATGCTCATAGCATTGTTGATTGGTATAGTTTAGCATTATCACAGGGAGGGACTCTTGATTCAGTGGTACATAGGTTCTTTTTGTTGGTTGAGGAAGGGTCCATAAGTGATAGATCAGATTGTGCTATAGTGAGAGACTCAACAAAAATGCATTCATTTTGGAGCTCTAATTCTAGTACATGGACCATTTGGACACGAAAATCAGCTTGCTTTTGTCCTAGTTGTTTTCAGTGTGATTACAATCACTATGAGTCGAGTGAGTGGGTGGACACATGGGCTCCACATTATCTTATTACATTTTCTATCATAGCCTCTATCAGAAATGATGACATGGAAAGTTCACTTGAGCATAATCATCTATCAAATCTTCTTTAGTCAGGACATGTGTTTGCATTGGTTGTAGCACAAGAGAATGATGAGAAATATGATTATTGGTTAGCAAATTGTGTAAGAGGCAAACAAAACCTTGGACAACCGATCATAGATGATGATGGATTCACATATCCTACCAGTTCAGTGGTTGTCACTAGAACAAGCCTGTAGACATACATACTTAGAAGGAATGGAATTCTTGCATTCAAAGACTATCAAATGCACAAAATAATTCTCATATATTTGCATCTTATTATAGCAAAAAATGGAAACTTGTTGAAGCATCAAGGAAGACAAAAAGTAAAAGAACTTTTTACTATTACTAATGCTGATCATGAAGACCTGTCAAAAACCCTAAAATAGAGAGAGGACCCTACTGGAACACTCAACTAGTTATATTTACTTCTTATGCTATTTTCTTCATAATGATTCAATGAACTAATGATTATCTTTTTTTAATACAATAAGTTACTAATATTTTTTATGATATTGAAAATGTAGGTACATCATGAAGAGTGGTGGGGAGGGGGTGTTGGAGAGAATTCCTAAGATTTATGATGTATTATGATGTAAAATGTGAAGTTTTTGGTATATGGTTTTTTAATAATGAAAAAGAAAAATTAAATTAATTACATATCCTAATTATTTTTTAGGTAGGTTCTTTGTAAGGAATTATAAGAGGAAGGTATTGAACAAGTTCTTGCAAATAATATTTGCATGTGGTACAAGGCTATAAGGACAATATCAAGAACATGTATAGCTACATGAGTATTGAAGCAAGGAGACAAAGAAAGATAATTTCTTGCAGATATCTTATTACAAGTTTGGATTTTTTCTTATTTAACATAGAGCTAACATTATGATTATTAAAATCATTTTTATCAAACTAATCAACTAAGACAAATACTTGTGTGCTTTGATACGTTTATCTAATCTATTTGTATAAACTCAAAGTATTGTTGTCTATATATATCCTAGTTTATCTATTAATTTAAAAGAAAAAGGAAAAAAAAAATTACATTTAAATCAAAGCCATTATATTGAACTAATATTATATTCAAATAAGAAAAACTAAATAAAATAAGTAAATTTCATTTATTATTTTCTTATTTTTTTGTTGTCATTTTCAACATTGGACACACATCTTTTTATTTTCATATAGAGAGAAAGGAATGAAACTTTTAGAAAGGAATGAGACCATCCATCATCCGTAGCCACCCCATACTGAGGAGTCTCCAAGGTGCTCTAAGTGCATTTTGAGGTTGATCTTCTGAGGGTCGTAACTTAGAACTCATGAGGGATATCAATGAAATGTTGAATTCTATAGGTTAGTGATGCTGAGATCTAAAATAACCTATCTCATTTCTGAGAGATCACATTTTATTTGGATTCGGTATAGTGATCTCGCTCGATAGCAAAACTCACAGTGTGCCTCAATTCATAGGTGCACCACAACATAAATTTGAAACCACTGACATTGGCATCAAATAATCAATGCCATTAGCTTTGGATGGGTAGGTGAACCTTGGTGAGATGCTTGTTCTAGCCCTAGAGGCCCTCCATCATTTGTGGCCACCCTGTACTGAGTAGTCTCCAAGGTGCTCTAAGTGTATTTTGAGGTCTATCTTTTGAGGGTTGTAACTGAGAGCTCATGAGGGCTATCGATGAAATATTTAATTCTACAACACGGTGATGCCAAGGCCTAAAATAACCTATCTCATTTTTGAGAGATCACATTCCATTTGGATTCGGTATAGCGATCTCACTCGATGCCAAAACTCACAATGTGCCTCAGTTCATAGGTGCACCACAACATAACTTTGAAACCAATGATGTTGGTATTCAATAATTAGCTCCAGATGGGTGGGTGAACCATAGTGACACCTTTGGTCTAGCTATGGAGACCCTCCATCATCTGTGACCACCTCGCACCAAGTAGTCTCCAAAGTGCTCTAAGTGCATTTTAAGTCAATCTTTCGAGGGTTGTAACTCAAAGATCATGAGGGATATCAATGAAAAATTGAATTCTATAGGATGATGATGTTGAGGCCTAAAATAACCTATCTCTTTTTTGAGAGATCACATTCTGTTTGAATTCGGTGGCCAAAACTCACAGTGTGCCTTAGTTCATAGGTGCACCACAACATAACTTTGAAACTGCTAAACTTGGCAATGAATCATCAATGCCACTAGCTCTAGATGGAACCCTAATGAAACCCTTCTTCTAGCCATTAAGACCATCCATCATTAACAACCAAAATGTACTGAGTAGTCTCCAAGGTGCTCTAAGTGCATTTTGGGGTCAATCTTTCAAGGGTCATAACTCAAAGCTCATGATGGCTATTGATGAAATGTTGAATTCTATAGGAAAGTGATGTTGAGGCCTAAAATAACCTATCTCATTTTTAAGAGATCACATTTTTTTTGGATTCGGTACAATGATCTCGCTCGATGCCAAAACTCACAGTGTGCCCTAGTTCATAGGTGCACCACAAGATAACTTTGAAATCGCTAATCTTGGCATTGAATCATCCATGCCATTAGCTCTAGATGGGTGGGTGAACCCATGTGACATCCTTTTTTCAGCCATAGAGACCTTCCATCATTCATGGTCACCCCATATCAAGTAGTCTTGAAGGTGCTCTAAGTGCATTTGGAGGTCAATTTTCTGAGGGTTGTAACTTGAAGCTCATGAGGGCTATCGATGAAACATCAAATTCTATAAGATAGTGATCCTGATTCCTAAAATAACCTATCTCATTTTTTATAGATCACATTCCATTCGGATTCATCATAGAAATCTTGCTCGATGCCAAAATTCATAATGGGCCTTAGTTTATAGGTGCACCACAGCGTAACTTTGAAACTACTTATCATGGCATCAAATCGTCAGTGCCATTAGCTCTAGATGGGTGGGTGAACCCTAGTGACACTCTTGTTTCAGCCATAGAGACCATCCATTGTCCACGCCCACCCCGTACTAAGTAGTCTCCAAGGTGGTCTAAGTGCATTTTGAGGTCAATCTTCTGAGGGTCATAACTCAGAGCTCATTAGGGCTATCGATGAAATGTCAAATTCTAAAGGATTTGGGAGATCACATTCTATTTGGATTTGGCACAACAATCTTGCTTGATGCCAAAACTCACAATGTGCCTCAGTTCATAGGTGCACCACAATGTAACTTTGAAACCATTGATCTTGGCATCAAATTGTCACTGCCATTAGCTCCAAATGGGTGGGTGAACCCTAGTGACACCCTTGTTCCAACCATGGAGACCATCCATCATCTGCAGCCACCCCGTACTGAGTAGTCTACAAGGTGCTCTAAGTTCATTTCGAGGTCAATATTTCAAGGGTCATAACTCAAATCTTGTGAGGGCTATTAATGAAATGTTTAATTCAATAGGATAGTGATGTTGTGGCTTAAAATAACCTATCTCATTTTTGAGAGATCACATTCTGTTTAGATTCGGTATAGCGATCTCGCTCAATGCCAAAACTCGCAGTGTACCTTAGTTCATAGGTACACCACATTGTAACTTTGAAACCTCTAATCTTGGCATCAAATCCTCAGCACCATTAGGTCTAGATGTGTGAGTGAACCCTAGTGACACCCTTTTTCTAGCCACAAAGACCATCCATCATCCATGGCCACCCTGCACCAAGGAGTCTCCAAGGTGCTCTAAGTGCATTTTGAGCTCGATCTTCTTAGGGTCATAACTTAGAGCTCATGAGGGCTATTGATAACTCCTTACCAATTTTTGTGAAATTCTCTAACCAAGAATTTAAATTTATAACAAAAATTTTTCGAAATTGCAATTTTGCAACTTTTGCAACCTTTTTTTGCAAAGTGAAAATGAGCACAAAGAGTCAGTTAATGGTTTGAGCACAACCATACAAGATTAGAAACACCTATATTAGGTGTGAAATGATAGCATGCATTAATGAAGCTAGTTTTGTTAAGTGGATTAGTATGGGTTATGTGAACCTTGTGTAGGAGGTTAACAACTATGTATATGTCACGATAGCACTTCAAATTAAACATTGCATCCAAATTCAATAATAAATGTTGTTAAAATGTTATTCACAAATTATTTAATTTGAATCGAATGTAACAAACATGATCAAAATTAGTGATATTCCATAAACATGAACGATACACATGATCCACAATAAATTGAACAGTACTAGATACTAAATTAATATGTATATCATTGTGCACATGAATGAAAAATATATATATGGAAATATATGTATCCATAGACAAATTACACAAATATATATCAAAGATCATGTATCCATAGACAAAGTACACAAATATATATATCAAAATACATAGATCCATATACAAAATGTGGCTGATCATGCCATTGGAATGTGTATAATATCAATGTTTCTTTTAAAAATGTGGCATATTCCACCTCAAAATGTCTCATGATGCATCCTATAACAACTATACTAGCCTAGGGTGCTAGTGGATGATTAAAATGTAGCCTTTTTGCTAGACTAGGTGGATTAGATGCCTCCTACATAAACAAGAAAGGAAAAGCCAGAGTTAGAATACTAAATTTATATGATTCTTTGTATCTAACATTGAATTACTCAAATGCATAATGATCTTTTTTTTAATGAAGATTTATACTTTTAAACTTTCATAATAAATACCTCTCTCATTGACCTCTTGCACTAGTCAGGAGTCCTCTCTTATGCCCTCAGCAATGCTTGTACCTTGCTGATTGTGGCCTATGTATGTTCAAATATGTTTTTCAAATGAATCTACAACTTAAACCATAACATTATAATTCATAGCATGCTAAATTTATAACATATTTAATCATGAATTCAAACTACAACTTACTAGTGTAGGCTCCTCCTCAGGATATAGTGGCTGCATCATCAAATCTACAAAACTCTCCCATCAAACCTCATGTGCACTAGGAATTTCCTATGAGATACAAAATAGTAATTGTCAATATCATGGAATTAAGTTTTGAATTTATTTATGAAGATAAGGAAAATAAAAAAGAATGATACTTATGCATACAATGGGGCTCTCGGTGTGAATGGAAATGCCTGAGTGTCTATAACGTGGAATCTGTATGGGCTCATCACTAGTAGCCACATCCTATATACAATAAAGAATGTAATTAAATTTCATTACCATACAAATTTTATAAGAATGCATCAATATTTAATCAAATAGAAAACACCTAATTACCTTTCCTTTGTTGATGGGTGTTGGCTCATTCGTCACACTTTATCCATGAGGGATAGGTGATACTTGTAAGATAAAAGAAAGATTAGAAACCATATATTCTACAATAAAAAAAAATAATGTACCATAGATGTCTCAAGGTCAAATGAAATGGCCGAGAGCATGGCATCATCAACCTGTCTCAACTCCTCCTTGGTCATCAACTAAACATGAATGAAGATCACATATGTGTATAAGTTAGTATGGCTTTAAAATTAAAATTACTCTTTTATAAAAATTAACATTAAATAAAATATTTTATAACAAAAAAATGTATACACATACCAACATAGAAGGAGTCCATGCCTCTGCATTACCCTCCTCTCTCACATCAAGGTCTGTAGCCTCTACATGTGCATCTGGTGTATGCTCATCTAATACAAAATGATACTCAGGAAGATCACCTATGGGACCTAGGAAAATATTCTTGTATATAATGCAAGTGTGAGCCCACAAACATGTGATGAGCTAGCTGATGATGAACTGGCACCAGCATCATCAACATGGGGAGGCTAGACTAACCTAGTCTAAGATACCAATAGGCTACTCAGTCTATGAATGACTCTAATGGTTTGAGAGCTAGCCTCTATGATAACATCAAAATGCTATACTTGAGGATGGGGGGAGACATCAGAGGGGGGAACAAAAGTGGCAGCTTTCTTCCTCTAGGAAGAAGGTCTATTATGAGGAGCTCCTAAGCCTACACCCATATTGGGCTTCATGCTCCAATAGTTCACCTTGAGGCCCAACATAAAATTTGCATATAATTTTCTAAAGAAATAAAATTGCACCTCTAAATTACTATGTGGAGGGATATCAAAAACAATCCACTGACGATCCCAAAAGTTTACACGTATGGTGTCATTTGTGCACCCTTTAATTGATAGTTTGACTTTTTCGCAATCAACTAGTAAATCTATTTTTGGGTTCACAAAAAGGCCAGCCAAATCATCTTTGGTTATATTGAGGGCCGCAACCTCATCATAGTCCAAGCCATCATCAAATATCTCATACATTTCATCACACCAACGACAAGCAACATCTTTTTCATTAGTAAGGGTTTCAATGTTACCCACTATGATGTTTAACATGGATAACATAGGAGCCAATGAAGGTACATTATTATATGTTGTTCATAAGGCCCTTAATTCAATGAGATAATAAATAATCAAATCTTCAATTTGACAAGGTTTTTGAGGAGGTAAAGGATCATTTGGTGGATGGATTTGCGCAGGCACTAGATCATTTGGTGGGGGTTACGAGGAATAGTATTCTTTGCCTTAGTATCATCATTTTGATTAGTCATTCCTATTAATTTGGAAAATATAATTTATATTAAAAATACTTTAATTTTAACAATTTCTATCAAAAAACCCTAAATTCTAACAAATTCAACTAAAACTAACAAATATATGATAAAATTTATTAAATTTATACTAAAATTGATTGAAAAACAAAAGAAAACTCTTATATCATGTATCCAATTGAAAACTCGATAATTGTGCCACAAAACTCAAAATATGACTGTGAAAACAACCTACAAGTTGTCCTTTTTTTTTTTTAATAACATGATAGATATCAACTATCTGATATAATATCACATACTTGATATTATTGGATATCAAATATAGTATTGGATATCCAATATCAAATTGGATACCCAATAAGGGTTGGACCTTACTTACCACATTTGGTATCTGGATGGGTGAAAAAAAGTTAGAGCAGATTTTGGAGTGCTTGTAGACATTTTCAAACTCTATTTTTTTCACATCACCACTTTTTGGCACACCATTATCTTGCATATACTCGAGTCCCTTTTCAGCTTGCTGGATCATTTCTAACTTGAACTGCATGCTTTGAAGCCATTCGAATAGGGGTTCATTTCCCTTCTTCAAAATCTTTGCTTCAACTGATTCTTTTGCTTTCATCTGGATGATCATCTTTAGAAGAGACATGCAATCATCACATTTGACCCTTTCTCTAGCCAGAGTACTGCCATTAGAGATGATGTTTTCCTTTTCTATTTCCAATCTAAGGATAACATTACTAATTTGATCTATGATAGAAACTCTTGATTTTAATCTCTCAATCCATTCCTTTCCAATCTGGCTAAAGTATCTATCTTCCTGAAGTTGAGAAATAAGGGATTGCACTTTAGTAGTAGTAGGATTCTAGGTTATCAACACACTAGAGATAGTTACCAGTGGGGTGACCAGTTTCTTGATGAACTTGTTCAACTCTTCTATCTCATATTCCATTCTAATTGTTGATAACTTAAGAATTTCTAATTGTCCTTCTATTACTTCATTATTTGAGCTCCACAAGTGAACCTTTGTGTCATGTCTAGCCTCTCCAAGGTCAACTGAATGTAGAGTGAAATCATCAACCATCATGTCTTTAATTCCCCCTCCTTTGTTCAACTTGGTTATTTCCATTGTAAAATGCCTTGTTTCTAGATCTTGTCCAAGTATTGACAAAGTCTTCTATTTCTTAACTTTTTCCAATGTAGACCCAGAAGGAACTAAAAGAGATATAGTATCTTTTGTGGGAGCTCTTTCATCCTTTCTTTTTCTCTTCCTTTCCAAAGTATCTTCCAACCAAGATTCTGTACATATCACTTTGGAGGTCATTCCAAGTGATTCTATACTGAACATTTTTTTCTTAATTGGAGTTATTGTTACAGTTTTTGAACAGAAAGAATTCTTCAAATCTTGAGAGATGAACTTAGAAGAAGTCTGGATCTTCTCCACTTTTGAAGTTTTTATCCCGGCCTCATCTAACTTAGTAGACTTAGTACTACTTCTCTTTACATACCCTAAGTCTACTATCTATATGGGGGAACCACATGGCCACAAAAGTGAAGCATTTAATGATGGAATAGGGCTATGGTAAGGAGATGGAACTAGAGTGGTAGCACCATCCTTTGGCTCTTTCATCTTGTTTTCTTTAGCACTAGTATGGGCTCCAATGACTAGGAGGGATCCATCATGATAGGTATTATCTATGGGGACATTCTTGTTTAAGGGTTGATCACCTCCAACTAAAGGTTGAGCTGGCCCCTGGGTGGGGGCTATGGTCACTGCTAGTGTAGCACTCTAAGATGAAGTAGGAATTGTAGCTGTTGGAGAAGCTTTAGTGGCAACACCTTTACTCTGGCTTGTCTTGGTTGTCCACTCAACCCATTTCCCCATTCTCTTGATGATCCTAGCCATCATGATATCGAGATTCTCTTACACATCTACATATGGCTCTGAACTAATAGGAATCCCCCTTAACTTAGTCAAATATGTATTGCTATATATATTTTGACCATCATCCTCCAAGCCTTCTACTGCAAAGTTGATTCTATATGTTTTGATCTGCTCCACTGTGAACCTAGTGAAAGAATGACCTTTTCTCTCAAGCTCATCTTTATAGTCCACCAAATAGTCTTCAACAATGGTAAAATGTTTGATCACACTGCCAATCTACAACACCTCTCTTACATATCCATTTGGATCGAATATAGGTCTCATGACCTCATATTCTTCTAACTTATACTTGGTCTCAAATACTTTGAACATGTTTTTAGCATCAAAGGAAGACTTGCAACTAACACCTCCAACCTTATAGGGAATTCATACCCTTTCTTTTTAAAGATTTCACTCATCATGTTCGCCTAGATCACTTGCCCCATGATCTCTATTAGCACAATCAGATCACTTGGGTATTTGGGCAGCTTGAGAGGAAATCCATCGAAAGTTGCAAGATGCAAATATGAAAAGGATGAGAACTGAATAAAATAGCTACCAAACTAGCTGATGGCTACCATTGCCTCTAGGCTGAACCTCCTCTTTGGGCATCCTTGGAGTTCCCTACAAATCCTCATTGTAAATGAGTCATTAACTCTGACATATTTTACATAGCTATTCTTTATTTGCAAGCATGGATAAAATTAATAACTTTTAACATCATTAGGGAAGTTCTATATTCTAGGAAGGCCTAAACACAATTGTAGAGAAGCTAACATATAAATCAAGAAAGAAGACATGTAAAAGATATTGTAAAACTTTGCAGTGCTAAGTGGTCTAGATAGATGTTCACTTACCTCATAGGCCCAATCAACATAATGTATATCTGAATAGATAATTTGTACCAAAAAGAAGTATTGTTCAACAAAATTGAGTGCTTCTACCTAACCTTTAAATCTATGTAAGAGAACCAGAATGTCTATGATCTCAGGCTTGAGATCAATACTGAATAAAGTCTTAGGGAAATTTCTCTTAGCTCCTCGTGGCTTTCAGAACCAAGACCTCATAATTTCTTTTCTCCACACCATTTTCTTCAAGGAGAACTTGTACATGGCTTCTCCTACTATCAACTCATAAAATTTTTCCCACTCTAGAATTTGAAGGCAATTTACTACAATTTTCCTATCAATAGAGATTAAAACTATATGTTCATGTAGCAAAATTTTCCTGGTATCCAAGTTGTAATGATTTATACATTTGACTATCAACTTAGGATCTTGAACTGCCACTAGAAATCTAGCTGCCTCCACTAGCCTGCTTCCTCAGAGCTTTTCAATTATGGGGTGAATTGGTTCTGATCTTATTCTCCTTTGAAAATCTTACATGTGAAAGAAATAAAGTGAGGTGTCTGTAACATTTTTCAATGTAGACTTGATTCCATTCAGCCCATCAAACTTGGCAAATTTAGTTGCCATTTTATTTGAGATAGAAATGAGTTAAAACCTTAAAATTGAAAATAGCACAGAGAGTACAATTTGCAAATATAAGAGGTTTGAAAATTCTATACAATTTAGTAGCATAACAGTTCAATAAAAAGTGGTAATTTGAAATTTTTTTATGTTTCCCTCTATATAGAAATCGTAATTCACCCATTAATCTTCAAGATCCATGCCACATGAGTGAATTAAAGGATAAATCCATTGGATTAGTAAATGTGAGAGTTTCCAACAAACTTTTCCATGTCTTTTCACTATTTTTGTTGGCCCAGTAGTAACTTTCCTTCATTACACACTTACCTTCCCATTTTTTACCTAGTTTTGGAGAATTAAGAATGGGGTACTCCATAAATAAATATCTACGAAGCCAAATTCTCCTCACTACACTTCTCCAACTATAATTAGCTCATTTCCATTATCATCCTTAAGTATTTTGTGACCAATTGATGTGCCTGACATGCTTGCTGAATTGATTTCTCACTAGATGCAAAAAATCACCTTCAAGGTTTGGAAATCCGCTGATGAGAAAGTGATTTCTATTTTTCCACCCTTGCCTTTATTTTCACTTTACCCTTTAAGTCAATATGCCTCTAAGTTTCAAAAAATCTCAAAAGGGTTATGAAAGTGGAAGAAAAATCCACTTACTTGTTTCTCTCTCACAAATTCCTTTATCGAAAAACTAACGTCATGGGTTGAAAGCCCACCATGGAGAAGTTAGTTTAGAATTTTCTGCTAGAGGTGATTCTAAGCACTATGATGAATCCCAAGTGCCTCCCAAGGTGAAAGACTATAATGTAGATATGACCTATCCATAGAACAAATCATTTCCTTATTGCTTCAACCTATAAGCCTCATTTGTTGATCTCTATGGAAAATCATTTTCAAGGGTTGGAAACCCACCGAGGAGAAGGCGATCTCTATTTTTTATCAAGCTTTTTACTTTCACACAAAAAACATGATGAACCATAAACAAGTCCACTATCGAAAACCACTTTGTGAATTACTAGAATCTCCATTAGATTAGGTCCTAAACTACTCACAAACTCATGACATAGAGGGAACCCACTTGGCCATGTGATGCGAAGGAAGGGAAGAAAGGATAATCTGATGGAGAAAATTTATACGTAAGAAAGATTAAAACTAGATCCAATACACCTAGACTTAACCAATGACAGGACATTTTCCACTTTGCATCATGGATTCGGGATGAAAAGTGGGGCAACATGATGAAATAAATTTCAGCCTTTTATGTTTGGATTAACTTCATGCTTTGGCAAAAGTTATTTATTAGATCTATGTTTTCTATATATGGCTTATTATTTCATATGCCTTCCACATATATTTTTAGTTTCTACATTGAAATATGTGCATGTAGATTATTTATAGGATTGTACAAAATCCATGTGATCCACTCTTTCTATGTTGCTAGGCTTCTCAGATAGAGTTAGGAATTTTTTTGTGTCTAGAAGAAGCTCAAAGAAGCTAGCCACTCTATGGGGCCAATAATAGTGCTTGGGAAAAAATATTTATTTATGATAGTACATCAATGTTATTCTAGAGCTAAGAAGATACAAATATATGGAGATGGATAGAGGTCCAATGATATTTATATTCATTTATGTGTTTCAATCACGGTTTTGGGCTTATGTGATTGACTTATTATTTGGTGTTTGACATGCAAGTTGACATCCTTCTACAATGATTCCTAATGTTTGACAAGTTTGATATATATGTACATTGTATATTCTCCTATTATTTTGAAGCTATCATGTAGGTGAACTTCCTTGTTATTTTTAATTTTTTAAAGTTATGAAACAATATATTTAATGCAATATTTTGGTAGAAAAATATGACATATAATCATTTTCTCTTCTTTCCTATCTACCTATTTCTTCGAAGAACAATCCAGAACTATCCATAATTGTCTACATTTATTGTTGATTCATGATGTTGAACACCAACTTCATCTTCTTCATCAATTATTGGCACTTTAGTTGAAATTCTTACAGATTCATCCACTAAGGTATTCCATGATTTATTTTCAATGAAATCTGTATCTCTTGAGATGAATATCTTCTTGGTGACAGGGTCACACAATTTGTATGCCTTGGATCTTGAACTATAACCAATGAAGATATACTTGACATCCTTTTCATCCATCTTTTTTGCTTTTCTCCATTGGCACATGTGCATATTCTATACAACTGAAGATCCTTGAGTGCTCAACCATCCATCTATTTCTTGCCCATGCCTCAAGAGGAATCTTGTCATAGACTACCTTTATTGGAAACCTATTTATCAAATATATCATCATTGCTATAGCCTCTCCCAAATATTTAGTTTGGATTCCCTTTCCTTTCATCATGCTCCTTGTCATTTCAATAATGGTTATATTCTTCCCCTCAACTAC
This sequence comes from Cupressus sempervirens, assembly GCA_028749045.1. Taxonomy (NCBI): domain Eukaryota; kingdom Viridiplantae; phylum Streptophyta; class Pinopsida; order Cupressales; family Cupressaceae; genus Cupressus; species Cupressus sempervirens. The sequence goes on along the minus strand of CM053787.1, from coordinate 825,299,451 downwards.
TTCATTATGGTGCGAGTATAGCTAGTTATAAGCTACTTCTTGTTTTCATTTTTCATGCAAAAATTTATAAAATAATTTGGGGTATAGTCCCCCCCACTATCTAACCTTAAGAATTTTACATAATGTCCACATTCTTTTCTAGCCTAGGCTTTAAATTCTACAATCTTATCAAATACATAATATTTATGTTTCAAAAAATACACCAATGTACTATAGTTGAAATCATCTATGAATGTTATAAAATATGTACTCCTCCCAATAAAAGTAATTTTCATTGGGCCAACTAAATTAGTATGCACTAGTTGGAATGATGTCCTTGCCCTTCTAGAGTTACCAGAAATAAAGGGAGGTTTACAATGTTTACCCAAAATACAACCCTCACACTTTTCACATGACTCTAAAATACTAAGAAAACCATCTACCATTCACTTTTTGGACAATAAATTCAAACTCTCATAACCAATACGTCCATACATGAGATCCCATAGCTTGGAGGGGTCTTCAATCACACTATTTAAAGCTGATTTTTGATGTACTGATGTGCATGCATACTTGGGAGGTGCAACAACAATTTGAGAAGAGAAACATGTCTCTATCCTCAAGGGGAACAATTGGTTCATTGTAATTGGGACTGCTGCAAGAGTATTCTTGTCCCCTCTTTCTCTTGAATGGCACAATTGTTATTTTCTATTAACACTTTGTAACCATTTTGAATGAGTACTCCAACACTTATCAAATTTTGCTTCATACCTAGGCAAAAATAACCATTTTGAATCTCTATGTTCTCACCTTTTTTGGTGTGGACCATAATAGCTCCTTTTCCCACAATAGGAATGGCTCCATTATTTCCCATTTTGATTTTTGATTTGAAATTCTTGTCAATAAATGAAAATAAGTTTTCATTACCACTCATGTCATTGCTACAATCATTCTCAAAATAACATACCTTAGGTTTTTCTTCTTCACCAATATTAAACATGATGAAGGTTGTGGGATTGTTTGCGTAACCCATATTTACATTAGCCACATTTACACTCTGCCTTGATTGGTCACCTAGGTGTTTCCAGCATTCACTTGCATAATGCCCAAATTTGTGGCAATAGTAAACTCCACATTGCTCTTATTGGAGTTACAATTTTTCTTTCCTACTCTAGAGATATTTTGAGAGTTTCTTCCTTCCTCTTCATTACCTTCTCCTCCTAATATTTCTCCTCCACTATTTCGTTCTACAAAGTTGCCATGACTTTTTCCTCTTAAGCCTCTATTAGAGTCATTTCTTCCTCTCCCCCTACCTCTTGTATTGGACCAAGATTTAAAATCTTTCTATTAGGAATATGTTGCAATTCTATTAATCTAGTGCTCTTGGGTTTGAAGTGTACCCAGAAACACATTCATTATCTAAGTAGTGATGTTCTTTTCCTCTTCAATGGTCATCACAAGAGTATCATAATTTGGAGGAAATACCCTCAATATATTTTCTACTATTTTCACCTCCTCTTTATCTTGACCATTTGATTTCAACTAGTTTAACAAACTAGAGATCCTTGAGCTAAAGTCTACAATGGACTCACTATCCTTCATTTGAAGGTTCTCAAACTCCCTTCAAATCATTTATAGCTTTACAAAATTTATCATTCCCATTGAAATTCGTCTAAAAGATATCCCATGCTTTCTTTGAGTAATTAGTTGCATCCTTCCTCCTTGACTTTTACAACCAAGTTTTTTATTTGTCAAGGTGAGGGAAACATATTATGTTGAGTCAGTTGCATCAGTGAACCCATTAACCACAAAATCCCATAAGTCATTATCAACCATAATTGTTATCATCTTCTTTGCCCAAGTGTCATAATTTTGTCCATTAAACAATGGTGGTTGCCGCAAAGTCTTCCTTTCATTTGAAGCCATGTCTCCTACAAAATGAACTTCAATAGCCAAAGAAAATGCCCAAACTCATAAGGATGTGGGGCTGAATAGATTTGATACCATGTCAAGAACAACACAATGATGAGGAAGGCAACCAATAGAGAATAGTTGAGCTTCTTAGAAACACAAGCGGTTGAGTCACTCACTCAACAAGGTGTAGCTCAACAAAGGAAAACTGAATCACTAAGTCAACATAGGGATGCTTGAAAAAATTAAGGTTTGAGTTCCTCAATCAATAGAAACCAAGCCACTAGGCAAAAACACAAGTTGAGACAATTTTAACATTCGATAAGGAAGCATGTTAACACACAAGAGAAGCAAGAATAGTATCCTATAAAATATACAAACAACATAGATTTCTTCCTAGTTTTTTTAAGCTACTAAATACAAAATAAAAAATAAAAGAGGACAAGATTAAATATGATACACTCGAGATAGGCAAGTTTTCTTGATTTCTATTAATTGAGTCAAACTATTACAAATATGGAAAGTAAAACTACAAACATAGAAATTGAAATATCTAAATAATAAGAAAACATAAAAAAATGTATGGATGCATACAATAAGCCTTGAGAAAATACTACTGATATAGGAAAAACTTCCACTTTCACAAAAATCTCAAAAAATCATGAACTTATGCTACTGCGCTCTGATAAAACCTTCTACTATTGTTGTTTTGTTGAACACTTTTGACTCATTTTGAATGTCTAGGATCTATTAGAAATGAATAATACATTTCATCTACGTGTCTATTGTTACTCGCACAAATAAAACTAAAAACCTAGAAATTGAAATATCTAAATAATAAGAAAACTTACAAATATGTATGGATGCATACAATAAGCCTTGAGAAAATACTGTTGACATAGGAAAAACTTCCACTGTCACAAAAATCTCAAAAAATCATGAAGTTGTGCTACTACACTCTGATAAAACATTCTACTATTGTTGTTCTATTGAACACTTTTGACTCATTTTGAATGTCTAGAATCTATTAGAAATGAATAATACATATCATCCTTGTGTATCTTTTTATTCACACAAACAACTTCCCTCTCATTTTTGAATTTGAAATTTCCTACAACATTAAATGTTTTGACTATTGGAGCTACAATGGAAAAGGAAACTTGGGGAAGTAAACCTCTGATAGGTATGTTGGCTCCTGATTTAACAAAATTTGAACAAACAAGTATGCAAGGAAAGAATGTGTCTATGGGCAGCTATCTCCAATAATGGACACAATTTACCAAGAACCTGGGCCAACTATAAGGCTATACTCCTTCTGTACTTCAGGCTCTGCAAAACCTAGGCAGGTGAACCTCTTTAGATCTAACATATGGAACCAGTGTAATAAACATAATCTGGATCTATAAAAGTAGATGAAACCCCTAATTCATCTATGCTTAACTGGGAGATCACAAGCATGAAATAGCTAAGGACATGACTCATGAAACTAGAAAGCTAAGTGTGAGTTATACTTTGAATACCTTTCAACATAAAATGAAAATGATTTAATAGATTGATGATAGCAAGACCCAGGTATGAGCAACAAAATTTAATGATCCTATCTGTGATCAGTGCCTTATCTATTGGGCAATTAAATGAATTATAACCATACATCTCCTAGAAATATTAGACATATCTCTACATCAAGATCCCTGATCTATCCTTCACTTTGTGAACTGACATCTTCCTCAAAATGAATCTCATACTCAAAATATCCCATCATGAAATCAGTAAACCCTGTGATAAACACCAAGTGTTTATATGGCTCTTGGTTCCATAAGCAAGGTATTTCAATCACATACATCACTAAATGAGATGCAACCTAATCTATGGTCTTTAATCATAAACTAGAAAAGATTACAAATCCACAAACAGGAGACAAGATTCAGACTGAATTTTAAAACTATTGTCGCTCTTTATTTGCTTTCCTTGAAATCAAATACATGAAAGATGTACAGAATACTTCATAAATCACCTAACAGACATGAACTATTTGCATAAAACTCAAAATGTTGTTCAATACAAGAAGAAATGTTGAAGAATGGTCTCTTAGTGTAAAAATTGGAACCCCTACAATGGAAGAAAGAAAGAATAATATAGGATGAAGATGAATTCTCAGATTTAACTTGCAATCGACATGTGTCCCTTTAGAATTTCATCTCTTGAAACTGAAAAGACTCTCTCTAACCTCTTTCTTCCATCTGATTTGATATTCTGTTTCATCATTACATTCCAACTGATTGGAAAACATCTCTGTTCAAATGATGAAAGCCTTTTGATTCACTAAAATATTTGAAACCTTATGCAATTCTGGTTAAATTGTGATTCAACTGATTTGAAAATAGTTAAAATCACCTCAAACCTCATTTTCATTGCCTTTTAACTATATTCAAGTCATTTCCATGCTAGAAATTTTTTTTGAATATTGACACCTGAATTCAGTTGCAATCTAGGAATCTAAAAAAAAAAAACTCATGTAGCTTGAACCATCTACTACCTGTGCAAAAACTGACTCCGAAATTGGATAGTTTGTCTTCTCCCGATTGAGATGATATATAACATCACCTATTTTGCATCTCAGAAACCCACTGAAAGTCATTTTGAAAATGACTCCTCTACTAGAAAACCATGGTCTTCATATTTAATTTTTTAAATTTATTTTTGAAAATTTCAAAAAACTCTAAAGTTAAAACTTTAGAAATAATATCCCCTTTTGAAATTCAAAAAATTTGACATGCATCCATTATAAAAATAATAATAAAATATTATTATTTTTTAATTCTTTAACTACCCTTGCCTTTGAATCTGGGGTCAACCTTTAGTTGACCAACTTTTCTAGCACGTGGCAGCCTCCAATTGGCTGACCACTATTCTCAGATGCCACCTCAGCGCCGTAGGGACCCAGTACCATGTGTCGAGAATGCACTTCCCTACATTACTTAAATCCCTACAACTCCATTTTGAGAGGATGCGCAGACCATCAGATCTCCCCACGTGGCGAAATCTTGTGCCTCTGTCTTGATCTTCCCATTTTTTCCATCGCATCATCTGCGGGACTCATGGTGCCACGTGGCGCCCACGTCCATCCTCGCATTATTTAACTACCTTGCAACTTTTTTTTGGGGGATGGGCATGCCATCAGACCGATCCACATGTCGACATCCTGAGCTTCTTTGCTACATCAATGTGCTAGCATCTTTGATTAAAATTTTGCTACTCATCTCACGCTGACGTCACGTAGGTCGACTTCATGGGTCCCACTTACAAACTGCAGCCTTTCCAAGAGCTCTCACTTGAATTCACATTAAGTAATGTGTTGATTTTTATTTAAACATATCACGATTTCACCCAGAGGGCATGTGGGATAAAACATCTAAATCATTTTCCTGCGCTTGGCCTTTTTTCATTGCCGACTTTATTTACCTGTCGTGGGCATCCTTCCACTAAAAGACATTGTTTTCTTTGACTGCACAACGTGTACTCTTGTTATATCTTGATGGTTTTGACTTGTTTGATTTCTATTTACCTGCAGCTTCTCTTTCCATATCGCGTGGGAGCCTTTTTCCCACAGATATGGTTTTGGTGGCATTGTGTATCCTCTTATCATGCCTTGGCTTCTCTATATTTGCTACTGGGCAGCTTTTCTTGCTCATTCACTACAGGTGTCTTCTTTCTTTTAGCATTCTGCTACTTATTTTCCCCTAATCACACTAGCCAGCTTCATATCTGCTATTTTGGCATGAATCTCTTTCAATAACTATCATCATTTTATGAGCTTCCCTTTCTTTACCATTGACTACTCCTTTGACAGTGGCATTGGATCTCCTTTCGGTGTGAGCTGCTCTTGTTTGTTGTGGCTTCCATGTTGCAACATGCTGAGTCTTTATGCTCATGGGGTGTCTCTTGGACGTGGGCAGCTTTCTACACACTGTCCCTATAACTTCTATGCATGGGGTCTCTCATGCTCTTAATGCCTTGGCCATTCTCAGCGTCGGATTTTCTATTGCGTGGGCTGATCCCATTTCCAGCGTGGGAGTTCCTATTCAATGTGGGCATTTTTATTCATTGCATGACATCTTTTATATCTGCAGCTTGTGTCTACATTATAGTGTGGAATTGCTTAATCTACTTGTGTGAGGCTCTTTTATGGTGTGGGTGTGTGGGTCTTCTTTCAACGTCCCCTGCAACTTTTTATGTCCATCTTACCTCTTGGTTGGGCTGATCTTTCTTCTTTCTATGGGTTTCCAATCATGCTGCAACCTCTTCCTTTTCCATATTTTAATGCGCTGATTGCTCTGTCTCGATGCATTGAGTCTGATTTTGATCTGTGACTGGAGGTTTTCACTTGAGCTCTCTAAGCGTGGGCTCTACCTTTATTTGATGTGTCTAAAGGTAGTGTTGGAGTTTTATTCTTTTCTTTTGTTTCAAAAATATCGCTCATCTCCATCATAAGAACATATATATTTTAAAATGTCATTCAGATACAACATCTCAACAATCATATACAAAAGGTAGGCCATGAGTATCATGATTGCAACTACAGATCCATTTGTACATTAACCCCTGCAAACAATTCCATTCCCCCCCATACATCCTATGAATCTTTATATGAAGGTTAATAATACTTCGTTATCCATCAACTTTATTCCTCCTTCAAAATTTTGATTTGCACCTACTTTTATTAGTTTGATGGAAACAGTCGGACCCCAAAGTGTGTTCGACTAAAAAAAATTTCGTTTTCGAATAACTGATTCGCAGACTGATCCATTGACCCTTTTGAACTGATTGAAAACCAATTCGATCACAAAATCACCATTAAAAAATTATTTTGAAACACTTCTATACCATTGTCAATTTGATGTCAGGAGGTCTGTTGACTTCCTTTGAAAACTGATTCGGACAACTGATCAGGCTCTAAAAATTGGCACACTAAATCTCTGTTTCGCACACTTTTAGCCTGCTGAATCTCGTCTCATAAAAAATTCAGGGTCAAAAGATATTCGCTATCAAAGGTGCCTTCTCAAAATTACCTGCAAGTAAACATGTCAGAAAACAACAAATTGGGCTTGGAATTGGCTTGAAAAATTGAGCAAATGAGCACATGGAGAAATGAAAACTGGGGCATTGATTCTCTATCATGAGGATAGTATGAATATGCGATTTGGGCTCATGACAAATAACTGGGCACAAATGGTAAGTTGTCAAAGTAGGCTACTTGGAATTTTGCAACTAGGAACACTCACTGAAAAGCGATTTTGGCAAAGAGAATTGTCCTAGAGAAGTGTGCATGTGGATTCATCATGACTTGAAAACTAACACACTTGGAGTATCTTTAGAGAAAAATACAACGGTACAATCCATTCAATCTTGGCAATCATGGATTTCAAGTTATAATGCCACGAACAGGGGTACTGACAAATCTGCTAGTGCTGACACCAATAAAAAGTCATAAATTGTGTTTGGAATTGCATTTGAAAACTGATCAAATGAATTCGTCAAGACTTAAAAATTGAAACATAGGAAGTCTCTGACATCTACCATGTAATGCAAAATAAAATTTAGCATTTTAGTCAACTGGGTCAAAGTTATAGCACGTCAAACAGGGCTTCCCCAAATTTGTACAAAGTGCAAAAGCATGAAAACAATGAATGACCAAATTTGACGGATTCAAAACCTAGTCAAACGGACTTGAAACGATTCAAAATTTAAAACATAGTTTCTTGGATATAGACATTAGACAGTCCCAAAGCAAAAACTCACAAAATTTTTTTGGGTGCAAGATATTCAATCGCAAACATAGCCTTCTGTCGCTATTTGACACTTAGGTAAAAATGCAAATTTGAAACTAGCTCAAAACAAGGCTTCATGAAACAACTCAGAATGATGATTTATCTTCATAAAATAGGTGGACGCACTAAAAGGAGGGTGTTAGAAACATTGAACACCTTTGGGGCTTCAATGGAACAGCCAGGTACAACCAGGTACATATGCATTTTAAGAGCGTTTAAAGGCTTGATTTTTTCATTAGTGCTGAAAATTGACCATGCAATTTTTTAGCGCCAACAGTAGCTCTGTCTATTGATGCATGTCCCTTGCGGGCATGGCAAGGATTCAGATCTCTGGAGGAAGCAGACCATTCCCAAAAACTTCAAATCTTTGCTCGAACAGCTTATTGAAAACAAGGAAACAACTACAACTACCAAGATTATGTACACACGATGGCCCCAGGCCACCGAACTTCAGCAAAATTGTTTACCTCTGTCATAAACATGATTCTCATCTGAACTTTCATGAGGTAAACTAAAATTTCTTCTCCTATCAGTTTCACCAATCATATTATCATCATATAACAAATCATTTGGCAAAATAAAATCATCACTCTTACTTTCATAATGCATATAAAAACTTACTTCATCTTCAACCATTTGCTCATCATGAAAATACTGATCAGCATGCTTAAAGATATTAGACTAAAATTGTAAACCCTCTTCATTCAATGAATCATGCATGCTATCAATCTCAAATATGAATGTATCATATTCAACATGGCGAAAAGAATTACTCATGCCTTGAAAATGTGCATCCTTTTGTATAATTGGATAGGAATCAAATGAACAATCTGACTAATACTCACATATGTCATCCATATCAGAATCTGAAAATAATCCACAACCTTCAAATGGTTCTTCACAATCAGCGAACATATTAGTCTTCACATCAAAGAGTTCATCATAAAAATCATAGCAAGGTATATGTAGTTTTTCAATAACCATCTCATCAAACACCTTGTTATCATAATCAGATGCAACATCATGATTGTATTCACTGTCATATAATTTGGAAGAAGAACAGTTTGACCTCTTACAACAGTAAGACAAAGTATCATCAATAAACTTATTCTCTTCTAAATCTACAACTTCCATGTGTTCTTCAAATAGAGGATTGATAATTCCATGCAAAATGGCTTCATAGACATTAGAACAAGTGATGTGGTGATCAACATAAAACTCCTCACCATATAACGGATTAGTGAAAACTTTAAAATCATTTCTAACATCACTGTCATGGACACTTTCAGCATATGAGGAAGAAAAATCAGAATCATCACCCGTTGACAAACCATTAACTCCATCAACAAAGCATGCAAAATATGAATCAATATTATTTGCATAGTCTTTATCAAGGTGATTCAAATGTCTTGCAAACAAATCATCTTTAGGTGCTGATGCATTAACCTTAGAATCTTTTCTATACTATTGGACACTACTACATGTATCTTCAAGACATTCATCTACACAACTAACCAATTCATCTTTATAAATAATCCTTTTATCCTCATATTGTGTAGACAACTCTTCTTCACCACTCTCAACCTCAAACTGATTTGCACAATTCTGAACTAGAAATTCGCTTTCATATTTAAGAAAAGAATTCATACCTTCACTGACATAAGAATAATCACTCCTGTCATTGCTTTCTTCTTCCCAATCAGCATTTGATTCACATGAAGACACATATGTACTATCACAATCCTCTTCTTGACTTGAGCAACAAGTCTTGCCATTGTCTTCACATGATGCTTCTTCACAATATGTCGGATCAGCAATTTCATCTTTATCACTTGATACATCACTTCCAGGTTCTTCATCCTCATACTGAGATAAATACCTTTCCTCTTCCTGATTTATTATGTTTTCAACACAATGCAAATCATCAATGGGAAAATGAATGACTGGATTTATATCTTCCATGCATAACTCATCAAGTGAATCAACTCTCTCATTCATTGTTGTAACACCATAAACATGTGCATTCAAATCAGCACGAATGGAATCATTTTTTCTTTGCAACAAAGAGATTTCATTTTTACATTTTTTTAATTTCTGAACCTTCAACAAAATTATTTACAACAACAGGGGTGCTTATTTGCTGATCTGAAATTAAACATTCTATATGACATTGATTTGTTCTTTGCACCTCATCTTGCCAGCAAATATTTCTAGAGAAGTGATTCTTGGTTAGTCCATATTTTATGTTATTCTCGATCTCTATTGTTGTCATGAATGCTTGATGCAAATTCTTAGTTTCTTTATCTCTCAACAGATAGCTCATCTTCTTATCAAACGCACTGAGATAAACCACTAAACACATTTGATCATCCGGATTGTAGCTTTCAAAAATTTCATTTAAAATCTTTGCAAATCTGATATTAAATTTAGGAACTAACTCACCATTCTTGATTTGAATTTTCAAAAACTTATCAAAATAATCAGAGATGCTTACTCTTTCCCCAAACTACATCATGAAGGCTGACATTAATTCATCATAGGATGAAATTGAACATGCTGGTAGGAATGAAAACTAGTCCCTAGCATCATCCTCTAAAGTCTGAACAAACAATTTCATTTGAATGTCTTCATGAGAAATTTCAAAATCACCAACCAAGTCAATAAACAACTGAACATGATGATTGGCTCAATTTTTATGGTTTCCACCAAACTTAGGCAAATACTTTCTGATGTTACAAGGCATAGTACTTGGGAAACCATGAATACCATTAAAATTCAATGGCATATACCTCCTGGTAGAAACAGATCTAAAACTTTCACTAACAGGCTACATACTAGATGAGATGAAACTCGACATTCTTCAAACTCAAGACTTATTCACCATTAGGCACTTTCAGAATTTATTAATTGTAGTAGATCTAGAGTTCTTTCTACCAATTCAAAACTTCAAACATACTTTGACATATAAAACACTTTTGCTGAATTTGCTTTCCACAAAGCATGTTGAACTATACTAAACCAATCTCCTATTTAATGGTATAAACCATTTGATGGAGTAACTTTTTTGAATCTTTACTTTCATATAAATAAAATCACATGAGAATGGAAAATACCTTTTAATATGGATGCCTGCAACTACTTTAATCCTGCAAATAACAACAGATTCAAATCTTAACCAAATTTATTAACACTTGCACTACATCTTGTTTGATTCTTTTACCCAGTGTCAAGAACTTGAAATGAATTCTTCAAATCTGCCTTCCCACTATTGTTTACTTTAGAATACCTTCACATTTTGAAACACTGGTGTAGAGATATACTTAGAATTGCCACTCACTTAGTGAGAAAAGATTAACCAACTTGCAAAACAAAACAAGATGATCCAGAATTTACAACTGGTATTTGCAAACTATATTTAACAATAGGAGAACTTTACATTCTTGACATACTAAACGAACATGACATTAACTCTGAATTTTGACAACAACTTATCAAAACTTCAAGTGAATTTGATATTACAAATTATTCAATTCAATTAAACTTCTATTGTCAATGAATAAGAATACTGGGGGACATGAATCTTCAACAAAGAAATGGAAAACACTTCATGACCTTGCTATTTATACTAGAGATTCCAGTAATTCTAACAATGAATTTCTTCATAGACTCCCTAGTAGAGTCGCCATTTTGTTGGCTTCCGATTTAACAAAATTTGAACAACCAAGTATGCAAGGCAAGAATGCGTCTATGCGCAGCTATCTCCAATAATGGACACAATTTACCAAGAACCTGGGCCAACTATAAGGCTATACTCCTTCTGCACTTCAGGCTCTGCAAAACCTAGGCAGGTGAACCTCTTTAGATCTAACATATGGAACCAGTGTAATAAACATAATCAAGATCTATAAAAGAAGATGAAACCCCTAATTCTTCTATGCTTAATAGGGAGATCACAAACATGAAATAGCTAAGGACATGACTCATGAAATTGGAAAGCTAAGTGCGGGTTATACATTGAATGCCTTTCAACATAAAATGAAAATGATTTAATGGATTGATGACAGCAAGACCCAGGTATGAGCAACAAAATTTAATGATCCTATCTGTGATCAGTGCCTTATCTATTGGGCAATTAAATGAATTATAACCATACATCTCCTGGAAATCTCAGACATATCTCTACCTCAAGACCCCTTATCTATCCTTCACTTTGTGAACTAACATCTACCTCAAAATGAATCTCATACTCAAAATATCCCATCATGGAATCAGTAAACCTTGTGATAAACACCAAGCGGTTATATGGCTCTTGGTTCCATAAGCAAGGTATTTCAATCACATACATCACTAAATGAGATGCAACCTAATCTATGGTCTTTAATCATAAACTAGAAAAGATTACAGATCCACAAACAGGAGACAAGATTCAGACTAAATTTTAAAATCATTGCGGCTCTTTATTTACTTTCCTTGAAATCAAATACATGAAAGATGTACAGAATACTTCATAAATCACCTAACAGACATGAACTATTTGCATAAAACTCAAAATGTTGTTCAATACAAGAAGAAATGCTGAAGAATGGTCTCTCAGTGTAAAAAATGGAACCCCTACAATGGAAGAAAGAAAGAATAATATAGGATGAAGATGAATTCTCGGATTTAACCTACAATCGACATCTGTCCCTTTAGAATTTCATCTCTTGCAACTGAAAAGACTCTCTCTAACCTCTTTCTTTCATCTAATTTGATTTTTTGTTTCATCATTACATTGCAACTGATTGGAAAATATCTCTGTTCAAATGATGAAAGCCTGTTGATTCACTAAAATATCCAAAACCTTATGCAATTTTGGTGAAATTGTGACTCAACTGATTTGAAAATAGTTAAAATCGCCTCAAACCTCATTTTCATTGCCTTTTAACCATATTCAGGTCATTTCCATGCTAGAAAACAATTTTGAATATTGACACCTGAGTTCGGTTGCAATCTAGGAACCTGAAAAAAAAACCTCCTGTAGCTTAAACCAACTACTACCTGTGACAAAACCGACTCTGAAATCGGATAGTTTATCTTCTCCTGATTGCGATGATATATAACATCACCAATTTTGCATCTCAGAAACCCACTGAAAGTCATTTTGAAAATGACTCCTTTGCTGGAAAACAATGGTCTTCATATTTGATTTTTTAAATTTATTTTTGAAAAATTCAAAAAACTCTAAAGTTAAAACTTTAGAAATAATATCCCCTTTTGAAATTCAAAAAATTTGACGTGCATCCATTATAAAAATAATAATAAAATATTATTATTTTTTAATTCTTTAACTGGCCTTGCCTTTGAATCTGGGGTCAACCTTTAGTTGACCAACTTTTCAGCCACGTGGCAGCCTCTGATTGGCCGACCACTATTCTCAGATGCCATGTCAGCACTGCAGGGACCCAGTACCACATGTCGAGAATGCACTTCCCCGCATTACTTAAATCCCTACAACTCCATTTTGCGAGGATGCGCAGACCGTCGGATCTCGCCACGTGGTAAAATCTTGTGCCTCCGTCTTGATCTACTCGTGTTTGCCATCGTATCATTTGCGGGACTCATGGTGCCACTTGGCATCCAAGGGCATCCTTGCATTATTTAACTACGTTGCAACTTTTTTTGTGAGGATGCACACACCATCAGATTGGTCCAGGTGTCGACATCCTGAGCCTCTTCGCCACATTAGCATGCTAGCATCTTTGATTAAAATTTTGCTACTAGTCTCACACTGACATCATATAGGTTGACTTCATGGGTCCCACTTACAAACTGTAGCCTTTCCAAGAGCTCTCACTCAAATTCACATTGAGTAATATGTTGATTTGTATTTAAACATATCACAATTTCACCCACGGGGCATGTGGGATAAAACATCTGAATCATTTTCCTGCGCTTTCCTCTGCGCTTGGCCATTTTTCATTGCCAGCTTTATTTACCTGTCGTGGGCATCCTTCCACTAAAATACATTGTTTGCTTTGACTGCCCAATGTGTACTCTTGTTATATCTTGGTTGATTTGGCTTGTTTGATTTCTATTTACTTTCAGCTTCTCTTTCCATATCACGTGGGAGCCTTGTGGCCACAGATATGTTTTTGGTGGCATTGTGTCTCCTCTTATCATGTCTTGGCTTCTTCGTATTTGCTACTGGGCAGCTTTTCTTGCTCATTCACTTCAGGTGTCTTCTTTCTTTTAGCGTTCTGCTACTTATTTTCCTCTAATCACACTGGCCAGCATCCTGTCTACTATTTTGGCATGAATCTCTTTCAATAACTATCATCATTTTATGAGCTTCCCTTTCTGTAGTGTTGACTAATCCTTTGACAGTGGCATTGGATCTGCTTTCGGCACGAGCTACTCTTGTTTGTTGTGGCTTCCATGTTGCAACATGCTGAGTCTTTATGCTCATGCGATGTCTCTTGGATGTGGGTAGCCTTCTACACATTGTCCCTACTGCTTCTATGTATGGGGTCTCTCATGCTCTTAATACCTTGGCCATTCTCAATGCTAGATTTTCTATTGCGTGGGCTGATCCCATTTCTAGCGTGGGAGTTCGTATTCAATGTGGGCATTTTTATTCATTGCATGATGTCTTTTATATCTGCAGCTTATGTCTATATTATAGCATGGAATTGCTTAATCTACTTGCGTGAGGCTCTTTTATGGTGCAGGTGTGTGGGTCTTCTTTCAACGTCCCCTGCAACTTTTTATGTCCATCTTACCTCTTGGTCAGGATACTCTTTCTTCTTTCTGTGGGTTTCCAATCATGCTGCAACCTCTGCCTTTTCGATATTTTCATGCGCTAATTGCTCTGTCTCGATGCATTAAGTCTACTTTTGATCTGTGACTAGAGGTTTTCACTTCATCTCTCTAAGCCTGGGCTCTACCTTTATTTGATGTGTCTAAAGGTAGTGTTGGAGTGTTATTCTTTTCTTTTATTTCAAAAATATCACTCATCTGCATCATAAGAACATATATATTTTTAAAATGCCATTCAGATACAACATCTCAATAATCATATACAAAAGGTAGGCCATGAGTATCGTGATTGCAACTATAGATCCATTTGTACGTTGACCCCTGCAAACAATTCCATTCCCACCTATACATCCTATGAGTCTTTATATGAAGGTTAATAATACTTCTTTATCCATCAACTTTATTCCTCCTTCAAAATTTTGATTTGCACCTACTTTTATTAGTTTGATGGAAACAGTCGGGCCCTAAAGTTGGTCCGGCTAAAAAAATTTTCATTTTTGAACAATTGATTCGCAGACTGATCCATTGACCCTTTTGAACTGACTAAAAACAAATTCGATCACAAAATCACCATTAAAGATTTATTTTGAAACACCTCTGTACCATTGTCAATTTGATGTCAGGAGGTCTGTTGACTGCCTTTGAAAATTGATTCGAACAACTGATCAGGCTCTGAAAATTGGCTCATTGAATCTTTGTTTCGCACACTTTCAGCCTATCGAATCTCGTCTCATGAAAACTTTGGGGTCAAAACATATTCGCTATCAAAGTTGCCTTCTCAAAATTTACCTGCAAGTAAACATGTTAGAAAACAACAAACTGGGCTTGGAATTGGCTCAAAAACTAAGCAAATGAGCACATGGAGAAATGAAAACTGGGGCATCGGTTCTCTGTCATGAGGACAGTATGAATATGCGATTTGGGCTCATGAAGAATAACTGGGCGCAAATTGCAAGTGGTCAAAGTAGGCTACTTGGAATTTTGCAAATAGGAACATTGACTAAAAAGCGATTTTAGCAAACAAAATTGTCTTGGAAAAGTGTGCATGTGGATTCGTCATGACTTGCAAACTGACACACTTGGAGTATCTTCAGAGCAAAATGCAAAGGTATAATCCATTCAATCTTGGAAATCACAGATTTCAAGTTATAATGCCATGAACAGGGGTACTAAAAAATCTACAAGTGCTGACACCAGTAAAAAGTCATAAATTGCATTTCAAATTGCATTTGAAAACTGATCAAACGAATTCGTCAAGACTTAAAAATTGAAACATAGGAAGTCTCTGACATCTACATGCAACACAAAAGGAAATTTAGCACTTTAGTCAGCTGGGTCAAAGTTATAGCACGTCAAATAGAGATTGCCAGAATTTTTGCAAAGTGCGAAAGCATGAAAATAGTGAATGACCAACTTTGACGGATTCAAAACCTAGTCAAACAGACTCAAAACGATTCAAAATTTGAAACATAGGTTCTTGGATATAGGCACTAGACTCTCCCAAAGCAAAAAATCACAAAACATTTTTGGGTGCGAGATATTCAATCACAAACATAGCCTCCTGTCATTATTTGACACTTAGGTAAAAATGGAAATTTGAAACTAACTCAAAACAAGGCTTCACGAAACAGCTTAGAATGATGATTTATCTTCATAGAATAGGTGGACGCAGTAAAAGGAGGGTATTAGAAACATTGAACACCTCTGGGGCTTCAATGGACCAGCCAAGTACAACTAGGTACATATGCATTTTAAAAGCATTTAAGGGCTTGATTTTTCAGTAGTGCTAAAAATTGACCATGCAATTTTTTAGCGCCAACAAGGTAGGTGAACGACAGGCTCTAAGGAAAGACCAAGTAATTTGAAAACAAACAATTTTAAAACTATTCAAATCCAAAATAGAGTTGTAGGATATTAAGTTGGCACCAAGTATAGTATTTGGGGAACCATCATAGGTAGGAGTATTATAAAATGTTATATTGTATCCTTGGTAATTAAATATAAATCCTTCACAGTGCTATACATTATAATAGTAACGCTCACTGCCTAATACAAAATTCTTACCAAGATTATATAAAGCACTATTTTCTCCATTACCTTTTCCAAACATCATACACACCAATCTAAGGAGTACACTTGCACATTGGACAAGGCTACTTCTCTTCATAACTTCATACTTTACTATAAGTACTTAGAGGAAAAGCTTAAATGAAAAAGAAACATTGATTGTATTATTTCCTATGCTTGTAGCTCTTTCCCATGACAACAACTAACTATATTTTTATTTCAGTAGATTATTTCATATGCTTGAAGAGATTTCCTAGGCCTTCTATGAGGTCTTCTATGATATGCTTAAACAGATGACAAAATTATTTATGGTAATGCTAAATTAAATTTCTTTATAGGTTTTATCAGTTAATTCAACAAGTAGGATATAAGGAAACAAAAAATAATATTCTAGTAATTAGCTTAGATATGTCTTTAATAGCTATATATTTTTGATAAAATAAAAGTAAATAAGAAAATAATTTCTTTATCTTTTTTAACAAAGAATTGTAAAATGTATCAAACTATATAACACATTTTTATTTCTATAATCTATATTTATTTTGGTAGTATAAATGGATTTATAAATTATATATCTAACAAGTAATATAGCTTTGATACCATCCAAATGAAAATATA
Source organism: Cupressus sempervirens (assembly GCA_028749045.1). Lineage (NCBI taxonomy): Eukaryota > Viridiplantae > Streptophyta > Pinopsida > Cupressales > Cupressaceae > Cupressus > Cupressus sempervirens. The sequence continues at coordinate 825,282,253 of CM053787.1, read as the reverse complement.
TCAAACTATGTAGAAGATTTTTCCTTTCATAATCTATATTAGTTTGGTAGTATAAACACATTCATAAATTAAAACTCTAGTTACAACTATGTCTTTGATGGCATCTAAATTACATCTTTTATAGAATTTAAATATAATTATTTGGTACCTATAAGAAAACAATATTTAATATAAGTTGTGTTTGTTTTTAGTGTTTAGTAGATAAAACTAAAATATTCCTATGTTGATATTCTCATTTATGTGCTCCAAAAATGAATGATTTTCAAAAGTCTAATAGGAGGTATTGAATTTGGATGAATTTCAAATAAAAGTGGATGATAATAAATCAAAAAACATGTACATAATTAGCATTGGATAAGAAATTAAACATAGAAAACAACATCCACATTTTAAGTTGAATATCAATCAAGAATTTATGTCATGTTCCCAATATTATTAAATAATAATTTTTGGTTATGTGAACTACAATCAATGTTTTATTCTCTTGGGCCTATTGTTTATTCTATGTTTTTTGTAACTTGTTAGCCTATGGCATTTTTTGTAATCCTTTAGGAAGCTTCCCTAATGCCCTTTATAAGGCCATCTTATAGTTACATTTAATTTGGATTATTTTTATTGTATACAAATTCCTATTGGGGTTCTATATTATTTTCCATTTAAGAAGTGAGAGATCTTCCTTATTTGTTATTTTTTACTTAGTTATCATCAATTATTTGAATCTCACATTAATATCTTCATTCCCTGTGGCCCTTGCCTCCACTTCTATGGCCTTTGGATTAGTCTCACATGACGTCAAGTTCCTGTTGGTGTGACCTTAGGCTCCATCTCACGCAGCCTTGGCTCTTTCTAATGCATCCTCAAATCTCTTTGATGTGGCCTTGGATCCTTGAGATCTCTCTGGCACAACATAGCTACCTCCTACATAGCTCCCTTAGGTCGTTTCTCTTAGGTGTGTCATTTGGAACCTTTCAATTTACCTTGCGTGAAATTTTTTTACCCTTAATGATTTACCTTGTGGGAAAATTTTCACATTTATCTATAGCATATCCTTCACATACCTTATGTCTAAGTGGTTAGGTTTTAGGAAGTCCATGCACCATATGATGTTTCTCCATAAGCTTGAGGCTTTGAAACATGACATCTCTCATATGCTTATGCCATAACCCACTCATATCATATTGGAAGTGTATTATAATGTTTTGTAGTATTTTTTCCAAACATATGTTTTGTAGTAGACTTTCACTTATGGATCCAAATTATTCCTTATTATGAGGCACGTGTTGTAGAGCACTAGTAGATCAATAACCTAATCATCCTTAAAATCATTATTTTCTTAAAACCAAAACAAATGTATTAATTTTTCAATCAATTACTTTATGCATTTATTTTTCCTTCTCTCTACATCTCTTTTCTCTTCTTGAATGAGTTTAGCCCATAGTTTAGCTCATATATATTTTAGATTCAATGTTTTTTTTTTTAAGAGTATCTAATCCCCTACAAACAGTTGATGAAAATATCATGCACAACTTTATAATAATATTTGTATATTAGCTATGTTTCAAGAGAAGCAAAATCATTTTTCTCTTTCTATCACCTATGAACCTAACAATTTCATATCCCTAGATATCCATAAATTAGATAAAATTTTATATGGATTTTTTTTTTAAATTCCATAATTCGACTCGATTTTCTCATTTGAAATATTTGTAAAAACATCTTCTAAAAATATAAGTTTTATTTGTAAGATTGACTTTTAATCCTTTTTAATCTAATGTTCTTGATCTTTTGTAAGATTTCTTTTTATTCGTTGTTTACTACCAATAATAATTTTATACTAATTTGTAGTTAGAATAATTCCCATATGAAATACCTAATCATAATTATTTTTCCCATTTAATTTTATTAGAGACATTGTATCAAATTCAATGACTAGAAATACAAATAAAAATAAACTCTTTCATTTATTGTAATACATTTAGTTCCTAGAAAATAAAATCTCCCTTTCTAAAAACAAAAATAAATCTCAGTACTACTCAACTAATTTATAGCTTACATTAATTTAGAGCTTTAGTCTAAAAAATCCTCATAACACTTGGAATAATATTTAAATATGCTCTGATACTTTTCAAGAACAGATCTTCTTTTCCCTAAATAAAACTTACTACTGGTCAACTAATCTATAGCTTGCATTAATCCATAATGTCACTCTACAAAATCCAATCCTAACAACACTTGCTTATATTCAAATATACTCTGATACCATGTTGGATGATAATTTTTTTGCTAAGCACCTTTATAGAAATGATTAAACATATATATATGTATGTATGTATGTATGTATGTATGTATAGATAGATAGATAGATAGATAGATAGATAGATAGATGTATCTATGTATGTATGTATGTATATTGTACAAAAAGAGAAGCTTCCCTATTAATTTATAAACTACAACTATGCAACACTTAGCTATCACTAGATCTACGATATGGCCATTATGAGAGACAATGTTAATCTAGAAAGTTCATGATCTATTTACAATACTTATAGTGAGGAGAAATTAAGGGAAAAAAATTGTCTGTATTATAGGATAGAAAATTCTAGAATGCATAATTAATGTTTACCTACAATACTATATATTTGATAGAAAATTTTTTTGAAGAGAATCACACTATTCTATGTTTGGAAGGATGAAAAGGAAAAAGAGAAGCACAAAGATTACGACAGAGATCATTACATATTTCTCTACAAACTGCATTCAAGGGATACTAAATATACCATCATTCACAATTACCACAAGTTTTTGTATAGCTAGGTCTAATAAAATGTGGGCTAAAGAGGCTAAGACTAGATGTCAGATAACTTTTTTATCTTCCCTATATCCAGCGGCTACCTTCTAAGGTCAACTATGAGCTAGAATAAAGATAAACAAAATTTTCTCTTTCCAAGCTATTATATATTGGACTCCATGACAAACACAGATAAAGAATTTATATTTTTAGCATGATTATTTGTGTTCAATAAAAAAAACTAAAATGATTTTGATCAATTAATTATATATATATATATATATATATATATATATATATATTCATAAAAAGCTGATATTATTAAAATAATGATATGATATATTATAATTTGTATATTTTATCATACTTCTAAAGATCTAGTGGAAAAAGACTTGGGTTAGAGTAATGGGAAGTAGATAATAGTAGTCTTGCGCCTTTAAAGGGTGAAAGGGTTATGTCGATAGTTTTATGTGTATCAAATGATGTGAACTTATAGTGTTCACAATATTTTTGTGCATAGTGAATCATTGCTAAGATACTTTTGAAATCTTTATAAATTTCTCTTTCTTGATACCCATGAAATACACCTTGTAAAACATTTATTTCATTCAGTTTCATCTTGTCTTTTCAATAATTTATCTTCTTTGCAACTTTTATAGTTATCTTTGCATCCTTTTCATTTATAAATAATTTTATATGCTCTTGGTCATTATGTCTTTTACTCTTATTATCCTCCTCCAAAAGTATGATTGCTACAAGAGAATTGACATTGTTATTAATGAAGTATTAACTATTATAGTAGTTTCCATCATGTTATGAGACATGGAGTGTGGGAGTATTTGAGCTATCAACATTCTTGATTTGGGATATTTGGCCCTTCAAATTGTCCATGTAAATGTTAGCTTGAGTCACCACTAAGGCTACATAAGTTTCACAATGGTCTACCCAAGTTCAATCTTCTATATTTTCTTCATAGCCTTCTTAAAACCTCATATCATCTTTCTAAGTAAAAGAAGGGCTCAAAGTATGAACGATGCTAAATAACTTGGTAATCCACTACCATGCTACAATACTTTGAGTGTTTCTATTGGTCATCTTCAAGTTGATATGCACCATTCTTATCTACAATCCATTATGTTGAGTGTTTATTTATTCTTGTCTCTCTCCCTCATTTTTGCTTCCTCCAACAAGATGCTTAATTTAGATTGTTTGTCTTCTTCTTTGATGGGAAATTTTGACCAAGGAACAGGTAGATCTAGTAAAAGAGTTATTTAACATATATTTTAGATAGATAATGAAATTCATAATTCAGCCTTACATATAAAAACTAAAAAATATATTTTAAAAGAGAATAATGTTATGTTCCACTATTATATAATGGTCTCAAACTTTGCATAAATTATCAAATTCATTCATGTGTGGTCCTAGAAAGTTTGAAGATGACCAGCTATAAATTTAATTTATATTCAACCTAGCATAATGAAAATTAGATGAATCCAAGTTTATGAACATGTACACAAGAAATTAACTCTTATAGTGTAGGAGATGAATAGTGTTCGATACAATTGTTTAATTATGTGTTGTCTTTGATGTCACACAAATGTCATATCAGTCATTAGATAGTGTCTACCAAGATTAGAAGGTCACCAAGGAAAATGATAGTGTCTACCGAGCGGAGAAGGTCAGCAAGGCAAAGGATAGTGTCTACTGAGCTTAGAAGGTCAGCAAGGCAAAGGATAGTGTCTACCGACCTTAGAAGGTCTAGATACAGGACAATGTTTACCAAGCTTTCAAGGTAATCAAAGAAATTTAGTTCTTACCGAGCTCACTGGGTAATCAAAGAAAATTTGGAAGTAACAGTTCTTACCAAGTTCACTTGGTCATCGAAGAAAATTTGGAAGAAATAATTTTTACCGAGTTCACTCAGTCATCAAAGGTAATTTGGAAGAAACAGTTCTTACCGAGTTCACATGGTCATCAAAGGTGATTTGGGAGAAGCAATTCTTATCGAGGGATTCAGTTCTTACCAAGAAAACTTGGCAGCCAAAAGATTTTAAGGATATTACAATGTTAACTGAGTCAAGATGGTTAACTCAGGAAATTTCTACAAGTAGTATTTACCGAGTAGGGTCAACCAACAAAGGATTTGATTGTCTTATGAAATAACATTTATTTGTTCAGAGTAATATCTATAGCCAACTGATGTAAGGTTTATTTGTTAATGCAACACGTAAATAGGCTGACCTTACAATTTGAATGGTATAAGTAAGAAGTCAAGTTGTGAATTTTAATAGGTATGAAGTGAAAGAATGTGGAATTAATGTAATATGAAGATTGATTGTGGAAGCAGATTTGAAGGATGATCAGAGATCATTGAGGAGTAGCAGAGCCATATTTGATCAAGGAGGATCTAATGATGCTGAATAGAGACTTGTAACTAGCAAATTTAGTTGCATCTTGTTCAGGTCAATTCATTGTTGCTTTCTAACCATTGTAGTAGTGATTTCAAATCTCTTAACATAGTTGGTTTAACAACCATTTTGTAAATCCTCTAACAAGGTGACAGTTCAGTTGAATTTTTCTAAAGTCCTCTAGCAAGGCCACTCCTAATAGGGTGATTAAATCCTCTAATAGGGTCACACCTAATAGTGTGTATTGTAAAATTTAATAGGGATGGCTCCTAAAAGGGCTCACTTCAAAAGAGTGAAAAATTGGTGACTAGTTACTTGGTGGTTTTCCCCATATTGGGTTTCGACGTTAAATCTGGTGTCTCTTGTGTTCACTTTATTTTTAGTTACATGTATAAAGGCTTGAAAAGAAAGTAATAGTTTAATTTACTGAGTTACAACATTTTTTTACCAAGTACAAGAAGTAACTAGATCTTTAAGACATCTAAGGGATTTATTGAGATTAATTTTTGTTAGTAACTGATTCACCCCCCCTTTCTCAGTTACTCTATCTTTAACTCCAACAAAATAGTTATAGTCAAAGGTGATGGGAGACCTAAAGTTGAGGCTAATACATCTTTGGTAAGATGTGAGAATCAAGTACTAATGTGTTTTTTATATATAGAAAACACTTATGTATCCTTGGCATAGTGTGAGGAGAATGTAATTGCATGTCTATGATATATCGACATAATTTACTTGAGGATATAGTTTATGAGCTATATCGTGTTCACATGCATGTTTGGGTGAACTAAGACATTGCCAAATTCATTTCCTTATCATGAGATGTTACCATATGAAGTTGTTATACTTGCATTTTAGAATTCCTCTTATATTATATTATATTTTATTTTTTTTAAAAATTATAATATTTATTTATTTAGATTTCAAGTAGTTGATGATTGAGACTATTTGTCTTCTTCTTTGATGGGCATTTCTAACCAAGGAATGAGTAGGTCTTGTAAATGAGTTATTTAACATATATTTTAGATAGATAATGAAATTCATAATTTAGACTTTTATAGAAACCATAAGCATTTTATTTTAAAAGAACATAATTTTATGTTCAACTATTCTTTCATTGTCTCAAACTTTTCAAAAATTATCAAATTCAGTCATTTTTGATCCTATAAAGTTTGAAGATGACCATTTGTAAATTTAATTTATATATAGAAACCACTTATACATCCTTGACATGGTGTGAGGATAATTTAATTGCATGTCTAAAATATATCAGCATGATTCTACTTGAGGTAGTGACAAATACAGTTTATAAGCTATATCGTGTTCACACACATGTTTGACTAAACTGAGACAGTACAAAATTAATTTTCTTATCATGAGATGTTACCATATGTAGTGCCTATACTTGCATTTTATTATTCCCCTTACATTATATTTTATTTTATTTTAAAAATTAAATGATAATATTAATTTATTTAGATTTCAAGTGGTTGATGATTATTAATAAAAAATTTACTCAAAATTTTATTTAAAAAGTTTATTTATTAAATTATATCAAAATTTTAATTAAGGGTATATATTACATCATTAAAGTTGGTAAGTTGTAAAAGTATTAGTTTCAATTTTCTTCTTCAAATTTAGCTATAGATAATCAATTTTATTGTAGAAATGTAAAGCATAAAACACAACATATACATCAGTACACTTGACATAATGATTTAATGTGGAAACCCAATTTGGGAAAAGCCACTAGTAACATGCTACTCCTTTCTCACTCTTCTAAAGTGATGCCCTGTTAAAGGGCAGCCCTATTAAATTTTATATCACGCACTACTAAATGTGACCCAGTTAAGGGATTCTAATCACTCTGTTAAAAGTGAGCCTTGCTAGAAGACTTTAGGCCATTCACTCAAAATGCCACCCTATTAAAAAAATTTCCAATGACTATTAAGTCAATCTTTCTCCAAAAGATTTACCCTAATCTGATACAATTGTTAGAAAGTAATAGTAGAGCTTTGATCTGATACAACTTACAACCTTACTTGTAGATTATAGATCACTATTCAGTCCTATACTCTACTTGACTTTCAATCTATGATGTTCTGATACCTTGTTCACCCTTCAAGCATTCATCCTCCTTAAGCCTTCTTGCTTAGTTTTCCATTGCAAACTTCTTCTCTTGGGTCACTTGATGAGGAAAACATTCTTCCTTCCCTTTGTCAAATTTTTGCTTCCAAAACTCTTTGACCTAAATCCAACATTTCTTCATGATCAGAAATCCCTATATATAGGTAATTACAAATCTTTTTTGCACTCATTATCCATCTCAAAAATTAGGGTTTTTGATGGATTAGGTAGAATACAATGTATCTACCCCATATCTTGTCTTCTCTAGAAACTTTTCCTAGAATCCACTTGAATTCACCTCCAAAACAATTTACATATGACTCTGTGCCTCCAACTCATTAATCTTATCTTCCTCCTAATTCACAAGTTCCAACTAACCAAACTTGTTAGATTTTATATGGCGAATCTTCAATCTTTTTCGTAATGCAACAACTTGACATTATCATTTTATTGATGCTTGACACATACTATGTTATTGGGCATCTATTGAAAAATCACTCAGCATCAACTAGATTTTATTGGTGCTTGACATTAACTAAAAATCACTTAGCTTCAATTATCTTTCTCGGTGGCTACTAACTTGCTCGGCATCTTTTAGAAATTGCTTTCGCTCAGCTCCAACTGACTTTTTGCTTGACTTGCACTAACTTTACTCAACACCTTTGATCACCTTGGTCAAGCTTATCAAATGAACTTTGTTCAACCTTATTCTTCTAAACTTTTGTAACCTCAAGTAGATCAGCAATACATTATGTGATCACTATCTTAACTAATTCTTGCACTTCAATACCTAATCATAACTCATCCTTTCCTCTAAGTACTTTTGTTGCATCTTGTTGATCAAATCGTCCTCGTCAATCAACTAAGTGATAGTGCTTGAAACATATAAGAAATTATATTACCAACATGTAGTAGGTTTAACATCAGTGAAAAAATAATGATTAAAAACATTTCTTCAATAGTTCTCTTACTGAAATGAACCTTTCAATCATATATCAACAATCTCCCTCTTTGGCATTGATGGCAAACCAAACTAATCAACCAGTCAAACAAATGATGAACACATTGTTCTATCAAACTAACTAGGTCAAAATAGTAAGGCAATACCAAAAATTAAGCTTGTGAATAAAACTTTTTCCTCTATTAGTAACTCCTTCTTAAGTTACAAAATACCCTTCTTCTCTAATTGTTTTCTATAATGAATCAATAGAATATCTGAATATCTCCCTCTTTCTTACTTTCAGTCTTCTAATCTTCTGATTAGATTCATTGTTCCTCTTTTACTCTAATTAGTTCAATGTATTTTCTTCTTTGATCATTTCCCTCTTGATTAGCATGCACTTAGTAAGTTTACTATACATTCTCCCTCTTTGACGATAATGCCAAAGACAAATACTCAACACTTGGCATCTTGATATATGAAGATATAAGCTTTTCTAGCCTCTTGAATTTTACTTCCTCTATCACCTTGCTTATGATTGATTTCAAATTCTAGTTCTTGTGATTACTTTAGGCAATCTCCTAAAGTGAGGTCCACTACATCAATTTATATGAAATGAATATCATCTTCTTTGATGCAGAGTACTCCCTTTATCTTTTACACAACCTTTGATAGGGGTATAACCCCTAATTTACCTCTTAGATACTTGTAAGCATCCTTAGGTAATTCTTTAGTGAAGATATCAGCAATTTTCTCCTTTGTGTTAATATATTCCATCTTCACCTCTTTGTCTTGAACTAACTCCCTTACATAATTATACTTTATTGCAATTTGCTTTTTCTTTGAATGCATTACAAGATTCTTTGATATATTTATAGCACTTGTATTATCAAAATAAACTGTCACTAGTTCAGTGATTTGTTCCTTCATTCCCTTTAGTAGTTATTTGATCCATACAATGTTTGTGTAGTCAACAACATACTCTGCTTCAATAGTAGATTGGGAAGTACAACTCTACTTCTTGCTTCTCCATGTAACAAGTCTTCTATCTAAGAAGAATGCTCCCCCAATGGTGCTTTTTTTCCATCAATATTTCTAGCCTAATCGGCATCAATGTAGGCTTTTAGTTTAAAATTTGCATTCTTCTTATCATATAAACCATACTCTTCTTTTCCTTTCAAGTATCTCATTATTTTGTTTATTGCCATCAAGTGATTCCCTCTAGGATTAGTAGAGAATCTAGTAACTATCCCCATAGCTAATGCAATATTAGGTCTGCTACGTACTACATATTGTAATTTACCAATCATGGATCTATATAATGTTTGATTGACCTTAGCTAAATCATCATTCTTTGATAGCTTGAGTTTTGTTACCATAGGTGTACTTACTAGTTTTGGATTCTCAAGTTCAAATATCTTCAATATCTCCTTGACATATTTTGACTAAGTGATAGATACACCATACTTCATTTGATAGACTTGTAATCCCACAAAGAATTTGATCTCACCAAACAGTGACATTTCAAACTCTTGTTTCATCTAATTTGCAAAAACTTTACACAAAGCATCTTGTACTCCAAATCTAATGCCATCAACAAATATTTTAGATAAAAATATTCCTTTTTCTTCATCTATCTTCATGTATACATTTATTTTTTCATCTATCCTTTCAAATCCAATCTTAACAAGATAAGTATGAAGTCTCTCACACCATGCTCTTGGTGCTTGTTTCAATCCATATAGGGCTTTGTGTAGTTTATGTACCATGTTTTTACTATTTTTATCTACAAATCATTCTAGTTGTTATAAGTAGACCTCTTCTTCTAATATTCCATTTAGAAATATAGACTTAAAATCTATCTAATAAACTTTGAAACCTTTGTATGCAGCATAAGCAAGAAAAATTCTTACTCCTTCCATTCTTGCAATAGGGGCAAATGTTTCACCATAGTCAATTCCTTCTTCTTGTGCATACCCTTTATAGACTATTCTTGCTTTTTTTCTTGTCATTTCACCATTCTCATCTAGCTTTTTCTTGAAAATCAATTTCGTGCCAATCACATTCTTGTCTTCTAGTCTAGGAACTAGGCTCCAAGTCTTGTTCTTTTCTATCTGTTGTATTTCTTCTTTCATAGGCTTGTATGAATCATCATTTTTCAATGCATCTCTCACTCTCTTAGGTTCCTTCATGCTTTATAAACAAGCTTCGCTTCTCAACCTATTTCTTTTCATTGGCCTTGCATCTTTGTCTCTAATGATTTGATCTATAGGATGGTGTCTTTTGACATAATTGGATAGTCTTGTCTTAGTTTTTGTGGCTGCATTCTATCTCTCAGCTTCAGTATCACTATGTGAATCTCTGTCAAGTATTTCAACATCTATTTCATGTATACTAATCTTAGAGTCAAATAGTGCATTCCCCTCATTTTACAACTCAGCATCTAAATGCAACTTTATGCTCACATGATGTGACTTTGTACTTTTTAAAACTTGTTGTTGACTTGGTGCATGATTTATAACATCTTCTTCAATAGGCATTCCTTCATAATAGTATACAAATATCTTTTAATATTCTAATTCTCTTGTAGGATAAGCCTCATGTGCTTCTGTAAACTCATCGAAATTCACATTTGCACTTTCAACAATTTTGTTAGTGTTAGTAATTAAACACTTGTAAGCTTTGCTTCTTGTGGAGTAACCAAGGAATATACCTTCTTTGCTCTTTGCATCAAACTTTCCACTCCTAACATCTTTAAGAATATAACATTTTCTTCCAAATAATTTGAAATATTTTACATTAGGTCGATGACCATATCATAGTTCAAAAGGTGTTTAGTGGGTACCTTTCTTTACTTGCCCTCGGTTCAAAATGTATACTACAATACTTGCAGCTTCTCTCCAGTATTTTAGAGCAACATTTCTCTCCATCATGAGTGTTCTAGAATAGTTCACTATTGATCTATTTCTTCTTTCAAAAATTCCATTTTGTGGAGGGGTACTAGGTGCTGATGTTTGTCTCCTGATTCCTCTGTCATTGTAGAAAATCTCAAATTCATGGGAAGTAAATTCACATCCTCTATTTGATCTCAAGCATTTCAAGCTTCTACCTGTTTCCTTCTCAACTCTTTCCAAGTACAATTTAAATAATTGAGAAGCATCTAAATTTTGTTTTAGAAACATGACTACCATCATTCTAGAGTAATCATAAAAAATTGGGTAACTTTGAGATCAAATTGTGTCATTCCTCTTATCTATCATTTCTTTCTATCAATTGAGTTATGTTGCTCTCTTTTGCATTTTTTAGCTATAGTAAAAGCAATAATTAATTTTACGTAATTAGTTAAAATTCCTCTATATCAGTTCTTCAATCTTCTTCTCTATAATTTCAATAATTTAAGAAACATAACCATGCATTTACTACCTAGATCGAGAATCCAAATCTGATGATTAGGATTAAGTCATAATCTTATAAGATCCTAAATCAGATCAAAGAAACTTGGATTATCTTCCCATTTGTTTGAAGATGCAATCTTCTTAAACTTTTTCATTTCTTGTCATCATTATGTTGTAAAACACCTTTTAATGACGTATCTTCTTGAGCAATTTGGATGAGCACATTTTAACTAAAGAAAGATTTGATTTTATTGGAGGCACAATGTAATTTTGTCAAACCTTGATATTTCTATGCATATTCACTCATAGACCATCAACCATGAGTGCCCACAAGTTAAAGATTAACTTGTAGCATTTAAGAAAAACTGTGCATTTATGAACATTTAGGCTTAATTTGCAAGTAAAAGTTTTAAATAGTTAAAGTTGACTTATTTTCACTTCCATATATGGATTCCATATCATTATGTTCACCTTTCTTATTAGTGGCATTCTATTCCACAATTCACATGCGATACTTTTAATTTTCGTTGATGCATGCAAGTAGGTGATGCACTACCAAGGATCTATGAACTCACACAAGATTGCCACATCCTATACTTCATATAAGTAGTGGGAATATAAATATGGGAATAGGAATACCAATTGTTGAATACTTATTCTAGAATAGAAAATGAGGTATAGATTCCTATTCTTGTCTGGTTTAGCCAAAAATATGACGAGGAATTTAGACCAAAAAATTTACATTTTATAAAATAAATAAAATTGAAATAGGGATTCATATTAGAATTCCACATATTTAAGTGGAATTCAAAATCCTCAATTTTTATGCCAAAATTGGAATAAATATCCCTATTTTGTTCCCATTTAAATTCTAATTTCATGCATCCAAATATTATTAGCATTCATTCTTCCAATAATCTTCTCCTTTGGCATAGGTGGCAACATAGATGAAAAAATTTAGTTCCTAGAATGCCAACTACGAAAGACTTTTAACCTTTCTTTTCAAATCCTCTTCAACAATCATTTTCAAATCATCCTCATCAATCATTCCCCTAATTGATATACCTCAATGTGCTTTACATCAAACTATTTTTCCATTATGTACTTCTACTACTATACTTTTTTTTCAATATTTTGTACTTTTTTACATATTTTTCATTTCGTACTTCTTCCCCATTAACATCTTAAGTAGCCACCCAACTTTGCAAAAGCTATTTCTAACTAGCTATAGTTTCCAAAGACATTGTGCAAAAATAACATCCAACAATAGTCCTAGTTGTCTATGTCCATCATAGATACTCCTAAATACAAGAAGCATCAACATTCACACTAGACAAACAATAGTGTTCTGTTACATTGGACTCATGCACTATTGCATCATCTAATCTAATGTAGGAAGGGGCATAACCCCTAACATACCTTGAAAATACTCAAAAAACTCTTTCGGAAGAGGCTTAGTGAAAATATCTTCAATCTGCTCTTTAGTGCTCAAATACGAGTTCCAATCTAATTTCTTTTTCTACAACTTTCTCTCTCAACATGTCATACTTGATAGAAATGTGTTTGGTCTTAGAATGCAACACTAAATTCTTAGACATATTTACTATGCTTGTGTTGTCACAATGTATGATGAAAGGTTCACTGAATTCTACCCTTATATCCTTCAATATCTACTTCATCCCAAAAAACTTGGTTAGAATTGTATGCCACTGCAACATATTTTTTTGCTACTATACATTGTGACATAAAATCCTACTTCTTTCTTGGCCAAGAAACTAATCTTCCTACAAGAAGTAGGTTCCACAACCAACCCAATCAACATCAATATAAACATACATAGTGAAATCATTAGATCTATCATACCACAATCTAAACTTTGGTGTTCCTTTCAGGTATCTAAATATCCTTTTTACTACTACATAATGTGCTTGTTTGGGATCAAATTGGAATCTTACAACAATTCCAACTCTATTTTCTACATCCAGTCTTGTGTAAGTTAGATATTGCAATCCTTCAATCATAGATTTGTACTTCTTCTGCTCAGCAGTAGATGTCTCATCCTTTGTAGATAGCTTGTGTCCAGTTACAATAGGTGTTCCATTGAGTTTACATGTTTGAAATACTTAGTTTGAGAAATAAGGATTACTTCTTTATCTTCTATGGTTTGTAATCCTAGAAAATATTTTGTTTCTCCTATCATGCTTAGCTCAAATTCCTTCTTCATTTCTTCATCAAAATTCTCACTTCCATCATCATTTCCTCCAAATATGATATTATCAACAGATATTACTAAAATCATTAATAAACCATCAATTTCTTTCCAATAGTGATTACTATTTGCCATACCATTTCTATATCCAAGCATTATCAAATGCTTGTCCAAACTTGCATGCCAAGTTCTAGGTGCTTGGTTCAAGCCATCCAATGTTTTCTTCAATCTTTATTCTATGTCTTTGTCATCTATTAAAGAAAAACCTTCAAGTTTTTCTATATATACCTCTTCTTCAAGTTATCCATTCAAAATGTTGACTTGACATCCATCTAATATACTTTAAATTTCTTATATGTTTCATATGCTAAGAATAACCTTACTAGTTCTACTCTTTCCATAGGAGCATAGATTTCATCATAGTTTATTCCTTCTTGTTGTGACTAACCTTTACATACCAATGTAGACTTATTTCTTACTACTTCACCTTGTTGATTCATCTTGTTTCTGAATACCCATTAGTTCCTATGACATTCTTGTTTGTTGGTCTAAGAACTAATTCTCATGTCTCATTCTTTACTATCAGATCCAATTCCTCTTTCATGGCTTGCTTAAATTCTTCAACTTTATTAGAAAGTAAACTCTTTTTAGTTTTTCTTATTCTCTTAGGACATCTTAGTCAAAAAATGACCAAATTATTTACATGTCCATCAAACAAAAAAAATCATATCTTTAGGTTTTTTTTTCATAATTAGATCAATACCTTCCTTTATCTTTGACTTCTTTGAATATGGACTCATCTTTTCTTGTGCTTCTATTCTTTTGTATATGATAGAAGGATTCTAAATCAGAAAATTCAATGCTCTATTCTTTACACAAATCTAATAACTCACTAAGAATTTCCACCATTCAGGTGTCAAAATGTCCTCTATCGTACTTGGGCCTATCTTTCATGAATATGTTTCCCATGGATCTCCCAAAGTTGTTAAACTTTATCTCTAAGGTCCTGATGCTTTGATAACAATTGTTAGAAACAATATTCCACCAAGATAATTGGAAGTGGGGGAGGGAAGCTGAATAATTTATCCAATAATTAAAACATTTATCAACCCTAAAAAATCTTATCCATTCAACCAAAGTAAAAAGAAACCATAACAAGATGCCCATAGATAATTACACCATGTATGTTAACTAGCCAAACCCTTGATTAGATGGAAAACCCCAGTAGGAATGATGTTGACCAGATGACTTATATATATTCCTTGTTAGAGGATGGACCCTGTTAGTAGTCTATTACAAGATTTAATACATATGGGTCCATTCTAGGAGACAAGTTTAATCCTTGTTAGAAGCTTCCAACCTTGTTAGGAGTTGTAGAAGACAAAAGGACCCGATGTCCAAACAACTTCTAGAGCAAGATCATTGAACTCACTGTCCAACTAATCTCTCAACTATTACTTATAGAATAATTGTATGTACTAAAGTTTAAATTTTCTCCTCTACCTTGTCCACTGGACCAATCATTGTCGGACCTTGTCGACTAGGACATGAACCTCTGATCCAAGTATCCAACTTCAGATCACACAAGAAAACCTCGGCAATGAAGTTTCCTTCACTTCCACTCTACTTTGTTTTTCTTTGTATTCCACTCTTTGGGATACTTGCAATCATTTGCATTCCTCCATAAAACCATTCCATCATAAAGGAAAATATCCTTCCTTTATACTGAATCCATAAAACAATTCCCTGAGTCATGTGATACACCTTCTCAATTAATTATGATAGGACCATATGAAGAACACGTTACACTTAGCAATAACATTAATCTTTTTCCTTGCAACTTAAATAACATGCCGTATATGTAACATTATGATGAGTGAGTTTAACCACATCATCACCATTATGTCTTCTTCACATTTTAACTTTAGCTTCTTAGAATAACAACTCTTCTTAGAGATATAACAGGTTTACAAGAACATGCCTTTGTAAACTCTATCTCAGAACAGTCTTCACCAAAACTTGCATAAATTCTTCCAAAATTAATATCTTATGCTTCCAAGGTTAGATATGTATACTAGACACATAGTATAATTTCATTTTAACCTCACTACTAAAAGTACTCATTGATATGTCTGTACCAACTTGATCTTTAGCATTGTTCTTCTATCAGATACAATAGAAAACTGCTATGTTGACATCAATGACAAGCACAATCATGAATGTAATATTCATGATGATAATGATCTAATTATATTTTTACAATACTCCCCCCTAGGAATATCGTCAACATTCATGCTTCCAACATATTCTTTGCCTCACCTTTGTAATATGTAGTCATTGCCATCTCTATTTTCACAAGATTCTTTGAAACATTTTGATGCCTCATCTTCCTATAATTTTGAACTATAGTACCATCCTCATCTCACATGACAAGTCTAAAATGACATTTAATTATAATTCTTGCATCCTCTTCTAACTTGACATTTAATTATAATTCTTACAATTGTGCTATGATTAGGTGTTTTGTATTCAATCCACCATTTTAGGTATTTATCCTCATGTCTATATCTGAATTTGAATGCTCCTATGCCATGCACAAATAAAGAGGCTGAAAGAAAATCCAAGCGACACTAATAAATTGGTGGAGCATCGCATATGCGTACTCTATGTGAAGGTCATGTTATATTGAGATTATTGATTAAAAACTGTTAAACATCTCTACTTTAGTTTCAATCCCTATTATCATCATGTTATATGTAGTAGCATTGCTTTCAAAGCACTTTTTTTCTTCTACAATACATTGATATCAACTTTATGTTTAGTTTGACGGATTTTGAAGGGCTCTCTATTGAATCATCATATTTTCATTCAAAAAAATCCATCCCACTTTGATGATTAAGAAAATCCAGCTATGAAATTGGCTAGACATTTTTTATGTGCATCTCTGTGAATGTAAATAACTAAAATGTGCATCTCTATGAATGTAAATAACTAACTTTTGTAGAGGTTTATTATCCTTTCTCCTCCCATTTTACCAATGAGGTTAAGATTTGAATTGCAAATATGTTTTTGGAACTTTCTACCTTTTTAGGAGGTTAATATTTTGCCCAAAAATATGTTCTCTAGATATCAAAATTAATTTCTTTTCTATTAGAAAGGTTAAGAATTGAAATAGAATTACATATTTTGGGCATATTTTATAACCTTTTTGTATTTAAAGGATAATGTTTCGATTGATAACACATATTTTGGAGGCTTTGATTAACCTACCATAATTTTCTATCTGGAAGTCTGATTTAGAAAATTCCAATTGGTGGAAGAAAATAGAAAGAACCAAAGACCTTGGAATTATAAAATCACTATAAATTTGATAAAACACTCTACTCATTTTTGACATAAAATGATGGAATTTCATACTTTTAGATTGGATGAAAGCTTTGGATCATGTAGACTAACACAAAATAAAATAGAATTCATGAAAAACCTCATTTGACATTATGAATATTTAAAATTTTTGACGGCCATAGAACTTGGTCAACCTAAACATAGTTATTCTTTTTAATTTGATCCTTTGAAGGATTCAAGTGCCTGTAATAACTTTTTTACCTTAATAAAAAAAAGTCTAATTATATAGAATTATTAGTGACTAAGATATTTTACCATTGAATGGATGTATGGAAGGAAATATAACACATGCTAATTGACAAGACATGATTAGCATTAAGTCCTTTATTGTATAAAAATACGAAGTATATAAAGCTTACATTCATGAAATTTCCTAAAATTGAGGAGTGGGAGGATTTTGTTAAGATTCTTGACAATAGCTAACTTTGATGTGATGTCATTTTTCATTCAAATTATTATGTTATGTTAAATAAAAACTTAATTAATTTCAAATTATATTAATATAAATTTGAATCCACTTAAAATTTCATCTAGAAAATTCACCCAATAATATAATGTGAAGCTATAACATTATAGCCATCAAATTAAAAATCTTTCATAAACTATTATGAACATTAAAATATAAAAATTAAACACATATAGTATGGAATACCAAATATAAACCCTGTACAAATTTTTAAATTTTTTTTGAAAATTAAAGAGGCCTTAAGTTGCTGAAGCGTCATCAACATCCATACTATTCAGCTTCCACATTCTATCCATTTATTATCACCGCAATCGAAAAATAGAATAAGTAAATTTTTTTGATAATTTTACGTTGTTAAATCATAAGAGTAAATAGAAATTTCTCTTGATCACAAAGAGGAGGTAGATATAGGATCTCAAACACGGAGAAGAAAAAAAGACCTACAATAGCAAAACATAAAAATTCACACAAATAGAATTTATTTTTATCCACAAAAAATTACATTTTGCATTTATTTTGTAGCCTTAATTCCTAACTGTGAGAAATATCAATTAAAATTAATTTAATACACAAATACTCATACCCGTCACTTAAAAACTGCTCGGCACATGAAGGTGTCAAGTGCTAGTTTTTCTCGGCACTTGCTCGGCACTTTATGGTGCCGAGTGATAGGCAACAAGTGTCGAGTTGGCTTAGCACAAGAAGAGCTTGGCACACAAAGAAGACAATGGATGCTGAGTAA
The DNA here is from genome assembly GCA_028749045.1 of Cupressus sempervirens. Taxonomy (NCBI): domain Eukaryota; kingdom Viridiplantae; phylum Streptophyta; class Pinopsida; order Cupressales; family Cupressaceae; genus Cupressus; species Cupressus sempervirens. Next base: position 825,263,770 of record CM053787.1, on the reverse strand, counting down.
GGATGACTCCAACTAATTAGAGTTATAACTTAGAAAAAAATTAACGTGAATGCTTTCACAATTAAAACCAGAGAGCCGAGCTTTAACCTTTCAACTAAGTTTCTCAAATACAATGAATAGAGGAGGAAGAAAAATAGAATTCAAGTATGCCTACTTTCCTTTCTATTCAACTAAGATTAAACTATTACAAAATCTGGGAGCAGTCGGCTTCAACCAAAAAACCTTAAAATAACCCCAAACTGATAATACTTCAAACTTCAATAAACTTATAACCTACAACTCTAATGGTTGCATACAATGGTGCCTAGAGAAATCACTGCTTCAACAAGACAAATCCAAACAACAATACACTTACTGAGTGAACAGGGGAAACACATGCAACTGCAGGCACAAAATTCCTTCCTTCTTCCTTCTCTGCTCAGCTCTACAACTTCCCTCTGATCTACTTGATCTGCAAACTCTCTGAATGAATGAATAAAACATTCCTTTTGTCACATTCCATTTTACTTTCCCTCTCAACGTTCAAATTTCAAACTTACCTACCAAAAATAAATGCCTACTGACCATGCTTGAGGACAACTTGCAGGCATTGAAGTTTAAATTTCCAACACTCCCCATTTGTCCCAAGCCAAAAAAAACAAGGATCATAGCTGATCCACATCAACTACACCAAGACACTCTCTTATGTGTACAAAAGATCCAATGCCTAATGGCTTTGTAAAAATGTCTGCTAGATGCTGCTCAAACTTGCAAATATTCATTTTGATATCCCCATTCTCCACCAACTCTCTGATGAAGTGATATCTGATCTCAATATGCTTGCTTCTCCCATGGAAGACTGGATTCTTGGATAGTGCAATTGATGAGATGTTGTCACAATAAATTGTGGTTCCATCCTCTTGCCTTTCATTCAAATCTGTCAAGATCCTCCATAGCTAAATTGCTTGACATGCTGCTGCATTTGCTGCAATTTATTCAGCCTCTACTGTAGACTAAGCAACAATAGGTTACTTCTTGGATGCCCATGAAATTGCACCTGATCCCATCTGAAACATGTATCCAGAAGTTTTCTTCCTATCATCTAAACTTCCAGCCCAATCACTATTAGTAAAAATCAAGTCATCTACATACAACACAACAGTCAATACATTACCATCTGTTGCCTTGATGTAAAGAGTGGGATTACCATTGCTTTCGCTAAAGCCATTGCTCATCAAATATGAGTCAATCTTACTATACCATGCCCATGGAGCTTGCTTGAGCCCATAAAGAGCTCTCTTCAATCTATATACTTTGTTCTCTTCACCTACAATTTCATAACCAGGTGGTTGCTCCACATATACTTCTTCTTTCAATACACCATTAAGGAAGGCAGACTTCACATCCATTTGAAATACCTTCCACTTGTGTTGAGCTGTAATTGCTATGATAGCACGCACGGTTTCCATTCTTGCAACTAGGGCATAGGTCTCATCATAATCTCTTCTATACTGGTGTTTGTAGCCCTTGACTACCAACCTTGCCTTATGCCTATCAATCTTGCCTTCAGCATTGCATTTGGTCTTATAGACCCATTTCACTCCAATCACTTGCTTCTTTGGAGGCAATTCAGTTAGCTCCCATGTCTCATTTCTTTCTATAGTAACTATTTCCTCATCCATGGCCTTACACCATTTCTTCTCTTTGATTGCTTCTTAAAAATATATTGGAACACTATGAGAAAATAATGCAAAATTAACTCTCTCATCATAATCTTCATACCTTTCATCTTGGTATATCTCCCTAAGACTCTTGGTCTTTTTTGGTAATAGGGAGGAGAGTGTGGGATCAGAATCTTCCCTACTGCTGCTTTGTTGACTAGCTTGATCTTCACTCTTACTCGCCACTGGCACTCAGTCATGCCTAGAGGAGCTCGGCAATGATTGAGGTTGCTTTCCTTTTCTTCTATTTGCTCCTTCTTGCTATTCATTAGCATCCTCTTCACTAATAATTGGTACTTTACTTGATGTGCTCGGTGACTCATCAATTGAACTATACCAAGACTGATTTTGAAGAAATTCCACATCTCTTGAGAGAGTCATCTTGTTGTTCAATGGGTCATACAATCTATATGCCTTTGATTATGAGTTGTACCCTGTGAAGATGCATTTCACACCTTTGTCATCCAATTTCTTCCTTTTTTGTTTAGGCACATGTGCATATGCAACACATCCAAACACCCTTAAGTGTTCAACTATCCATCTTCTTCGTGACCATGCTTCCATTGGATTTTTGTCACGGACTACCTTTGTAGGACACCTATTAATTAGGTAAACTATTGTTTCCACAACCTCTCCCCAAAACTTAGTTGGGAGACCTTTCTCCCTCATCATGCTCCTTACCATTTTAACAATGGTCTTGTTCTTTCTTTTAGTCACTCCATTCTGCTATGGTGTATAGCTAGCTGTGAGTTCTTTCTTAATGCCATATTTTGTGCAAAAATTTAAAAAAGAATTGGAGGTATACTCCCCTCCTTTATCTGATCTAAGGACCTTGATATAGTTTCCACATTCTCTTTTAGCCTGGGCTTTAAATTCTACAAATTTATCAAATGGTTCAAATTAATTCTTTAAGAAATACACCCATGTCCTACGACTGAAATAATCAATGAATGTCATGAAATAAGTACTCCCCCCAATGGAAGTAACTTGCATAGGACCGACTAGGTCAGTATGCACTAACTCTAATGGATATCTAGCCCTCCTAGAATTTCTACAATTAAAAGGAAGCCTATGTTGCTTACCCAAAATACAAGCCTCACACTTGTCACATGAATTTCCTATGCATGGCAAACCTTTTACCATTCTTTTATTTGACAACAAATTTAAACCAACATAGCCAAGATGATCATTCCTGAGGCACCATAGCCATGAGGGGCCTTTAATCACACTCCTTAGAGCTAATTGTGTGTGAGGTGCAGCACAAACTTGAGATGAGAAACATGTCTCTATCTTCAAGGGAAACATTCTGTTCTTTGTCATTTGAACTGTTGCGAGTAAGTTCTTGCTCCCATCCATTTCATGAATGACACATGTGTCATTCTCCATCAGCACTTTGTATCCATTTTGAATGAGCTAACCAATGCTCATCAAATTTTTCTTCATACCAGGGGAGAAATAAATATTTTGTATTTCCCTTTTCTCACCTTTCTTGGTGTGGACCATAATAGATCCTTTGCCTACAACTGGTAGGGTTCCATTATTACCCATCTTAATTTTTGATTTGAAACTCTTGTCAATGAATGAAAAAATGGTTTCATTAAGACTCATGTGGTTGCTACATCCACTGTTGAGGTACCAAATGTTAGGGCTTCCTTCTTCACCAACATTACACATGATGAAGGCAGCAGCATTGGGTCCACTTCCCTTGCTCACATTAGCCACATTTGCTTGTCCTGACTGATCATTCTACTTCTTTGAGCATTCATTTGCATAATGCCCATATTTATGATAGTAGTAGCATTCTACATTACTCTTATTTGAGTTTTAGTTTTTCTTACCTCCTCTTGAAGTATTTTGTGAGCTACTTGCTCCATCTGCTCTTCCTGAGCTTTCTGCTGCATTATTTCTTTGTCCTCCATTACCTCGACCTCTACCTCTAGAGTTTCTTCTTGAGGAGTTTCTTCCTCTCCCTCTTCCTCTTGGATTTATCTAAGCCTTGAATGCTTGCTCTTGGGAAGATGAAGAAGTAGATCTATTGATCCTATGCTCATGGGTTTGAAGTGTACCCATTAACTCATCCATTGTCAAAATAGTGAGGTCTTTTGCCTCTTCTATGGTCATGACCAAATTGTCATATTTATGATGTAAACTTGTCAATATATTTTCCATATCTTTTCCACTATCCTTTGCTCTTGATATTATTCTCCATTTGACTTCAATTGGTTAATCACATTGGAGGTCTTTGAACTAAAGTCTGCAACTGATTCATTTTCCTTCATCTGAAGGTTCTCAAACTCCCTCTTGATGTTTTGTAGCTTTATAGTACAAACTTTATTAGTCCCCTTGAAGTTTTTCTCAAGGATATCCCATGCTTCCTTTGCATAATTTGGTGCTGCAATCTTTGGAAAAATTGTCTCTATTATTGCTGCTTCAATAAGACTTAATGCCTTTGCATCTTTCCTCCTTGACTCCTTCAAATGAGTCTTCTATGCATTTGTGAGGGCAGCATACTGAGTTGGATCAGTCACATCATTGAATCCATTAACTACAAACTCCCACAAATTATTTGCAACCATTATGGTCTTCATCTTCTTTGCCCATGTATCATAATTTTACCCATTAAATGATGGTGGCTGCTGCCATATCTTTCCTACATCTCTTGCCATGTCAAATATCCCAAAGAAACAAATGTGTCCTAACTCACTTTGGATGTGGGGCCTCAAATCTCTGATACCATGTGATGAATATCAATTAAAATTAATTTAATACACAAATACTCACAACCCTAAAACCTAAAAGCTTTATCCGTCACTTAAAAATTGCTCGGCACATGAAGGTGTTGATTACTAGTTTTTCTTGGCACTTGATGGTACTGAGTGGCAGGTTGCTTGACACTTTCTCAGCACTTGATGGTGCCAAGTGATAGGCAACAGGTGTTGAGTTGGCTCAGCACAAGAAGAGCTCAACACACAAAGGATAGGTGTCGAGTTAGCTTGGCACACAAAGAAGACAATGGATGCCGAGTAAGGTCGGCTCCAACTAATAAGATTCATAACTTAAAAAAAATTTAATGTGAATGCTTTCACGATTAAAACTAGAGAGCCGAGCTTTAACCTTTCAACCAAGTTTCTCAAATACAATGAATAGAAGAGGAAGACAATAGATTCAAGTATGCCTACTTTATTTTCTATTGAAATTAGATTTAAACTATTACAAAATTTGGGAGTAGTTGGCTTCAACCAGAAAACCCTAAAATAACCCTAAACTAATAATACTTCAAACTTCAATAAATTTTTAAACCTACAACTCTAATGGCTACATACAATAGTGCCTAGAGTAATCACTGCTTCAATAGGACAAATCCAAACAACAAAAAACTTACTGAGTGAATATGGGAGACACATGCAACTGGAGGCACAAACTTCCTTCCTTCTTCCTTCTCTGCTCAGCTCTGCAACTTCCCTTTGATCTGCTTGATCTGTAAACTCTCTGAATGAATGAATAAAAAATTCCTTTTGTCACATTATATTTTCCTTTTCCTCTCAATATTCAAATTTCAAACTGACCTACTAAAAATAAATGCCTACCCACCATGGATGCCTATGAGAAGAAAACTGATAGGTTAGATGGGCATAGGGCTCGAGGACAACTTGCAGGCATTGAAATTTAAATTTCCAACACTAACAACAATCACGCATCACATATCTATTTTAAACTGGTAGATGAAATACCAAACATATTATTTAACTCAACGATAGGTCTTTCATCTATCATAATGACACAACTATTTCACTGCATGGACAAACCATCTATATTTAACATAACTAGCTATATGAGCATTAGTTATGCATAATAGAAGCCTTCACCAAATCTAAAATCTAAAGCAAACACAAAGCATAAAGACCAAATAGAAATCTTAACTCATCCTACAAGAGACAATGGATAGAGAATTATAAAGAATGACACCCTGGCATTTCCTGGGACTGCAAATGAAGGGCTTTCCATTGAATCATCATGTTTCCATTCACCAAAATTGATCCCTAGATCAGATAGCAGAGGGGAGTATACCTCCAATATGTTTGTAAATTTTTATAGGTAGAATGGCATCAAGAAAGAGCTTACAGCTAGTTATACTCAGTAACAAAATGGAGTTGTTGAGAGGAAGAATAGGACCATTGTTGAAATAGAAAGAAGCAGGATGAAAGCAAAGGGAGTCACAACTGAATATTGGGGAGAAGCTATAACAACAGTAGTATATCTGATTAACAAGTATCCCAGAAAGTTAATTTGAGACAAGATTCCTATTGAGGCATGGTCAAGGAATATATGGACTGTTGAATACTTGAGAGTGTTCGGATGTTTGGATCTAACATTATACAAGAGTATGGTTGGAAGTTTGATGTATTTGACTGCAACTTGGCCAAACATAATGCATGTAGTAAGATTGATTTCTTGATTTATGGAAACACCAAAATATTTTCAAAGGATCCTAAGGTATGTGAATGGTACCAAGGGATTTGAGATTTTATATACTGCAAAAAATGATTTCAATTTGGTTGGTTATATGGACAGTGATTGGGGTTGAAACTTAGATAATAGGAAGAGCACTTCTAGATACAATTTTCATATGAGATCAGGTGCAATTTCATAGGCATCCAAGAAGCAACATATTGTTCCTTAATCTACAACATAGGCTAAATACATAGCAGTGAATGTAGAAACATGTCAAGCTATTTGGTTAAGAAGGATTTTGACATATTTGAATGAAAGGCAAGAGGATGGAACCATAATTTACTGTGACAACATCTCCTCAATTGCATTGTCCAAGAATCTAGACTTCTATAGAAAAAGCAAGCATATAGAGATAAGATATCACTTCATCATAGAATTGGTTGAGAATGAGAATATCAAAATAAAATTTTATAAGTCAAAGCAGCAGCTAGCACACATATTTACTAAGTCTTTAAGTATTGAAACTTGTGTGCTCTTAAGAGAGAGTCTTGGTGTAGTTGCATTGGATTAGGAGTGATCTTTTCTTTTTGTTTGGCTCAAGATAAAGGGGTAGTGTCAAAACTTTAATGTAGTAGGTTGGTTTCCCCTAGAGCCAAATGCCCATGTACCAACCTAATGGCGTGCACAATAGTTAGAAAGAATTGAATGCATGATAGGTGATTTCAAATTCAAAATGAGAGGGAAAACGTTTTTGGCAAGAGACAAAACAAATGAATCCAATCTATCTGACTAGTAGAGAGATTGGATCAGTTGCAAAACAAAGAAGTGCAAGAGCACATAGTAGAGAATGAAATTGATCAGTAGATCAAGTTGAAGTTCGAAGGACTTGAGTCTCGTGTTTCAAGTTGCATGTGTTGGACTCTTTTGTTATTTTGTAAGTTCATTTTGATTTGTCCAATGAAGTAGTGATTGCTCCAGGCATTGTTCTCTGCAGCCATTAGAACTGTAAATTTAAAGTTTAAGTTTTATTAGTTTGAAGTTTTAAAATTTTTTCTGGTTGAAGCTGAATGCTACCAGATTTTGTAATAGTTTTATCTTATTTGAATAGAAATCAAGCAAGCATACAAATCTTTGTTGTTCCCTTATTCTATTCATCATCACATAGTATTTTGCATTTGAGAAGTTCATATTTGAAAGCTTTATCCTTCAGCTCTCCACATTTTAATGGTGGAAATATCTAGTTTGTAAGTCTGGACTACAACCCACTCGGTTTAGTCTTCACCGAGTTATCTCTCTATTGTTACTATCGAGCTCACTCAGCATCCTCTATTGCTGAGCTTCACCTTGCAAAGGTGATTGAGTTCACTCGGCATATAGTATGCCAAATTGTCCATTTGTGCCAAGTTTCTCGACTTCTTCTTGTGTCGAGCTCACTTAGCATCCACTGCCTATCACTCGACATCCATTGCATGCCCAACAAATTGTTACTTGACACCTTCTTGTACTGAGTAAAATTTTAAGAGTTTGTAATTTATTTTTCAGAATCCCTCTTTTTTATATTGCGGACTTCTTAAACTTCATCATTTCCTATCATCATTAAGGTGTGAAACACCTTCCCATGTATCTTCTCAAGCAATTTGGATGAGCACATTTTAACTAAAGGGAGATTTTATTTTAATGTAGGCACGATGGAATTTTGTCAAACTTTGATATGCCTCTGAATATTCACTCATAGAACAGCAAAGATGGAATTACTTGATGTGAATATTCTTTGCCTCACCTTTGTCATATCCAGTCATCGCCATCTCTATTTTTAGAAGAATATTTCAAACATTTTGATGCCTCATCTTCCTATAATTTCCAACTAAAGTGCCATCCTCCTCTCACATGACAAGTCCAAAATGAAATTTAATTATAATTCTTACAATCAACCTTGCTGTAATTCGGTGTTTTATATTCAATCCACCATTTCAACTATCTATCTCCATGTCCGTATCCCACTTTGAATGCTCCTATCCCATGCAAATCCAGGCGACACTTAGATTCACCCTATCATTGTATTACATAAGAAAAGGAAATTGGTGGAGCATGTCATATGCATACTCTGTGTGAAGGCCGGGTGATATAGTGATTATTGATTATAAACCTTTAAACATCTCTATTTTAGTTTCAATGCCTCTAATCTACTTAGATAGGACCGCTTCCAGAGCATTCTTTTTTTTACACTACATTGATATCTACTTCACCTTTAGTTTGAAGGGTTATGAAGGGCTCTCCATCGAATCATCGTGTTTCCATTCACCAAAATCGATCCCACTATGGTGATTAAGCAAATCCAGCTATGAAAGTGACTCGACATTTGTTATGTCCACCTCTGTGAACGTAAATAACTAACTTTTGTAGAGGTTTATTAACCTCTTTTCTCCCACTTTAGATTTGAGTTCCAAATATGTTTCCGCAACTTTCTCCCTTTTTACGAGGCTAATAATTTATTCAGAAATATGTTTTCTGGAATTTAGAATTATGTTCATTTTGATTAGACGTTAAGAATTGAAATAGAGTTACTTGTTCTTAATTTCTTTGTATTTAATGGTGAACGTTTTGATTGATAATTTTTATTTTGGAGATTTTGATTAATCTAACATAATTTTTAACCTTGGAGTGAGATTTCTAAAATTATAAGTGGTGAAAGGAGATGGAAAGAGTCAAAAACGTTGGAATTATAAAATCATTATAAATTTGATAAAAGTTTGACCATTCTATGTCTCGAAATAAGGAATGTTTCAACTCATCTTTGACACAAATTGATGGAATTTTAGACATTCAGATTGGATGAAAGCTTAGGATCATGTATATTGACACAAAATAAAACAAAATTCATGAAAATTTTAAATTTTTCACGGGCATAGAACCTGGTCAACATAAACATAGTTATACTTTGTAATTTGACACTTTTTAGGTTTCAAGTCCCTGTAATATCTTTTTTACCTTAATTAAAAAAAAATTCACATTAAATAGAGATATTAGTGACCAAGATCTTGCACCATGGAATGGATGGAAGTAAAGATTACTGTCTTCTGAAAGAACACATGCTCATTGACAAGAACCTCATTGTTGAAATAACATCAATATCAATAAGTCATTTATTCTGTAGAGACAGAAAGCATATGGACCTTAATGAAATATCTTACAATTGAGGAGTAGGAAGATTTTGTTAAAATTCTTGACCATGACTGATTTTGGTGTTATGTTTTTTCATTAAAATTGTTATTCTATGTTAAATAACAACTTGATTTCAAATTATATTAATATAAATTTGAATCCATTTAAAATCTCTTCTAAAAAATTTACTCCATAACACAATGTGAAACTGTAACATTGTAGCCATCAAATTTAAAATCTTTGTTGAAGTATTATGATTGTTGACCCACTATAACTTTAAAAAATAAAAACTAAACACATATTATATGAAATAGAAAATATAAATCCTCCACAAATTTTTTTTTTTTCAAAATTAAAGAGAGCTTAAATAGCTGAAGCGTCATCAACATCCATACTGTTCAGCTTCCAAATTCTATCCATCTACTATCACTGCAGTCGTAAAATAAATAACTACAAATTGTTGATAATTTTATCTTCTTAAATCATAAGAGTAAATAGAAATTTCTCTCGATCACAAAGAGGAGGTAGATGTAGGATCTCAAACACGAAAAAGAAAAGGAAGACTACAATACCTGAATATAAAACTTCACACAAATAGAATTTATTTTTATCCACAACGGATTATGTTTTGCTGTCATATTCTCAATGACACAATAATACAATTTTAATTGAGGTTGTAGCCTCAATTGTTAACAACAATCACACATCGCATATCTGTTTTAAACTGGCAGATGAAATACCAAACAAATTCTTTAACTCGGCGATAGATCTTTCATCTGTCATAATGACAACTATTTCACTGCATGGACAAACCCTCTATATTTAACATAACCAGCTATATGGGCATCAATTATTCATAATAGAAGCCTTCCCCAAACCAAAAAACTATAGCAGACACAAAGCATAAAGACTAAATACAAAACTAGACTGGACAGACAATTGCCAAGCTATTCCAGCCAAAAGGATTGCAGTCTTTTTCACTCTCATAAAGTACAGTATGTGGCTTGCCTTCACAGGCAGCATCATTATAAAGAATGACACCCTGGCCTTGATAATCAAACATATATCCTCCACGGTAATCATCAGGTATTCTAAAACACCCACAGTAATCGGCAATCATAACAGGACCAGGATTACACCCAGGCTTTGGAAACATAATAAATGCACTTTAAGCATTACACCTTCCTAACATCATAGCCAACCATATGAGGACTATTCCTACGCATTTGACAGTGCTGCTTCTCTTCATAACTTCACAATTTGATGTAATCACGCAAAATAAATGATTACATGTGTTGCATGCAGAGATCTATGTATAGAGGCAACGCGGGGATGTCTAGGCACAAATCTGTCTGTAGAGCAGGACTAAGAGACAACAGGATAACCAGCTGTATGATAAGGTTTTTGTTTTCTGAATGAAAACTCAATACGTTGTTCTTGTTTTCGCAGCCTGTCGTTTCCTGGGACTGCAAAAGCTAACATTTCTGTCTGAATTGCGTTACAAAATAGGTCCCCAACATAGAAGTATCTGTTGTCACTTAGGTTTGCACCCTTGTCCAAGGCCTATGCACGAGGACAACCTAGTGAAACATGGAAACAATCTCCAAGCTGTGGGACTTGAACTACGAGGTTGAGTCTCCGGAGAAGGCCGGCTTCCTCTTACTATCAGGGCACACTTAACTACTCTTGGAGAGGAAAAGGAAGAAAGAGGGCACGAAAGCATATCTACCTAGTCTAATCTAAGGAGGTGATGCACCAAAATAGAGTGTTCAGACCAATTCTCTACCCATACATGTGCTACTAAACCAGAATGAAACTAAGGATATACACATCCAGACTTGCTTTAATCAAATAACCATATATAGATCAGAAAACCAAGATGAATGACACAAGGAAGAAGTTCACTTATATACCATTCACAGGCCAGCAAAGATACAGTCATGCAGATTACAGATTTCCACAAAACAATGGCACAGGCAAATAATTCATGCACTTTAATACCAATGGCTAAAGGAGATAAATAGAGAATCAGATAGTTCAGAGGCACAGGGGAGTTCACACTAGAATTGCAAAGCAAAAATAGAGGAAAATCAAAGAGAAGGTCCCTTCCAAAAACTACAAAATTTGCCTTTATAGTTCAAGCATAACTGAGATCTTTTGCTGCTGAAGTGACCCTGCAGCTACCTGCCATTAAGTCCTGCAGAGGACAATCATGGGAATCTGAGGAAAATCTGATCTTTGTTGCAACAGGTATCTTGAGAGGACTAAAAACGGTGCCATCGATGTTCTGACTAGGTAGATGGATCGACTGAGATGGTGGAGTGTTCTTCCTTGTTCTGCATTCATTTCGAGTAGGTCAGGATTGATCATGTAGATCAGATCGCACAACAAAATTGATTACCTTCATTTCTTGGTTCATAAATCAGCAGGGGCAGCGAGGTCAAATGGCTCCACACGCTAACTGGGCCACGCTAGCCAATCACATTCCTTCCTTCTATCGTTCTGGACACCTTTTCCATGTTGACCACCCTTAATATTGACTGGGCGCCATGTGACTATTGAAAAAGTCTTCAAAAATCCTGATAGCAACATAGCGCCTAGTGGTCTCAACCTAACCGCGCCACTCTTCAAACTGTTATCATTAACTATAACGATCACACTAACTGCCAGTCGTTAACCACCAACCTTGGCAGGGCCAGTGAGACATGTGTCAACAAGGCGTTGTGTCGCCATGGTATCCATCATGCAGCTTTCGATGGTGAGATAGCGCCAACCATTGATCTGCCTAAAATTGGACGATCATGAAGACCCGTCGTATCACTGTGTTGTCCTTACCATGGGCCCATCATATCTGGTGAGACCTCAACAAACACACCACACTCGAATGACACCTGGCATACTTTGGTGAGATCTGGCCCTGCTGATCCACGTGGCGGATGGGCGTTATGTCGCTATGGTAAAGATTGCACAACTTCACCATAGAGACATGGCATCTTTCGTCGATTCCCCTTGATCTGACGGCAAGCGATAGATACTGCTCCTCAGTGTATCAATCAATGGAAATCGGCCACGTATCGCTATCTGTATTTCCTGCGCCTCCAAACCTGGACCCACGATGACACATGTCCTCTAGGTGCCAACTCGCTATCGTAATTCTCGTGTGGCTTATCCATAGCATGATGGCACCTACTGTTGATCTCTGCAGATCTGACGGTGGAGATCTTAACCCTTTACTGCACTAGTCACGTTGAAGATCCGGTCCCACGATCTATCTGTATTTTGACCTGGAATACGTGCTTGTTTCCCATTGGCTTAACAAAGCACCACCTTGGTCTGACAAGGCACCAACCTAGAGGGTTCGTACTGCCTTGACCCTACTGAGGGGATACATGGCACCCAGGTGCTATGTCGCTATGGGAAAATTGAGGCCAATTTCCCATAGCACCATGGCGCCCAACGATGACATGTCTTTTGATTTGCACGTGTCTTCCAATGATTCGCCCCCATGGCACCGGACTCCACCAACTGGGAAGATGAGGTACAAAATGGGACCCAACCACTTGCCTGAAGCCCTCGCCGTGGTGACTTTTTCATTGCTGCGAACCTTGCCCGCCGACCACTAGGAGTTACCATAGAAACACCCTCTGGCCGGCCGGCTGCTATGTCGCTATCAGAAAACTCGTGAGTTTTTTGATGGCGACATGGCGCCTTGCCGCCTCTTGAACTTTTCGGCCCATGAAACTGACCGCTCGCTGTAAGACATTTTCATCGAGCGTTATGTTGCCATGCAGATTTTCTGGCCAACACATGATAGCGACATAGCACCTTCGGTACCATGGAACTTTTTTGACCCGCCAAAACATGTTTTCCTGGCAAGCTGGACCCACCGAACACATGTCCTCTGGGCGCCATGTCAGTAACGTATTAACCGTGCAACTCCTAATGGCGAGACAACGCCAACTATTGATCTTCCACAGATTGACGGAAGAGAACCTATGGGCCGTAGAAACCATGTTATAAGGCTTAGGCATTAAAATAATATTAACTTTGGGAAATAGAAGTTGGATGGGCCGAACATTTGAAATTTGAACCTTGGCGGGTGAACAAATGATAACAGTATCGATTGACAAGAAATTTTAACGTCGTCATACACTTTATATAATAATAAAGTGGACTGTTTATATATATATATATATATATATATATATATATATATATATGGTTGCTATTAGTTGTCTAAATTAGCCGCAACCACATATAATGATGGAATATTTGTAATAATTCTAAAAGGGTAAAATAAAATTAAAAAAAATTCTACCAAAATAAATTAAATAATAGATCTTTAATTATTAAACAGTCATTTATTCAAACAAGTTAAATAAGATAAGATCTTATTTAGTTCTGATTATAGAGTATGTGTCAAATCTATAAGAATGTAGAGTACAAAATTCATTAGTGCCAAATCTTTGACAACTATCCCATTTCCTTAGCACCTTTTTCATCTTAATAATTGATGATCAAATGAACTAAAAGTGTTGATGTAAAAATCTGACCCACAATCTAATTTAAAGAAATAATTGTGAATGGATATAAAATGTATATCCATTAAATTCATAGTATTTGACATAAATCCAATTTGCATAGATCTTCCATTTGTACATCATTTTAAATATACTTAGTTTGTTAACTAATTAATGTTTGATTGAGCTTGTGTAGTAATCAATTTTTTTTGTTGTGGGATAGTAAAGATAGCAAGCGTGTTACGTAGGATTATTGTAGAGAATTCTTTATGTTGAAGTTGAAGGTGGAATATCTACTAATTTACAAGAATCAATGTGAAGCAATGGATAAAACTATCCAATGACCTATAGATCAATATGCAATTGCAGGGCATGATGTAATGAATAGAAAAGCTAAATGTCTTATAAGATTGTGTTTTGTATACACAATTATGATAAATGTCCATGAAGAATCTACTTCAAAGAAACTTTTGAAGAAGATATGAGAGATATATCAAAGAAAATCACTTGTAAATGGTATTTTATTAAGGGAAAATTTTTATCCCTTGAGAATGGAGAATTCGTAAAACGTCCTAATTGACAATTTTATGCCAGTTTTGGCTTACGATTTGGATTATCTATTAAATCATAGGCCTATCAATCCTTGGAGACTTATAACCTTCCTACTAACCTACTTTGATAATGTATGCCTTGTATCATACATGTAAGTTTGTGGTTGTGTTTGTATCATACTGCATGGTTAGAAAATTCTCATGTCCGTTAAGATATCAAATTTTGGATATAACCTCCTTGCTTTAAATATCTTCTCTTAATGTCCAAGTAGCCTTAGAATCAAAGTGGAATTTCTAATTGACAAAGCTCTTGAGATGTGTTATTTTTTAATGTCTTCTTGGCCTCTTTACTATGTAGAATTCTCTCAATTGTAGGAGCCTAATGCACTAGCATCTATACTATTGATTATGTATATTTATTCACCTTGCTATTGTTGTCACCATCAATATTAGGAGGGCCTTTTTAGGGTAACAAGTATGAGTCATTGAAGATTGGGGAAAGTGTAATATTTTAAGGTAGCTTGACCTTTTAGTAACAAACTACATACTTGTCAAAAATCTGATTAGGGCCTATTATGTTCATCATTGGTTTAGTGTAACTCCATTTGAGAAATATGTCTTTGTTAAGGTGTACAATGACCATAACTCTAACCTAGAATCAAACATCTATCTTTCTTTGATCCACTTTTTTCTTGGTATCTTTGGTACTCTATTGTATATTTCCTTTAAATTTTTCATGTACTTCTTCAATTGCCTCTACAAACTCTTCATCTCGACTACTCCTATTCTATATCCTTTACAAATATTTTAGTTCAAATGAACTTCTTGCATGTGTTTCATATATAATCTCAAAAGGATTTATCCTAATTCTCCTATTTTTAGAATTACGAAATGGATAATTTTTGTTAAGGGAGTACCATATGAAAAATATTTCCTTGTTTCTTTATTAGGCATCTTAGTATATTGCCAAGGTACCTATTAACCACCTTAGTTTTTCCACTTTTCTAAGGTGGTATGTTGAGTTAAAGGAAGCTTGCTTCAAAGTTTCTCCATAATGATCTCTAGATGTGTCTTATGGATTTTGAGTCTCTATAAGAAACAATACATGGAGGTAGTCTATGAGTTCTATCTATCTCATTGAAGAATGTAATGATCCTTTTCAATATGCCACTTAAAAAAACCCTAAATTTAATAAATGGCTAAAGTATATTGCTGAAATAAGAAAATAATAGTGCCAATGTATTCATTCAATGAAAACCAAATGTTTTTACAAATGATATGTCAATATTCAGCACTGAAACATTATGACTTGACATATTACACACAACCCTAACTGGCTATATACAATTGAGAACTTATTACAACTATAAACTAAAATGAGAACCTAGATTTGTCAGATACTGGAGACTAACTGCTGAAGATGATATGGTGAAAGTTCATCTCCACTTGAAACTCCAAACTAGTAAAAGAACTTGGCCCTTGGTACATTGTTGAAAGTGTATTGTTGAATAAAGAAAATTTGTGTTCCACCAATCTACTTAAATAATTGATGTAAAATAGTGCCAATGTATTCATTGAATGATAACCAAATGTTTTTACATATAATATGCAATTTTCAACATCAAAACATTACAACATGCAACATTACAAACAAACCATACTGTCTGAATACAACTAAGAATTTTTTGCAACTACAAACTAAAATGAAAGAACCTGGAATGAGAAAATGTTGGAGACTGAGTTTTGAAGATGATATGATGAAAATGCAACTCCAATTGAAACTCCAAACCAGCAATTAAGTAGAAGTGAAAGGACTGAAATATCCTTCCCACAGTTGCAATAATTCAAGTGATCTTTCACACCCTCAAAATTGCGTACCAATTGAGAGTTTTCATTCTCAATGGCCAATTGTGACTACTTGGAGAAACCATGGCCTCCACAACACACATAAAAAAATCAATAATAAATCTCGATGATAGGCACTGAGCCCTCAATGCCTATTTATTCTTTTTTTTTCTCGATAGGTCAGCCTCCTTTTTAATTTTTTCTTCGCTTCTTCGAGCAACCTCTAGAAGATTGTTTTATTTAATTAATTTATAATATATATCACTTTATTAAGTTAATTAAATATAAATTTATTTTGTAATATATTTTTTTATTGATAACTTTATAAATAATTAACATCCTCCAAGAACATCGACATTACAGGTCTGCCCCTCCTAAAATTGCTTGGCCTCAAGAAATCTTAATGCTAGATGCTGCAGAATCACTTCTCCCTCCCAAGTAGCATCTTCAATAGGTAAATATTTCCACTTAACCAGATACTCTCTGATTACTCTCTTGTGAAGCTACTTCTCTCTACTATCATAAGATATAGGATGCTTGTCTTGCATGAGTACAATAGTAACTCCCTCTCCAGAAGCATCACATTGAAGCTTGAATGGCTTCGTGAAATCAGACAATGCTAATGTTGTGCATGTAGTCATTATTTCCATGAACTGCATAAAACAGTCTTGTGCCTCCTGAGTCCACACAAATCCCCCTTTCTTTAGCAAATCTGTCATGGGTGCTACATGTCATGATTAGTCATTGACAAACGTGCAATAGAATCCACATAGGCGAAGGAACTCCCTTAACTATGTAAGGTTCTCTGGTGGTGCTCAACAATAGCTCGAATCTTTTCAAGACCCATTTGCACTTCCTCTACACTAATGATGTGTCCAAAATAAAATAGTTCTATCATCCCCAAATCACATCTGGACTCCTTGGTATACAAGGACTCACTCTATAAAATGCTCAATACTGTCTCCAAGTGCTCTAAATGCTCTTGCCATGTTCTGCTATAGATCAAAATATCATCAAAGAATACCAACACAAATTTACTCAATTGATGGTGGAAGACCTTGTTCATAGTGGACTAAAAAGTGGCAGTGCATTAGTCAAACCAAAAGGCATGACTACAAACTCGAAATGCCCACAATGACATCCGAAAGCAATTTTTCAATATCCTACTCTCGAACTCTGATTTGGTAATAGCATGATCTCAAATAAAATTTTGTGAAAAAACAAGCCCCATACAATTCATCTATCAGCTCATCAATGCGTGGGATGGGATACCTGTTCTTTATAGTTCTCTTATTCAACAACCTGTAATCAATACACATCTATAGAGTACCATCCTTCTTTTTTACCAAAATAATAGAAGATACAAAAGGTGACTTACTTGGTCTAATGTGTCCCATTGCTAGCAACTCCTTGATGGTCCTCTCGATCTCATCTTTGGGTCATTTTGTGTGCTGATATGGTGAGATCATAATAGGCTTAGTGCCTTCCTCCAGCTCAATAATGTGCTCAATACCTCTGTCTGGTGGCCTGCTTGGTGGAATATCACTGAATAGCTTCTCATACTTGATTCTGAATTTTTGAATATCTGGATGATATTCGGTCTTATGTTGCTTGTCTTGGGTAGGCATCAAGGCACATATTTCTACCCACTCTATATTATTATACCTGGCTAATCTCTCCAACTACCTAAATGAGATAGTTCGGACATCACCATTACGAATACCCTTCAGCACATGAGTCCTGCCATCCACCACAAATCATATCTCCATATCCTCCAATCTTAGGGTAACCTCCTTCAAATAATGTAGCAATTTCATCCCAAGTACTATGTCTATGTCACCCATGTTAACCACATGATAGTCCACCTTAAACTCATAGTTGTTAAGGCACAAAGGTAGATCTCGCACCATCCTATCACAATGAAGAGTATATGCATCAACTACCTTAACTCTCAGTACCTCAAACTCCTCAATAATGAGACCATGCTTCTCCACAGATTGTACATCAATGAAATTATGTGTGGCACTTGTATCCAATAGAGTAATAACCTTTTGTCCTACCAAGACTCCCCAAAATCTGAAAGATCCCTCTCTTTGAATACTAGATAGACATGCCTCATGTAAATGTATCTCTAGAGCATCTTTTTTCTCAACACTATCTACCTCTTGTTCACCCTCTGCCTCATTAGGAGCCTCATCATGGTGCTCTGAGCTGTTTGAATCTAAACCCTCATAATAACCTCACATTGCTGGGTTAGTCTTCCCCTTAGGCCTCATAGGACAATCATGACCAAACT
This sequence comes from Cupressus sempervirens, assembly GCA_028749045.1. Lineage (NCBI taxonomy): Eukaryota > Viridiplantae > Streptophyta > Pinopsida > Cupressales > Cupressaceae > Cupressus > Cupressus sempervirens. Next base: position 825,245,244 of record CM053787.1, on the reverse strand, counting down.
CATAGGGACCTTTACAAAAGAAGAATATCTTTTTCCTACACAAGTCATTAAGTGTTTCCTTATCCCAAGGTGTAGCTAGCTTGCCTTTTGAGTCACTAACCTTCTCTTTACCTTTGCAAAATTCACCTTTGTTATCTCTAAATGATGAAGAACCCTTTGAGCTAAACAAATTTGTTGGAGCTACAAGTTCCATACTAAGGGCTTTCTTCATGGCTTCTTATAATATAGGAGGATCAAAGGCCCAACCCTTGAGTGGTTCAGTTAATCCCTCTGTGAATAAAATGACTAGCTTCCTTTCTGAAATGTCAGGCACCATCACTGCTAGCTTCTGGAAGTCGTTGATAAAATTTTGTAAGCCTCCTGACTATCTCAACAAGGCTAACTCCCAAAAACAAACTTCTCAAATTTTTTTATCAAACCTTTCTATCAATCTATCCACAAACTCCTAATAGTTGGTTACCTGATTGTGTTGCAATGTGATCATGCCATGTGTCCACCAATCATGTGTTGTCCCATCTAAATGTAAAGTGGCATACTTGAGTGCTTCAATTTTTGTCATAGTCTTCAGAGATAGGAAAGTGTCCACCTTATGAATCCAAGCATGAGAAGTCATTTTTATACTGCTATCAAATGTGGGTAATATCAACTTGTTGGTGACTTGTTGCAACTCACTGTGTTTATCTTCCTACTTCTACCAGGTAGCTTTGTAGTTCAGGTACATGTCAAATGTCCATCCATCCTGTACATATTCTGGTAATGAATCCCACTCATTCCTCGCTTGTCAGAGTTCATCTACAATATCTATTACCATAGCATGAGGTGTGCGTGCTAGAGTTTTTTCTCTAAATGTAGGACATGTGGATCTGTTAGCTATTCCAGACCATGTCCTATGTTATGATCCTGCTATGCTCCTATCATCCTGGTCATTATTATGATTATTTATCCTATTTTTCCCAATCAAATGTTGCATCATAACCATCATTTCCTTTGTACTTGCCTCTATTGAGTTTAGAAGCCTCTCCTATTGCTATAAAGTCTCATCATCTCGCACACTTCTGGTTGGGCTTTGAGAATGTCTCTTAGCCATATTCTCAGTGATGTTGGTTTTTTTGTAAACTAAATTAAATGGTGGCTAGGTAACCCTATCAAGCTGGCAGGAAACTACTCTGATACCACTATAATGACCCTTTTCAATAGGCCACTTAAAAAAACCCTAAATTTAATACATAGCTAAAGTATTTTGCTGAAATAAGGAAATAATAGTGCCAATGTATGAATCCTTGATGCATAATGAGTGGTCTTACATTAGATGAAGTGGGAAGATTTTCTTCTAGCCTATCTACAAATATTAACACACTATAGTATCCTTCTTTGGTTCTAAGAAACACCAACACAACATCCATATAGAGTCCTTTGCATGGTTTATTAGGGATGAGAAGGGGTTGGTTTGACTCTACATTTATAGAGGTGAAAAATTATCTCTTTGATATGTTATGAAATATTTTACATATTAACTAATGTACTTTCACAATTTTGGATAGTGACATAATGTTTTTAGTAGGTTGAATGCATTGTTCTACAAAAAAGTTGTTAAAGGATACAATTGTATTTTTCTTGCTTCTAATTTTCTCTCATGGATCTCTTAGGTATACATAATCATGAACCTTTGAACAACACTTCATTCTCCAAAGTTTATAAAAATATTCAGTGTATAAATGATTTAAAAAATCCATACAAACCATGTGGACTACTTTAAAGTAATCATCTTCATTGTATAGATCTTTGAAGGCTTAAACACTAATTCTCTATAACTGTATCTCATTTACTATCAACACCCTTATACTGAGTAGATCTATTACTTTTCTCCCTTTCCCTTTTTATGCTTGATGGTAAAAGTATAGGCTCACTATTAAATTGAAAAAAATCCATAAGGACATGAAAGAGTTTATAGCTTTTAAAAAATTATCATTGCATATGGTTGCAAATCTTAGGAATATTATTGTATTATATCTTCTTTTAATTTTTCACTAGAAAAAGGCACAAGCCTTTCTCCTTGAATTGAAACAACACCAATTCAAATATTACTAGATTTACATTTAACGGTAAACAACTTGTTATGTACAATTAGGAAACACTAGGATAGTTCAAATAGCCACTCTATGTTTTAGATGTTCAAATCCCTTATTAGAATCATTATTCTAGAAAATTTTATTCATATATCCCCCATTGATGGTCTCTAGCACTTGAGAAACAATCCAACTAAGGTTTTTTTGATAATTATTCTATAGAAGATTTCTAATACATGGAAGCTCCCCATGAAAATAGTTGTGCTATGTGTGGGAAAGCTTACTATAGCCTCTACATTGGATGGATGAATATTTAAATCTCTCTTTACATTAGCAAACCAAGAGATACAACTTCCTATATCATAAAATCACATTTCTCAAGGTTAATTTTCAACTTTTCTTCATGATTTTTTCTTAGGATAATTTTTAGATGCTTCAAATACTCTTCTATAGTTTTAATTAATATAAGTATATTATTAAGAAACACCACTACAAACTTTCCAATATAATCCTTTAACACCATCAATATTACAAATGTACTAGGTGAATCAAATAGTCCAAAAGGAATTACAAGGCACTTATAAAGTAACTAATTTTTAAAAAATTTATTTCCCACTCACCCTCCTCTCTAATTAGAATATTATGGTACCCACTTTTGATATCTATATATGTGAAATACCTTGAGTATGCCAAAAATGTTGCACACATCTATAAACCCTTATACTTGAGAGAACCTATGAGAAAGGAAGTCTCAAGAGGCAACTTATAGCTTCCTATGTATGATGTTCAAGAATCAAATGAGTAATAATAGTAGTGGCTTTTAAATGAAACCAAGAAGTAAAACCCTTCCAAGGTGCACAATAGAATAGATTATTCTAAAATAATAAGGAAAGTAAGCTAAATGAGATGCAAAACTAGGTAAAGATGAGAGATGCAATACAAGGAAAGTAAATCTAATCTAAGTACAATGAAGGTTAAGACTAGACTATGGCAAAATTGAAAAGTATTTGAAGGTTCTCAAATTCTCTTTTGATCGTCTATAGCTTCACTACACTAACCTTATCAGTCCCCTTGAAGTTTCTCTCAAGGATATCCTATGCTTCCTTTTCATAACTTTTTGATGTAATCTTGGGAAAGTCTATCTTTGTCATTACTTCATCAATCAAACTTAACTCTTTCACATCCTTCCTCGCTGACTCCTTCAACTAAGTCTTTTAGGGGTTTGCAAGGGCATCATATAGTACTCGAATTGTAAAATCATAGAATCCATTGATCACAAACTCCCACAAGTCATTAGCTACCATTATGGTTTATGGTTTTCATCTTCTTTTCCTATGTATCATGATTTTGTCCATTAAAGGATAGTGCCTACTATCATATCTTTCCTGCATCTCCTACCATATTAAATATACCTAGAAAATAAATTCCCCAATTCACTATGGAAGTTGGCCCTCAAAGCTCTTATACGATGCAAAAAATAAATCACAACCCTACAAACATTGCTAGTAGACAATGTCAGGTGACAAGAAGATGGTGCCAAGTTACTTGGGATGTGAAGGAGCCGAGTGAGCTCAATAGAAGGGGGGCAACTCAACACAATGTATGTTGAGTGAGCTCAGTAGAATGGATGCCAAGAGAGCTCAGTCACCATTGCAAGCTGGAGCTAGGCAAAAAGGAACTAAATGAACATACTAAGAACTATAGAGGGAAACTTGGTGGACTTGGTAAAGACAACACATCATACACAAATGAAGTGATCTATTTAACAAACTTGTTGTGTGAACATTTCTACCATTAAAACAAAGAAAGCATAACAATAAAGTTTTCAAATATAAGCTTCTCAAATACAAAAGTACCATGCAATGATCAATAGAAGGGAGACTATAATGAACCAATGCTTGGATCGATTAGTATGCCTACCTGTTGCTTTCTTTCTATTCAATTTGGTTAAACTATTACAAAATCTGGGAGCAATCAACTTCAACACACTAGAAACTTCAAATTGGTAAAACTAAACTCGAAATTAAACTTAGAACACTAAAGGCTGCATACAATGAGCCTAAAGCAATCATTTCTTCACAATATAAAACAATACAAACTCATAGAAAACAAGGTGATTAAGATCCGTGTTGTTGCAAATAATGTCTTCTTCCTGAACCTTCCTTCTATTCTCTAACCTTTGACTTGATCTAATGATCATCTTCCTTCTCCGCTCTATGCTTTCCTTTGGAGCTTTCTTCTACTCTCTAATCTTTGCAACTCTCTGAATGAATTAGATTCAATCCTTTTGTCTTATTGCAAAATTTTTCCCTCTCATTTTAAAATTTTTAAACTCCACTACCAAGTTAATGAGGGTTAGGCAGGTAGGTGGGCCTTTGGCTCTAGGGACAATCAACCAACCAAATTAAATTTCTAACAGTTATAACACCCACACTCATTGCCTAATACAAAAGTCTTATTAGGATTACATCTAGGCATTGAAAATAGATATAATGTACTATTTTCTCTAGTACCCACTCCAAACATAATACACACAAACATAAGGACAACTACTCCTACTATGTATTTGAGAAGGCTACTTCTCTTCATAACTTCACATGCTTAAATGCATTGCTGAAAAAGTTCAAATTTGTATTTATAGAGTCGTGGCACAAAACTCTCTCAACTTGGATTGCACTTAAAATTTGACAACTGTAAAAGCAACATTGATTATGTTATTTCCTATGCTTGTAGCTCTTTCCTAGGACATCACATGACTAATTTTTGTTAGGGAAGCTTATTTCCTATGCTTGAAGTGGTTTTCTAGGTCCTCTATGAAGTCTTCCATGGTTGACAGTAGTGTTTAACTATATTTCCATATTAAATTGACATAAACATCTTTAAACACACACACACACACATTAATACTCTTGTTTATGTTCTACATAATGGTATAAATTGTTTATTCAATGAGAAATGATGATATCATTTATGGCAATACTAAATTGAATTTCTTTATAGGTCTTATATCATTCATAATTATATATTTTTGATAAAATGAAAGTAAATAAGAAAATAATTTATTTATTTTATTAACTAAATAATTTATGAAAATATACCAAACTATATATCATGTTTTCCTTTCTATAATCTATATTTATTTTGGTAGTATAAAAATATTTATGAATTATAACTCTAACAATAAATAGCCTTTGATAGCATCTAAATGAAAATTATCAAACTATATAATAGATTTTTCCTTCTATATTCTATATTTAGTTTGGAATTGTAAACAAATTCATCATTATAACTCTAATTACAAATATGTCTTTGATAGTGTCAAAATTATATCTTTTATAGAATTTTAAAATAATTATTTGGTCCCTCTAAGAAAACAAGATTTTATATATTTTGTGTTTGTTTTTATTGTTTAGTACACTAAATTGAAATATTCCAATGTTGATGTTCATAGTACCCATTCCAAACATAAATCACTATATTGTTAAATGATGAATGGATTAGAGATAGATGTTCATATATCTGTCCGAAAAATCGCCAAGTTAGCTAGAAAGTTAGAGATCTTTTCTACACTGAAATCTACAAAATGTTGCTTTACTAGGTGAAGCGGTCTTTATTTGCAAAACCAAATTTGCAGAGACCCAGTTTTGATATGTTCTTAAAAGATACAAACTTGCAGCATCTTATTGTACCATTTTTTGATTCCATATTGTCATAATTGGATTCTGAACAAATGCAAAATTTATCATGGATAGTTGGCCTACTATTGAGTGACTCTTCCTTGGCCAAACAATGAATTTAAATGTGATATTTTGAAGTAATCTTCATGTGTTCGTGTTCTCTTAGCAACTATTCAATGAAATAACTCTTTCATTTGGCATCATAAATCATTGTACGGTTGTTTTATCATCTCAATCTTTTATAATAGTAAGCAACCCTCATGTTTAACTATCATCTTACTATCCCGAATTCCATGCTTTTGCTATTCATGTGGGAACATGGAGCACCAGCTGATGCATGAAAGTTTCAACTTGTAACTTGGTTGTGTTGTGTTTGTATACAAAATTGTATTTAAAATTTATGCTAATGAGATTGCACCTAAACAATATTGGTATTCACTAACTACAACAGCAAGTAAATGATACTTCAAAATGATAAATCGCATTTCAGTTGGGATCACACCTATAAGCAATATCGCTCTATCAAATTTGATAATTGACTTTTTAAAAAAAATCAATTAATGAATACCTCTCGTATATTCCTTCTGATTGTTCTTGCTGCTCTGTTTGTTGGTCTAATTTTAGAAGATCCAAAAATCTGGAGGTATTTTTGCGTTTTGAGTTTATTATTCTGGAAATCTGAATGTCTTACTACTGAAAGACTTATCCAACATTTACATGTCAATCCGCCAGAAGAATTCATATATGCAAGACGTGAGCATATGGTTTGAGAAAAACAAATTATAGGGAAGCTAGGTTTAAGTGGGAATTAATGGACATTTGATAGAATATTGAGAGATTTAGCTTAAATAAATTCATCCATTTAACTTACTCAAGAAAATTTATTAATGCAAACCAATGTTGAGTGCAGCGCATGCAAGAGGTCAAGAAAACATGGTATCCAACTTGGATCGTACCTAAGCAACAAGCATGTAAATGAAATTTTAGAATGCAATATGGTTTTTTTTTAGCAAAGACTGCTATATAACAGAAAAAAATTATATTACACGGACTGCACTTTATTTTGTAAACACGCATCTAAATCAAATGGCTGGGTATTCTGACTTGATAAATTGCTTCATATGTTCAAGTAAAGTTTGAAAATGACTTACAAAAACATTCAAAATGATTTCTGAAAACTACAATTACATCTTCCATATCAATAGTTACTTCCTTATTAAAAATAGACACCTGGGATGGGGAGAATTATACAATTCAACCAAACATACATAAATGATAAGATAATATGTATTTGCCAAGGAGCTCTAGATATGATCATAATTACCAAAGAACATTAAAAATAACAATAAGATGTAACTCATAATAAAATAAAGCTAGATAGTAAGATAAATGTGAGGTATGGTCTTCTAGTAACATATGGTCTCACATTGAATGCTAGGCAGGTTTTCCATTAACACGGAATCTTCCTCGACAATTTGTTTCCCGAGAGATCAAGGGACACCAGTTCAACCGATGTTCCCATTGATTCTAGAATAGACCCACTCAACTTGTTTCTTCAAAGGTTCAAAGTATTGAGTCCCTTGAAAAGTTCTACATCTGAAATAATGTTCATGATAGTAGCCCCGTGCTATTGGCTAGGACTCTCTGGGCCCACTGAAATTCAGAATTATTGAAAGCTTCCAGTGTGCCCATTAAGCCAGTTCAGACTGCCCCTTAATCCAAAGGATAACTTGATCTCAAATAACGATATCATAGTTAAGATCTAAGTAACCAGATATACTTGTTCCAAACGAGGAAAAATTCCTTTGATCGAAGAGAAAACTAGTTCTGTTAGATGAAGCAAACTATGGTTCACGAGCCGTAGCATCTAGCTTTCCTAGTTTTTCAGGAACAGCTCCTGATAAATGATTTTTGGATAAATCTAAAATCTATAGAAAATTCAACTCGAGCAGGGAGTCGGGAATAGTGCCTTCAAATTTATTTAAAACCAAGTTCAAAATGCTGAGATGTTTCAGCTGTACAATGAAATCTGGGAGCTCTCCTTGAGTTTGGTTTCTTCCTACATCAAATACTTCAACGAATGTACAATTTACAATGGATGACAGAATGATACCTTCCAATCTATTTCCATAGACATTTAGTGTATGAAGATTACTCAGATTTCCCACTTTCTCTAGCATCACCCTGCAAATCAGTCTCACCTAAATTTAAACTTCTCAAGTTCATACATCTCCCCAACTTTGCGGGAGTGGTGCCCCTGAGTTTGTTATTTGACAAATCCAGAAGCTCAGTCGGACTTGTATTTGTGGAGAATGTAGATAGAATTTCCCCGGTCAAATTATTGCTTGACAAAAGTAAAGAAGTAGCATTCATTGTAGCGGGAATGGAAATGGCAAAATTATTGTGTGAGATATCAAATACATGGAACATTTTTTTGGAAATGGAAGGCATCCCTGCAATTTGTTTCCGTTCAATTCCACTATTTATTGGATATTATTGTGGGCAGACGACCTTGCAAAAATACAATCAATAGTTTTGTTCCAATTAAGAAGCTAAGGAACTATTAGATTCATCCGCCGATGAGGATGAGAAAAGACATATAAAATAATGATACTCAAAATATAAGAAATTAATAAAGAGAAATCAGATCGAAGCTTGCAAAAAGAGGGGTAAAAATTTATTAAGACAAAGGAATACAACAAGGAGAGCTCAACAAGGAGCTCAATCCTGAGCAACAAGATCATCAAATTCTTGCACCATCTCAAAGGACAGTTGCCTCCTATCCCTAATATTCCAACCCGGATCATGACTAGATGCCCATTTGGCTAAACAATCAGCAGTTCTATTCCATTCACGAGGAATATATGTGAGCCTAATGAACTGAAAAGAGGAAGAGAAGAAAAGAATCTGCTTAACAACATTGGCCAGCTTCCAACTAACATCCTCAAGCTCTTGTGAAGAAAGCATGTTCACCACCACCTAGGAATCAGACTCACAGATAATCTTACTCCATCCCCGCAAGCAACACTATTCCACAACATATAAAGTAGCCTGAGCTTCCATGAGATTGTTAGTATAATCACGCTTATGAACTAAGAAGAAAAATTTAACATCCCCAGAACTACAACGAGCCACTCCGCCAATACCAGCCGGACTAGGATTCCCACGGAAAGAACCATCAGTGTTAATTTTCAGAACTTCACAGGGAGAAGGAGTCCAGTGCCCATCCGGTTAACCCGACCCTTCCTCTGATGGTGAAGCTACCTGGACATAGAAAGAAACCTATGAGCTGCAGTCCCATCCTGTAGATGAAAATTGAGGCGATTACAGATAGCAAGATCAACCGGATCCATACACCCATCAAGCTCACACTTCACAAGAATAGTTTCTTGAAGAGAATGTGATATTTTCCACCAAAGATGCAAAACACCAAGCTGAACATCTTGGAATATGCGACGATTCCTCTCCAACCAGATATGCCAAAGCATGAAAGATGGGCCAGCAATCAAAGCAGCATGGAGAAAAGAAGACTCAGGCAAAGAGGAAGCATGCTGACAAGAGCAACCCCAAGCGCTCCACCAAAGGTGCCATATCTGAGTAGAGTAGGAGCAATGGAAGAACAGATGGGAGATAGACTCCTCACCATTACCACACAAAACACAATAAGAGGGGCCCTAAAATCCATGTTTACAAAGATTATCCTAGGTAAGACAACAGTTGTGAGCCACTAGCCACATGAAAAAATTGCACTTGGACCAAGAAACTTTATTCCAAACTTGCTTCCACCAAGGGACCTCAACATCCCCAAATAATTGTCTAGTTATCTCCTGATATTTACGACAATTCAAAGTAATGATTTTGCAAATTTACAAGAATTTACATAAAAAGAAATTACAAAAAGGGGGACAAAATATTATATCAGATTAGCATCGAACATAAATCATTTACAACCAGGGGTGCATATAATCAATAACAATATTAAAAGGAATCATATATTACTCTTACATCATGAGGGATTATTCACATTTATATCAAATAACTATCCAATTCATATATTGAGATTAAATCTTTCCTATTGCAGGGGGTTGGTCACGGGTTGTAGTCTCCCCCATCCCTGTGGTACTGGTGGGCATGTCGCGCCAGCGCTACCGATCATGTTAAAAAGTTTACCTGGTGCATTAAAAGAGTTATATATATATATATATACAGAGAGAGAGAGAGAGAGAGAGAGAGAGAGAGAGAGAGAGAGAGAGAGAGAGAGAGAGAGAGAGAGAGAGAGATAAACCTCAAATACAAAAAAAGCAATAAAAAGAAGCATACAAGAAATAGCAGAAGGAGAAGAGGGATGTGGAAAATTTTGCACATAGAGCTTAGTGATGTCCATAGAGTGACCTCGCTTTTTAAGGGGAAGATCTCCATAGTCTCCTGCATCGTAGGAAGAAGCATGTTTGTAAAACTAAGTTTTTTATTCTTACTATTATTACATTTAACCACTGACTTTTGTGATCTCCCAAACAACAATACAAAAAAGGTCTGAAGAAATGATTTTTTACCACTTTTTTCCCCTTTGTTATGCATTGTTTTTTAAATCGAAATGTCTGAAGACAAAAAAAGAAACAAAAAAATACTGCACATGGCTAATGTGCATGCCAAAAGAACATATAGCCATGTCATGTGTTGACACCATTTGCAGGGATGGGAAGCTCAACATCCTCTGCCATAATGATAGGCCCAAAACATCGCTAGTCTGCTACCTCCTACAAAAACATGCCAACACCCCTCTTGCTGATCATTTCAGATTGTCTTTAGCCATGTGTCCCAAGACACAAGAAGTACAAGACTACATGAAGAAAATCCCTTATTCTTTAGCAGTCGGTAGTCTTATGTATGCAATGGTGTGCACTCATCCGAATATTGCACAAGCAGTGGGGGTTCTCAGTAAGTTCATGAGCAATCTAGGTAAACAACATTGGGATGCAGTAAAGTGGATCTTGAGATATCTTAAGGGCACTTCTAATTTTGTACTGTGTTTTGGTGGCAAAGAAACTTCACTCAAAGGTTATACGGATTCAGATATGGCTAGAAATTTAGACAATAGAAGATCTACTACTGGTTATGTCTTTACATTTGCTGAAGCAGCAATCAGTTGGGCATCAAAGTTACAACAAGTGGTGTCACTTTCAACTATTGAGGATGAATACATTGCTCTCACTAAAGGAGCAAAAGAGTTGATTTAGTTGCAATGTCTATTTGGTGACTTTGATTATCCTCAACAAGGTTCAGCCTTGCATTGTGATAGCAAAAGTGCTATTGACTTAGCTAAAAAAGCAGTGTTTCACAACATGACCAAGCATATTGAGGTTTGCTATCATTTCATACAAAGTAAACTTGAAGAGGGAAAACTTCAAGTCTTCAAGATTAACACGAAGGAAAATCTAGCTGATGCATTAACCAAGGTTGTTCCATGAGAGAAGTTCAAGTTTTGTCGAACTTCTCTTGGCATTGTAAAGAAATAACAGTACGGGAATTCAACGGAGACTCATACATTACTACTATTGGACTTCAAGTGGGGGTTTGTTGGGTGCTTATGTGAAGCACAATAGTCACCTTTTTATTATGTTCATTTTATTATTGTTCCCTCCAAATTATTTCTTTTCATTTCCTTTGAGACTTTATAAATATGTTTTGGAGGTTGTTCATTGTATATTGTATTTGAAGAGATGAAGCAACAGCTATGATGTAGAGTTCAAATATTTACATTAATAGAGATCTTCCTTGCAGTGTGGACGTAGCCAAAATTTGTGGTGAACCACGATAAATTGTGTGTTCACATTTCTTAATCTTTCGCTTGTTCTGTTCATTTCCAGTTTGCACTTTTGCGAACCTCACAATTGGTATCAGAGCTTGGCATAGATGCTGGAATTGATTTCGATGTTTGAAAATCTAAAGTCATGGAAGATTTGCAAGTGCAAAAATTTTCAGTACAAAATTTTAGTTTGTGGAAAGTTCAGATGCATTCATTGCTTGTCAAGCAAGACTTGGAAATAGAAATTGATGGAAAGGCAAAGAAATCGGCTACAATGAAGGAAATAAAACTTTCTCAAGAACACTATGTTCTTAAGGTTCTATAAAGATTTGGAATGGTGGATGCCAAATTGGTCAGCACCTCTCTCGCTGATCATTTTAGATTTTCTTTAGCCATGTGTCCCAAGACACAAGAAGTAAAAGACTACATGAAGAACATCCCTTATTCTTTAGTAGTCAGTAGTCTTATGTATGCAATGGTGTGCACTCATCCGAATATTGCACAAGCTGTGGGGGTTCTCAGTAGGTTCATGAGCAATCCAGGTAAACAACATTGGGATGCGGTAAAGTGGATCTTGAGATATGTTAAGGGAACTTCTAATTTTGTACTGTGTTTTGGTGGCAAAGACACTTCACTCAGAGGTTATTTAGATTCTGATATGGTTGGAAATTTAGAGAATAGAAGATCTACTACTAGTTATATCTTCACATTTGCTAGACCAGCGATCAGTTGGGCATCAAAGATACAACAAGTGGTCTCACTTTCCACTACTAAGGCTGAATACATTGCTCTCACTAAAGGAACTAAAGAGTTGATTTGGTTGCAACGTCTGTTTGGTGACTTTGATTGTCCTCAACAAGGTTCAACCTTGCATTGTGATAGAAAAAGTACTATTGACTTAGCTAAAAATACAATGTTTCATACTAGGACCAACCATATTGAGGTTTGCTATCATTTCATTCGAAGTAAACCTGAAGAGAGAAAACTTCAAGTCTTGACGATTAACACCAAGGAAAATCTAGCTGATGGGTTAACCAAGGTTGTTCCACGAGAGAAGTTCAAGTTTTGTCGAACTTCTCTTAGCATTGTAAAGAAATAACAGTAGGAGAATTCAAGGGAGACTCATACATTACTACTGTTGAACTTCAAGTGGGGGTTTGTTGGGTGTTTATTTTAAGCCCAACAGTCACTTCTTTATTATGCTCATTTTATTATTGTTCCCTCCAAATTGTTTGTCTCTTCATTTCCTTTGAGACTTTATAAATATGTTTTGGAGGTTGTTCATTGTATATTATATTTGAAGAGCTGAAGCAACAACTAAGATGTAAAGTTCAAATATTTACATTAATAGAGATCTTCCCTGTAGTGTGGACGTAGCCACAATTTTTGGTGAACCATGATGAATTGTGTGTTTGCATTTCCTTCTCTTTTGCTTGTTCTGTTTATTTCTAGTTTGCACTTTCAGTGAACTTCACAACAAGAATGGTAATCCATATAAGGTCGCTTTGATTTTCCACTTTTCTCTTATTGTGTGAATGACTCTCTATCTGAGCTTCCCTTCTATTGTTTTCGGTTGTCAAACTACATTTATTGTGGGAGCTTTTATACTAGTTGATAATGTCCCCAACTAGTGGTGACCCAGTTACTGATACTGGTGTTCATGTTGCTGCTTTAGAAAGCCATGACACCTCTATTGAACAAACATCCTTGCAAATTTTTTCCAAAGGTTTTTCACAAGATAATCCTAATATTATTCTTCCTTTGCAAGAATTTGATGTTGCATGTGATTGGTTAGAATAGCATACCTTAATAGGAAATTTTGTGGGTAGGACTAATCTTGAAGCTATCTTTGAGACAGGGTTAACAAGAGTTGGACTCATGGAGTCTACCTTGACAATATACAAAAACTTAACAAAGGTTTTTTTTATTTCACTTTGCCATCACAAGCAGACGTAGTTTTTAGCATTGGTCCTTGGTTTGTGCATTCTTCCCTACTTGTTTTTCAAAGATGGTTGAGAGACTTAGTTCTCTCTAAGGAGAAAAAGCTTAAGGTTCTTGTGTGGGTAGAGTTCTCGGGTTTTACCCTTGCCATGTTGGCCTTTTATTGAGTCCATTGCCAATAATCTTAGCAAAGTTATTACAAAGAAATATGCAAAAAATTTCAATGCTCACCCTCAAAAATACATTTGTGTTAAGGTTGATCTTTCTAAGAATCTTAAGGATTCTATGGAGATACAAATTAGGTCTGAATCCTTCTCTCAGAAGGTGCTTTACTTGAAGCTTCCTAACACTTGCTATAGGTTCCAATCAGCAGAGCACAAGATTTGGGACTTCCCTTTGTTTATGCCAAGCGTTAAACCAGCAGAAGGGAAAAAATAATAATTGATTATTGTTGGGTGCAAGGGAAATGCTCCCTTGGCCCCTAAATAGTCATATTCAACTATTGTTTCAGTTCCTCCTATCTCAACAAAAGCACAAACCCCAGCTATTTAGGGATGCAAGTGAGTTTTTTAGAACCAAACCTTGGTGTTTCATAGGTTTAAAACCCTGGATCACAAGGGATTAAAGTAGTTGCCAGGGCTAACACCTCAGTTCTGATTCATACCCTTCTTATTTCTTCTTCCATAGCGACTCAAAATTTGTGGTGTTCTAGCAACCCCTTCAGACAAGCTGAAAAACTAGAGGAGAAATGAAAAGCCATTAGTCTAGAGGATTTTCCTTCTTGCTTTAACCTAGTTTCTAGTTTCTTGCAAAATAGTTACTCCTCTCTCCAGAATGAGTAAGATATGGAAGGATTTTCATGAATTTTTTATCATGGAATTGCGAGGTCTTACAAACATCTTGAGAAAGTACTATGTTAGGGATACCTACAATAGATTTCAAAATTTAAATTTTCTCTATATGCAAGAAGTTAAGATCTCTAGTTTCATGCTTTCATCTACATGTCACATCATTTGGCTAGATGGCATTATGTTTTCCTCTCAACATGATGCTAGTAGAGGTGGTGTAGTTACTCTCTTATCACCTCATTTTCATTCTTCTATTATTTCGCATGGTTTTGACCCCATGCACAAAATCATTTGGCTTTTTCTTTCTCTTAGAAATCATTTTTTTGGAGTTGTTAATGTTTATGGTCCCAATGATGTTGTGGAAAGATCTCAATTGTGGAGTTGGCTAGCTAACAACTTGCCTCTAGCTACTTGGGTTATGTGTGGTGACTTCAATATGGTTGAGTTAGCCTCTAAAAAAGATGTCATTTTTCCTTTTTACTAGATAGTTGGGGAATGGGAAGCCTAGTACTATATGCATAATAAATTGGGTCTTATTTATCCCAATACTAACCATTGCCAACATAGTGGGCTTTGGTACACCTGGTCCAACTTTTGAGCTGGCTCTGACTACTTTTTAAAATGTCTTGATCATGCCATAATTACTGCACAATCCTTTTTCTCCTTTTCTGATGATCAAGATTTACCTATCACTCCCTTACTAGATCTGATGTTATCTGACCACTATCCCATTTATTTTACTATTTCATGGCAAACAACTATCTAGAAAGTTTTCAAGCTCAACACCTTTGTGTTGATGCATGCTTCCACTATCGCTCATATCCTACATGTTTCGAATCTAGAGCCATGTCTACATGTCTAGATAGGGTGGATTTAGTGGTGCAATGATGCCATTACCAGAACCAATCACCATCTGTACATCCATGGATTGCAACGGGTGACTTTTAGAAGGTGATCTTATGAATCCACTACCACTGTGCTCAAAAAAGCTTCTGAGGCTCTCACCCTTAATCCTTTTGATCTTGATTTGCAAATCTAACTTGCCAAACTTCACCATTAAAAATAGGTTGTGGATAATTATGCCACTTAAGGGGCCTAAATCAAACCTCACCTTCATTGGCTGGAGGTCTGCAATAAAGCTTCAAAGGAGTTATTTTAGGCTCTTTGAGCCTATCATATCAATTTTGGGATTAAAAAAATCAAACAAGGCACTTATTTTCTCTCCAGTCTCCCTAACATCTTGCAAGCATTTGTTCATGACTATGATAACTTTTTTTTCTTTGTAGGGAAATTTGGCTTCTCAAGAAGAAGATCTCAAAAAGTGTATTTCCATGACTTGAAACCACCTAGTAGTTGAGCAATGTGCTTTCTGTGAGCAACATCTTAGCCTTCGAGATATTAAAGAGATAGTTTTCTCCATGGCAGATGATTAAGTCCCCCGAGTGTGATAGGTTTCCTTGTGAATTTTACAAACACCTCTAGGGGTATATCGGTCCCAATCTACACAAAGTTTATCTTGAATCATATCATTCTAAAGGCCTAGTAGTGATTATCAACAAAGGAAACATTAAATTCATAACTAAACCAAAAGATCCTAAGGATATTTGCAATTGATGGTCAATTACCCTACCGAATGTGTCATATAAGATTATTACTAAGATAATGTCTCTTAAAATTTTCCACCTCCTACCTTTAATTGTGCAGCCTAAGCAAACTTGCTTTATCAAGTCTAGATATATTCTTGACATCACTGTTTTCTAAAGAGATATGGAGTGGGCTTGCAAGTCCAAGTAGCCAATTTTTTTTTTAAATAGATTTTGCAAAAGCCTATGACTAGATTGAATAGCCCTTCATTTTGGCTATCCTTTAGGCTCTTGGTTTTGGTCCCAATTTTATGTAGTCCATAGAGATTATCTATGGAGTTGCTAATGCTTGTGTTACCATCAATAATTCCCTATCTAATGCCTTCAACCTTTTTTGTTCCATTAGGAAAAGTTGTCGTCTTGCTCCAGTGCTTTATGTTCTTTTTGTTGAAGGATTTGGTTATTTACTAGCCCACTCTATGTCTTCAAGTTTGGTTTGTGGCATCTCTTTATAAAAATCCTCTTCCCAGTTGGTTAATGGTCATTTTTATGATGATTCCTTTCTCACTCTTTTCGAGGATAAAGAAAACATAAATAATGCCTTAAATTACCTTAGCACTTTTTTATCAAGCCTTTGGCTCTGCTATTTAATGGCATAAAATGCTTTATTATTGCTAGTATTTTTTTCCAATTCTACCTTGGCTTAATCAATTTGAGTAGAAATAGATCACTCATTGGGAGATTTTCTACTTTCTAGGCTCTTTTTTTTTCAAGTGTCACCAATGGATCTGTGGAATGCTGTGCTTGCCAAGATTACTGAGAGCCTAGATTATTGGCATACAAAATTGCTTTCTTTTGCAATAAAATTCTAGATCTTCTCTAAAGTTCTTGCAGCAATGCATGTCTATTCTTCTTCTTGTTGGGCTCCTTGAAAAGCCTCCTATAAAAAATTAGAGCGATTGCTCCATGATTTTCTTCGAACTTTTGGTTCTGATCATCATGGCTTTAACAGAGTTGCTTGGGATTTTTGTTGTCTCCCCAAAGTTGTAGAGGCCTTGGACTTCTCTCCAAATAAAAGCAAGGCCTTGCTTTGTGTGCCAAATGGATTATTCATGCCATCACTAGAGATGAAGCTTGAAAGATTCTAGTTTGGCATTACATTTCTTCTGGGTTTTCCATTAATGAACTTGCATGGAAGGGGATTGGCTTCCATGTCCTTCTCATCATGTGAGAACCCATGCTCATACAAGGCTCTATCGTTATCAAGAGCATATGGAAAGCTTGGAAAGCTATCAAGCCTTTGATTCATTGGTCTAGTGATGAGTTCCATGATGGGGTCTCTTTGAACTAGTAGAACATTTGGTGGTCTCC
This sequence comes from Cupressus sempervirens, assembly GCA_028749045.1. NCBI lineage: Eukaryota > Viridiplantae > Streptophyta > Pinopsida > Cupressales > Cupressaceae > Cupressus > Cupressus sempervirens. Next base: position 825,227,952 of record CM053787.1, on the reverse strand, counting down.
CCTATTTTCCATCTAGGATATTCTCCTTGCCAAGACTCAAGGTGCTAGTGCTCTGCATTTTTTCAAATGAGGCATCAAGACTCCTAAACATCTTTTCTCTAGGGTCTCCATGACTCTTAAATCTTTGGAAGATATGCAAGTCTAGTACCATCTTACCTATTTAGATTTGCAGACTTTTGATTTATTGCTTTCTACAATTCCAAGACACTTAATTCAGAAAGTGGGTATTCAAGGTGTTAGACCTTGGTGGACTAATTGGAAGTCGTATCTTACCACTCCTTTCACCAATTACAAACCAATTCTAGGTTATAGATGGATTTCTCCCCATATGCCAATGGTGGATAAGCACAATAAGAGAACACATTTGGAATCTTTTCTTTCTCAAAGGAGAAAGCACTTTCACACTATGTGGAGTCTTATTATAGAACCCAAGATTGCGCATTTTTCTTGGTGCCTAGCTTTTCAAGGTCTTCCCCTCGGGTCTTAGCTCAAGCATATTAAGCTTTTGTTTCCTAGGTGTCCATTTCATAGCCAACCAGAGTCTTTCCTACATATTTTTTAGTTTTGTACATGTGCTCAAAATTATTGGCACTGATTCACAATTTCTCTAATCCATTTTGACTTGAACCCTTTTCTTGACATATGGTTATTTTTTGTGGTTCCCCTAGGATCTCTAGAAAATTTACCTAGATTCGCAATACCTTTAGGATGGAGATTTTATTCATTCTATGGAAATATTTTCACTCATAGTTTTCTTGATATAAATATTTCTATGTACACTAAGGCAAGAATTTGTAATAATGTGATGATGTAGATTCAAGTACAAGCAAACAAGGTGGCCCACCTATAAGAGCTTCTTAATCATTGGGAAAATACCCATTTTAATTTTTCTATGGTACCTCTAAATGCCTCAGTTGATACCTTGATGCCCAGAGGTCACCACCAAAGACACAATTCTTCAGGCCACTACTCACACACACTATATTCACAAGCTTCATGCCATCACTCTATTAGTGCTGGCAATGGTGGATGGAGGCACCACTTCATTTCCCCAACCCATGGTGGTACTAGCTAGTTCCTTGCCCCTCCTCCTAGTCCTTGATGTGTGATTTTTGGGAAGTGGCCTTTTTCTCCTGGAATTAGCTATCTCACCTACATGGCCTAATCTAAAGGATGTTGACCAGGTCCTTCATGATGCTAATGATGGCTAGACTATTCCCAACTTCCCTACCAATCCCAAGGATGACTAGATATTTCATGATTAGGATGAACCATCCCCCTCAGCTTGCACTTCCTTATCTACTTGAGATTTTCTTTATATGTTTTTTAATTTTATTTTTATGAATAGTTTTTTATTCTAGCTTCGACAATGTGAACTCTCACAAGGTGATCTTTTATCCCCTGACCCTTTCTTTTGAATTGTAATCCTAGTATATTATTTATTAATAGAAAATTACTATACATAAGAAAAAAGATGTGAGATCCTTCATCTCACCAAGAAAAAATGTGTTAGCTTAGATATTGGAAACAATATCATTATTAGTTGATCTTATTTTTTAATTAAAAAAGGATGAAAAATGAAAGTAACTATTGCAAAAGAACAATGAATTAAGTTGATTAGCCATTGGGTAGATTATTAATCATGAGTTATTTGGAGCCATTTTGGTACATTTTTCCTCATACCTCACTTAATGATTTCCTTAGGTCTATCTCATACAATTCTATTATTTTATTTAGCTTGATATCCCGAAATTGTATTTTTGTGATTGCAAATTGATAAGTGGTGGAATACTAAAATCCAAGGGACTCCTATGTTCTACATAGAGAGGAATCATGAAATTATTATAAGAGGTGATTTCTTTGAAGAAAACCTCCTCTATTAATATCTTTAAGAAGAAAAAAGGAAATTGAAATTAAACATGATGAATTTCAAGCAAAGATGGAAGGAAGAGACCTTTCAATTACTACTCCTAATGATGAATGACACTAGAGAAAGAAATTGAATCAAGTAATTAAAAGAGAGGAATTCTCCTAGAAACAAAGATCTAGGATTTTGTGGATCTCTAAGGTAGATAGACATATAGCCTTCTTCCAAAGGTTGGCCTCAAAGAATAAAAAGAAACATGATTAGATATTTACAACCCCCCTCAACCTGAGGTTGACCCATCGACATAGAGTGACTTACTAGATATTATACACTTGGTACTACATGAACAAACCAACTAAGAACTTTTAAGAAATGGTACTAAAGAAAAGGTTAGAAAGGCACTCTTTTCTATGGGAGCCTTCAAGGCCCTAGGCCTTGATGAATTTCCCTCACCTTTTTCTCAGGAGTTCTGGAAGATCATTAAGTATGATTTTGTTCATGCAACAAGTGACTTTGTCAAAACTAGTAGAATCCTTAAAGAGATAAACTAGAATTTCTTCATTTCTTCTCTAAAAGTTGATGACCCAACTTGGTTGGAGGATTTTAGATTGATAATCCTTTGTAATACCATCTACAAGATCATCTCCAAGGTGGTTGTGAACATAATTAAACGTATTTTGAGTAAGGAAATTATTACTTCTCATAAAGTCTTTGTCCATGGTTGGCAAATCCTAGATGCTATGATTTCCCCTCATGAGGTCCTTCACTCTATGGCAAAGAATGGGAACCTAAGTATCAAAATGAAACTCAATATTTCAAAGGTTAATGATAAGATGAGAAAATTTATTATTAAATTTTATTGACAATTTGGGTTTAGGGAGAATTTTATTACTTTTATTGGGGAAATGATAAACAATGTCCAATTTTTGGTTTTAGTTAATAAGTCCCTTGGAAAATTCTTTCAGACTAAGAGGGGGCTCTAGCAAGGAGACCCATTATCACCTTATCTATCCTTAATGGTTGCAAACATTATTTTTGGAAATCTCTTAACTATGGTTTCTGGACAAGAAATTATTGGGGTCAAATCAACTATGACCCTAATGCCTAAGGTGTTACAATAATTTTTTGATAATATTTTCCTATATTGAATCTCTTACATCAGGGAGGCTAAGGCATGGAAGAAAAATTTGAACATATACATGGAAGTGTTAGGAAAAAATATCAATTACCACAAAATTAGGATATACTTCTTCAATATGGACTATATCTACAATATAGGATTACTATGGAGTTGTTATCTAACATCTTTAAAAATCCATTGACTAATGTATTTTAGGGCCCATAAAATATCCCCTTTATAAACAATGTCACATTTGTTTTTATCCCCAAGGGAGACTATACCAGATATAACTTCACGACAAATTATGAAGGGAATCTAATAAGAATTAGCATGAAAGGATCCATAATAGTGAACCTATGAACATGAATTCATGTTAGCTTCACCATCTTTAATAGTTTCACTATTTACAACATCATTCTTTAGTTTATATTGATCTTTTTTGTAATTTAAACATTGCTTCTTTGTGTGCCTTGGTTTACCACACAAAAAAAAAAAAGTCATTTTTGCCACTTGATCTTGAATGAGGAGATGATTTCCCACTTCTAGTGTTGTTATTTTTCCCTAATTCATGACTTCTAGTTTAATTACTTGTACTCATAGAGGTGAGAAAATCACTAGAGGAAGATTCTTGGTTCTTTCTTTGCATTCCTCTGCTAAGAAATATGCCTACAACTTAATCAAATTTTAGGTTATTCTTTGTTTATACTAAAGTTCTCACAACCTCTATGATCCCATCCTAGCTATTTAGAAGTGAACATAACAATAAAATGGATTTTATTTCACAATTTAATAATATACAAAATGAAACTAGATAAGTAACTAATGTATTGAACTCATTTAGATGATTAAAAATCAATTCCCTTCATTCATTTTTAGATCATTTAGCCTCTTCATTATAAAAACTTTATTTGATGCTGAAGGTAGCCATATAATGAAGATAACATCTTTACCAACTCTGTTCATGTTTCATCTCTTGAGATATTAAAAAAGACATTGCTTTAGAGTGTGAGCAAAATGATTTTCCTCTATTACAAATCCATTTTAACCCAATCCTCATCTAAAATAGAACCTTTTCCTTTTCCTTTACTAAGTAATGTAGGTTTAAAATCTTGCTTGATAAGAGATGACTCTATCTACAGTTTCCATAGCCCAAAATTTGACAACAAACTATTTTCAACTTTCAACATATTTCTGTCACCCGTGGAACCTAAATATCTACCTTGAATTATTGAAGAATGAATAGAGATTAACTAACTCTAATAATAATTATTGAGCTTAAAGGAAATATAGAAAATAGAAGTAAATATCTAAACTAAGCTAGACAATTTAACAAGAACTGTACACATATATTTATAGTGGTTCATTCATATTTTTTTTTAACTACATCCACTCTTCAAGAACGTTGGAAATATCTCTTATTCAAATAATTAATTGTACAATACAATCAACATCTATCATATTGTTTTTAGACACCTTTAGCTCTTAATTCTCAGTCCAATATGGAAAGACAAGAAATAGGAGAAGATGGAAATGATTCAACTACGAATTCAAAGGTATTACAATTTTTTTCATTCCACAATGATTATAGTGTCCCACTTGAAGTCCAATCAAAGTTTCACATATAAATCTACTACTTCTAATGCTTATGGCTATGTTACAAAAATGTTGAGGGAAGTTCTATGGAATTTAAACTTCTCTTGGTATACTACCTTTGTTAACACATTAGCCTGATTAACCTTAATATCAATCTTCTGCAACTATAACCTTCCCTCGTCAAGAGAATGACAAATGAACTTAAATGTTGTTTCTTTATGGTTTGGATGACTATGGAAAGCTTTTTTTTTGTGAAATCAATGTTACTCCTACTATCACAAAAGAAAGTGATGTGGGATTTCTTATAGCACACCTCTCCAAATAATCATTGTAATCATATCATCTCTTTTCCTGCCTTCATAAGAGAAATGTATTGAGCTTCAATAGAGGAAAGAGAAATAACTTTCCTCTTGATGAGAAGTCCATATAATTTCTTTCCTAATAAAATTAAAGACATAGCCTAGAGAAAATCTTTTTTTTTTTGAAATCTCCTTGAATATAAGAACTAGTATAACCATAAATATGAGGATCCATACTAGTAAAACATAAAATTGAGAGGAAGTTCCTCTAAAATACCAAAGAATCCATTAAACTTCTTGCCAATTGGGTTTTCCTTGATTACTTAGAAAACCCCTCATAACTCTCACTATATGATTAATGTAGAGATGGGTGCTAACTATTTCATATATAAAACTCCCAACCACAAAAGAAATAGGAGCACCAATCATTTCATATTTTTCTTCAAGAGTCAAACAAAACATCTTTGGGGATAAGTGAAAGTGATTAGCCGATGAAGTAGCGAGCGGCTTGGCATTTGACATATCAGATGGGTGGATTCACAATAGTGGGTTACAATAGTGGCTAATGGAATATTGAGGATTTTTTGGAAAAATAAATCTTTGAGAAGAGAGAAAATTTAGAGGATGTATTTTTAGTCTTGAACATCGGTGCGGTATTTTGTTGATTTTTTACAAGGGATTGATTCTGTAGCACTTTGTACTTGATTTGGAGTTAATTGGATCAGTCCACTAGTTGGAGCTGGACTAGGAGATGTAGTCCTATTAGGGCAAACTCTGAGATCAAATTGTGTCATGCCTCTTATTTGTCATTTCTTTCTATCAATTGAGTTATGTTGATCTTTTTGGCATTTTTTAGCTATAGTAAAAGCAATAATTAATTTTGAATAATTGGTTAAAATTCCTCTCTATCAGTTCTTGAATCTTCTTCTCAATAATTTCAACGATTTAAGATACATAACCACGCATTTACTACCTAGATCAAGAATCCAAATCTAATTATTAGGATTAAGTCATAATCTTATAAGATCCTAAGTCATATCAGAGAAACTTGGATTATCTTCCCATTTTTTTGAAGATGCAAGCTTCTTAAACTTTTTCATTTCTTGTCATCATTATGTTGTGAAACACCTTTTAATGACGTATCTTCTTGAGCAATTTGGATGAGCACATTTTAACTAAAGAAAGATTTGATTTTATTGGAGGCACAATGTAATTTTGTCAAACTTTGATATTTCTATGCATATTCACTCATAGACCATCAACCATGAGTGCCCACAACTTAAAGATTAACTTGTAGCACTTTGTAAAGACAAATTGTGCATTTATGAACATTTAGGCTTAATTTGTAAGTAAAGTTTTAAATAGTTAAAGTTGACTTATTTTCATTTCCATATATGAATTCCATATCATTATGGTCACCTTTCATATTAGTAGCATTCTATTACACAATTCACATGCGATACTTTTAATTTTCATTGATGCATACAAGTAGGTGATGCACTACCAAGGATCTATGAACTCACACAATATTGTCACATCCTATACTTCATATAGGCAGTGCGAATATAAATATCGAAATAGGAATACCAATTGTGGAATACTTATTCTAGAATAGAAAATGGGGTATAGATTCCTATTCTTGTCTAGTTTAGCCAAAAATATGACGGGGAATTTAGACCAAAAAATTTACGTTTTGTAAAATAAATAAAATTTAAATAGGGATTCATATTCCAATTCCACATATTTAAGTGGAATTCAAAATTCTCATTTTTTATGTGAAAATTGGAATACATATCCCTATTTTATTCCTATTTAAATTCAAATTTCATGCATCCAATTAGAGAATTCAAAATTTTAAGATTTTACATATGCATATTCTACTTGTATTCTCTTTGCAAGGTGGGCCCTTGAGACACATTTTGGCTGAAGGATCACATTAAATGGTGTTTCCTTCTTCATGCCTTAGTATTTGACAGCTGCACACAACCTATATTTATTGATGGACTCCGCTAATGCTAGCTTTTTGAAAAATTTAGTGAAATAGATTCTATGTATGATCTTTTCCACATTATTTGAAATATAAATTCAATACAATCTCACCTTTTTAAAATCCATGTGTAAGAAGGAATTTAAAGCTTGCGAGTATAATAAAGTGGTAGGTTAAACTATGCAAGTATTGATTGCAATGCACGTATGCAGTCAACAACTAATGTTACTACAATCAACAACTTCATTTCTACTTGCCTCCATATAGGATAAAGTTTCTTGAAAGTTTCCTCATAACACTATCATCAAACAATAATTTATTCTCTCTCTTATACCTAGTGATACAACATGAGCATTTCATTGGTAAATCTAGGGGCATTCTGTCAATTATTTTATGTGAATATTCTGTTAGAAAGAATAGTCCACCAAGATAACTGAGAGGGGGGGAAATGAATTAGTTATCCAATAATTAAAAAAATTATCAACCTTAAACAATCTTATCCAATCAACCAAAGTAAACAAAAACCATAACAAGATACACATAGGAAATTACACCAGATATGCTAACTAAGGAAACCCTTGATCAGAGTGAAAACCCTAGTGGGAATGATGCCCACAAGATGATTTACTAATACAAATATTATCTATTAGAGGATGGACCTTGTTAGGACTCTATTACAATATTTAGTACATATGAGTCCCTATTAGGAGACTTTCAATCCTTGTTAGAAGATTCCAACCCTGTTAGGAGTTGTGCTAACCCTATTAGGAGTTGTAGAAGACAGAAGGAACCACTATCCAAATAGCTTTTGAAGTGAGATCACATAACTGATTGTCCAACTAATTTTTCAACTATTCCTTATAGAATAATTGTATGTACTAAAATTTCACTTCTTTCCTCTATCCTGACAATTGGACCAATCACTATCAAACCTTATACACAAGGTCACAAACCTCAGATCCAAGTATCCAACTTTAGATCACACAATAAAAATTTAGTAATGAAGTTTTCTTCACTTCCACTCTTCTCTACTTATCTTCACATTCCACTCTTTGTGTTGCTTACAATCAATCACATTCCTCTATACATCCATTTCATGATAAATAAAAATTTCCTTCCTTTATACTATATCCATAAAATAATAATTGGGTAAGCTATTACACCTTCTCAGTTAATTATTGTAGGACCATATTAAGAATGCATTACACTTAGTGATAACATTAATCTTCTAGCTTGCAATTTAAATAACCTTCTATAAATGTAAAATTATAATGAGCAAGCTTAGCCATGTCCTCACCAATATTTCTTCTTCACATATTTAACTTCAACTTTTCTATAAAAAAAATCTGCAGAAAGATATATTAAGTTTACCAAAACTTGCCTCTGTAAACTATATCTCAAAACAATCTTCACTGAAACTTGCATAAATCATTCTAGACTTAATATCTTATGCTTTTGAGGTTAGCTACATTTACTAGACACATAGTATAATGTCCCTTTCATATTGCTACTAAAAGCACTCAATGATCTATCCATACCAGCTTGATCTTTACCATTGTTCCTCTATCAGATACCATAGAAAACTACTATATTGACATCAACGATAAACACATTCATGAATGTGACATATCATGGAGATAATTTGATCTAATCATGTTTCTAAAATACTCCCCCATACAAATATTATTAGCATTCATGCTTCCAATAATCTCCTCATTTGGCATAGGTGGCAACATAGATGAAAAAATCTAGTTCCAAGAATCCCAACTACAAAAGACTGTTAACCTTTCTTTTCAAATCCTCTTCATTAATCATTTTCAAATAATTCTCATCAATCATTCCCCTGATTGATGTACCTCAATGTGCTTTACATCAAACTATTTTTCCATTATGTACTTCTCCTACTATACTTTTTTTCAATTGATGTTTTGAATATTTTGTACTTTTTTACATGTTTTTCATGTTGTACTTCTTCCCCATTACCATCTTAAGTAGCCACCCAACTTTGCAAAAACTATTTCTAACTAGCTCTAGTGTCCAAAGACACTGTGCAAAAATAACATCCAACAATACTCCTAGTTGACTCTGTCCATCATAGATACTTCTCCATACAAAAAGCATTAACATTCACTCTAGACAAACAATAGTGTTCTGTTACATTGGACTCATGCACTCTTGCATCATCTACTCTGATGTAGGAAGGGGCATAACCCCTAACATACCTTGCAAATACTCAAAAAATTCTTTAAGAAGTGGCTTCGTGAAAATATCTCCAATCTACTCTTTAGTGCTCACATACTCCAATCTAAATTCCTTTTCTACAACTTTCTCTCTCAACATGTCATACTTGATAGAAATGTGTTTGGTCTTAGAATGCAACACTACATTCTCAAAAATATTTACTATTCTTTTGTTTCACAATGTATGATGAAAGGATCACTGAATTCTACCCTTATATCCTTCAATATCTACTTCATCCAAAAAAAAATGATTAGAATTGTATGCTACTCTAATATATTTTTCTGCTACTATACATTATGACATAAAATCCTACTTCTTTCTTGGCCAAGAAACTAATCTTCCTATAAGAAATAAGGTTCCACCACTAGTGCTCTTTCTGTCATCCATACTACCAACCCAATCAACATCAATATAAACATACATAGTGAAATCATTAGATCTATCATACCACAATTTAAACTTTGGTGTTCCTTTTAGGTATCTAAATATCCTTTTTACTACTACATAATGTGCTTCTTTGGGATCAAATTGGAATCTTACAACAATTCCAACTATATTTTCTATATCCAGTCTTGTGTAAGTTAGATATTGCATTCCTTCAACCATAGATTTTTACTTCTTCTACTCAACAGTAGATGTCTCATCCTTTGTAGATAACTTCTGTCCAGTTACCATAGGTGTTCCAATGAGTTTATCTGTTTCCAAACTAAACTTTTTCAATAAATCTTTGAAATACTTAGTTTGAGAAATAAAGATTACTTCTTTATCTTCTATGGTTTGTAATCCTAGAAAATATTTCTTTTCTCCTATCATAGTTAGCTCAAATTCTTTCTTCATTTCTTCTACAAACTTCTCACTTCCATCATCATTTTGTCCAAATATGATATTAACAATAGATATTACCAAAATCATTAATAAAATATCAATTTCTTTCCAATAGTGATTACTATTTGCCATACCGTTTCTATATCCAAGCATTATCAAATGCTTGTCTAACCTTGCATGCCAAGTTCTAGGTGCTTGGTTCAAGCCATACAATGTTTTCTTCAATCTTCATAGTATGTCTTTTTCATCTATTAAAGACCAACCTTCAAGTTTTTCTATATATACCTCTTCTTCAAGTTCTCCATTCAAAAATGTTGACTTGACAACCATCTACTATACTTTGAATTTCTTATATGTTGCATATGCTAAGAATAACCTTACTAGTTCTACTCTTTCCATTGGAGCATAGGTTTCATCATAGTTTATTCCTTCTTGTTGTGACTAACCTTTGCATACCAATGTAGATTTATTTCATACTACTTCACCTTGTTCATTCATCTTGTTTCTGAATAACCATTTAGTTCCTATCACATTCTTTTTTGTCAGTCTCAGAACTAATTCCCATGTCTCATTCTTTACTATCTGATCCAATTCCTCTTTCATGGCTTGCTTAAATTCGTCAACTTTATTAGAAAGTAAACTCTTTCTATTTTTTCTTATTCTCTTAGGACATCTTAGTCGAAAAATGACCAAATTATTTACATGTCCAACAAACAAAAAAATTCATATCATTAGGTTCATTTTTCATAATTTAATCAATACCTTCCTTTATCTTTGACTTCTTTGAATATGGACTCATCTTTTCTTGTGCTTCTATTCTTTTGTATATGATAGAAGGATTCTAGATCAGAAAACTCAATGCTCTATTCTTTACACAAATCTAATAACTCAGTAAGAATTTCCACCATTCAAGTGTCAAAATGTCCTCTACCATACTTGGGCCTATCTTTCATGAATATGTTTCCCATGGATCTCTTAAAGTTGTTAAAATTTATCTCTAAGGACCTGATGCTTTGATAAGAATTGTTAGAAATAATAGTCCACGAAGGTAATTTAAAGCGGGGGAGGGAAGCTGAATAATTTATCCAATAATTAAAACATTTAACAACCTTAAACAATCTTATCCATTCAGCCAAAGTAAAAAACAACCATAACAAGATGCATATAGATATTTACACCATGTATGTTAACTAGGGAAAGCCTTGATTAGATGGAAAACCCCAGTAGGAATGATGTTGACCAGATGACTTATATATATTCCTTGTTAGAGCATGGACCCTGTTAGTTGTCTATTACAAGATTTAATACATATGGGTCCATTGTAGGAGACAAGTTTAATCCTTGTTAGAAGCTTCCAACCTTGTTAGGAGTTGTAGAAGACAAAAGGACCCGATGTCCAAACAACTTCTAGAGCAAGATCATTGAACTCACTGTCCAACTAATCTCTCAACTATTACTTATAGAATAATTGTATGTACTAAAATTTAAATTTTCTCCTCTACGTTGTCAACAAGACCAATCATTTTCAGACCTTGTAGACTAGGACATGAACCTCTGATCCAAGTATCGAACTTCAGATCACACAAGAAAACCTCGGCAATGAAGTCTCCTTCACTTCCACTCTACTTGCTTATCTTTGTATTCTACTCTTTGGGATACTTGCAATCATTTTCATTCCTCCATAAAACCATTCCATCATAAAGGAAAATATCCTTCCTTTATACCGAATCCATAAAACTATTCCCTAAGTCATGTTTTACACCTTCTCAATTAATTATTATAGCACCATATGAAGAACACATTACACTTAGCAATAACATTAATCTTTTTCCTTGCAACTTAAATAACATTCCATATATGTAACAATATGATGAGCGATTTTAGCCACATTATCACCAATATGTCTTCTTCACATTTTAACTTTAGCTTTTTAGAATAACAACTCTGCTTAGAGATATAACAAGTTTACAAGAACATGCCTTTGTAAACTCTATCTCAATACAGTCTTCACCAAAACTTGAATAAATTCTTCCAAAATTAATATCTTATGCTTCCAAGGTTAGATATGTATACTAGACACATGGTATAATTTCATTTTAACCTCACTACTAAAAGTACTCATTGATATATATGTACCAACTTGATCTTTAGTGTTGTTCTTCTGTCGAATACAATAGAAAACTGCTACATTGACATCAATGAAAAACACAATCATGAATTTAATATGCATCATGATAATTATCTAATTATATTTTTACAACACTCCCCCATAGGAATATCATCAGCATTCATGCTTCCAACATATTCTTTGCCTCACCTTTGTAATATGTAGTCATTTCCATCTCTATTTTCACAAGATACTTTGAAACATTTTGATGCCTCATCTTCCTATAAATTCAAACTATAGTACCATCCTCATCTCACATAACAAGTCTAAAATGACATTTAATTATAATTCTTACAACTATGCTATGATTAGGTGTTTTGTATTCAATCCACCATTTTAGGTATCTATCCCCATGTCTATATATGAATTTGAATGCTTCTATCCCATGCAAAAACAAAGACTCTGTGTGAAGGTCATGTTATATTGAGATTATTGATTAAAAATTGTTAAACATATCTACTTTAGTTTCAATCCCTATTATCATCATGTTATATGTAGTAGCATTGCTTTCAAAGGACTTTTTTTCTTCTACAATACATTGATATCAACTTCATGTTTAGTTTGAAGGATTTTGAAGGGCTCTCTATTGAATCGTCATATTTCCATTCAGAAATATCCATCCTACTTTGATGATTAAGAAAATCTAGCTATGAAATTGGCTAGACATTTGTTATGTGCATCTCTGTGAATGTAAATAACTAAAATGTCCATCTCTGTGAATGTAAATAACTAACTTTTGTAGAGGTTTATTATCCTCTCTCCTCCCATTTCACCAATGAGGTTAAGATTTGAATTGCAAATATGTTTTTGCAACTTTCTACCTTTTTCGAAGGTTAATATTTTGCGCAAAAATATGTTTTCTAAGTATCAGGATTAATTTCTTTTCTATTAGAGAGGTTAGGAATTGAAATAGAATTTTATATTTTGGGCATATTTTTTTAACCTTTTTGTATTTAAAAGATAATGTTTTGATTGATAACACATATTTTGGAGGCTTTGATTAACCTACCATAATTCTTTATCTAGAAGTCCAATTTAGAAAATTCCAAGTGGTGGAAGGTAATAGAAAGAACCAAAGACCTTGGAATTATAAAATCACTGTAAATTTGATAAAACACTCTACTCATTTTTGACACAAAATGATGGAATTTCGTACTTTTAGATTGGATGAAAGCTTTGGATCATGTAGACTAACACAAAATAAAATAGAATTCATGAACAACCTCATTTGACATTATGAAAATTTAAAAATTTTGACGGCCATAGACCTTGGTCAACCTAAACATAGTTATTCTTCGTAATTTGATCCTTTTAAGGATTCAAGTGCCTGTAATAACTTTTTTACCTTAATAAAATAAAAACTTCTAATTAAATAGAATTATTGGTAACTAAGATCTTTTACCATTGAATGGATGGATGGAAGGAAATATAACACATGCTAATTGACAAGACATGATTAGCATTAAGTCCTTTATTGTATAGAAATAGGAAGTATATAAAGCTTACATTCATGAAATTTCCTAAAATTAAGGAGTAGGAGGATTTTGTTAATATTTTTTACAATAGTTGACTTTGATGTGATGCCATTTTTCATTCAAATTATTATTTTATGTTAAATAACAACTTAATTAATTTGAAATTATATTAATATAAATTTGAATCCACTTAAAATTTCATCTAGAAAATTCACCCAATAATATAATGTGAAGCTATAACATTATAGGCATCAAATTAAAAATCTTTTGTAAACTATTATGAACTTTAAAATATAAAAATTAAACACATATAATATGACATACCAAATATAAACCCTGCACAAATTTTTAAATTTTTTTTGAAAATTAAAGAGACCTTACGTTGCTAAAGCATCATCAACATCCATACTGTTCAGCTTCCACATTCTATCGATTTACTATCACTGCAACCGAAAAATAGAATAACTACAAATTGTTGATAGTTTTACGTTGTTAAATCATAAGAGTAAATAGAAATTTCTCTCGATCACAAAGAGGAGGTAGACGTAGGATCTCAAACATGGAGAAGAAAAAGAAAACTACATTAGCAAAACATAAAAATTCACACAAATAGAATTTATTTTTATCCACAACAGATTACATTTTGCAGTCATTTTGTAGCCTCGATTCCTAACAACAATCACACATCCAATATCTATTTTAAACTGGTAGATAAAATACCAAACATATTCTTAAACTCAGTGATAGGTCTCTCATCTATCGTAATGACACAACTATTTCACTGCATGGACAAACCCTCTATATTTAACACAACCAGCTATATAAGCATCAGTTATGCACAATAGAAGCCTTCAACAAATCAAAAAACTAAAGCAAACACAAAGCATAAAGACCAAATATGAATCTTAACTCATCCTACAAGAGACGTTGGATAGAAAATTATAAAGAATGACACCCTGGAATTTCTTGGGACTGCAAATGAAGGGCTCTCCATTAAATCATCGTGTTTCCATTCACCAAAATCGATCCCTAGATCAGATAGTGGAGGGGAGTATACCTCAATATGTTTGTCAATTTTAATAGGTAGAATGGCATCAAGAAAGAGCTTACAGCCAGTTATACTCAGTAACAAAATGGAGTGGCTGAGAAGAAGAATAGGACCATTGTTGAAATAGAAAGAAGCATGATGAAAGAAAAGGGAGTCCAAATTGAATATTGGGGAGAAGCTATAGCAACAATAGTATATCTGATTAACAGGTATCCCACAAAGTCAATTTGAGACAAGATTCCTTTTGAGGCATAGTCAAGGAATAGATGGACAGTTGAATACTTGAGAGTGTTCAAATGTTTGGATCCAACACTATACAAGAGTATGGTTGGAAGTTTGATGTATTTGACTGCAACTTGGCCAAACATAATGCATTAGTAAGATTGATTTCTTGATTTATAGAAACACCAAAAGATTCCCAAAGAATCCTAAGGTATGTGAATGGTACCAAGGGATTAGAGATTTTATATACTGCAAAAAATGATTTCAAGTTGGTTGGTTATATGGATAGTGATTGGGGTAGAAGCTTAGATGATAGGAAGAGCACTTCTAGGTACATTTTTCATATGAAATTAGGTGCAATTTCATAAGCATCCAAAAAGCAACATATTGTTCCTTAATCTAAAAGAGGCTAAATACATAGCAGCGAATGTAGAAACATGTCAAGTTATCTGGTTAAGAAGGATCTTGACATATTTGAATGAAAGGCAAGAGTATGGAACCATAATTTATTGTGACAACATCTCCTGAATTGCTTTGTCCAAGAATCTAGACTTCTATAGAAAAAGCAAGCATATAGAGATAAGATATCACTTCATCATAGAATTGGTTGAGAATGAGAATATCAAAATGAAATTTTATAAGTCAAAGCATCAGCTACCACACATATTTACTAAGTCTTTAGGTATTGAAACTTGTGTGCTCTTAAGATAGAGTATTGGTGTAGTTGCATTAGATCAGGAGTGATCTTTTCTTTTTGTTTGGCTCAAGATAAAGGGGCAGTGTCAAAACTTTAATGTAATAGGTCAGTTGCCCCTGGAGTCAAATGCCCATGTACCACCCTAATGGCCTACACAATAGTTAGAAAATATTGAATGCATGATAGGTGATTTCAAATTCAAAATGACAAGGAAAATGTTTTTGGCAAGAGAAAAAAGGAATGAATCCAATCCATCTAACTAGTAGAGAGATTGGATCAGTTACAAAGCAAAGAAGTGCAAGAGTACATTGTAGAGAAGGAAATTGATCAGTAGATCAAGTTGAAGTTCAGAGGACTTGAGTCTCATGTTTTAAGTTGCATGTGTTGGACTCTTTGGTTTTTTTGTAAGTTCATTTTGATTTGTCCAATGAAGTAGTGATTGCTCTAGGCATTGTTCTATATAGCCATTAGAACTGTAAATTTAAAGTTTAAGTTTTATCAGTTTGAAGTTTTAAAGTTTTTATTGGTTGAAGCTGAGTGCTTCTAGATTTTGTAATAGTTTTATCTTATTTGAATAGAAAGCAAGCAAGCATACAAATCTTTGTTGTTCCCTTATTCTATTCATCATCACATAGTATTTTGCATTTGAGAAGTTCATATTTGAAAGCTTTATCCTTCAGCTCTCCACATTTTAATGGTGGAAATATCTAGTTTGTAAGTCTAGACTACAACCCACTCAGTTTAGTCTTCATCGAGTTCTCTCTCTGTTGTTACTATCAAGCTCACTCAGCATCCTCTATTGTTGAGCTTCACCTTGCAAAGGTGATTGAGTTCACTTGGCATACACTGTGCCAAATTGCCCATTTGTGCAAAGTTTCTAAAATTCTTCTTCTATCGAGCTCACTTAGCATCCACTGCCTGTCACTCGGTATCCATTGTGTGTCCAACAAATTGATACTCGACACCTTCTTGTATCAAGTAAAATTTTAAAAGTTTGTAATTTATTTTTCATAATCCCTCTTTTTTATATTGCGAACTTCTTAAAATTCATCATTTCCTATCATCATTAAGTTGTGAAACACCTTCCCATGTATCTTCTCAAGCAATTTGGATGAGCACATTTTAACTAAAGGGAGATTTTATTTTAATGTAGGCACGATGGAATTTTGTTAAACTTTGATATGCCTCTGAATATTCACTCATAGAACAACAAAGATGGAATTACTTGATGTGAATATTCTTTGCCTCACCTTTGTCATATCCAGTCATCACCATCTCTATTTTCACAAGAATATTTCTAACATTTTGATGCCTCATCTTCCTATAATTTCCAACTAAAGTTCCATCCGCCTCTCACATGAAAAGTCCAAAATGAAATTTAATTATAATTCTTACAATCAACCTTTCTGTAATTCGGTGTTTTATATTCAATCCACCATTTCAACTATCTATCCCCATGTCTGTATCCCACTTTGAATGCTCCTATGCCATGCAAATCTAGGCGACACTTAGATTCACCCTATCATTGTATTACATAAGAAAAAGAAATTGGTGGAGCATGTCATATGCATACTCTGTGTGAATGCTAGGTGATATAGAGATAATTGATTATAAACCTTTAAACATCTCTATTTTAGTTTCAATCCCTCTAATCTACTTAGATAGCACCACTTCCAAAGCACCCATTGATATCTACTTCACCTTTAGTTTGAAGGGTTATGATGGGCTCTCCATCGAATCATCGTGTTTCCATTCACCAAAATCAATCCCACTTTGGTGATTAAGAAAATCTAGGTGTGAAAGTGACTCGACATTTGTTATCTCCATCTCTGTGAACGTAAATAACTAACTTTTGTAGAGGTTTATTAACCTCTTTCCTCCCATTTTAGATTTGAGTTTGAAATATGTTTATGCAACTTTCTCCCTTTTTACGAGGTTAATATTTTATTCAGAAATATGTTTTCTGGAATTTAGAATTAAGTTCATTTTGATTAGAGGTTAATAATTGAAATAGAGTTATTTGTTCTTAATTTTTTGTATATAAAGGTTAACGTTTTGATTGATAATTTTTATTTTGGAGATTTTGATTAATCTAACATAATTTTTAACCTTAGAGTGAGATTTCTAAAATTATAAGTGGTGAAAGGAGATGGAAAGAGTCAAAGATGTTGGAATTATAAAATCAGTATAAATTTGATAAAAGTTTGACCATTCTATGTCTCGAAATAAGGAATGTTTCAACTCATCTTTGACACAAATTGATGGAATTTTGGACATTGAGATTGGATGAAAGCTTAGGATCATGTATATTGACACAAAATAAAACCAAATTCATGAAAATTTTAAAATTTTCACAGGCATAGAACTTGGTCAACATAAACATAGTTATACTTTGTAATTTGATACTTTTTAGGTTTCAGGTCCCTGTAATATCTTTTTTACCTTTATTACAAAAAAAATATTCACATTAAATAGAAATATTAGTGACCAAGATCTTGCACCATGGAATGGATGGAAGTAAAGATTACTGTCTTCTGAAAGAACACATGCTCATTGACAAGAACCTCATTGTTGAAATAACATCAATAGCAATAAGTCATTTATTCTATAGAGATAGGAAGCATATGGACCTTAATGAAATTTCTTACAATTGAGGAGTAGGAAGATGTTGTTAAAATTCTTGACCATGACTGATTTTGGTGTGATGTTTTTTCATTCAAATTTTTATTTTATGTTAAATAACAACTTTATTTCAAATTATATTAATATAAATTTGAATCCATCTAAAATCTCTTCTAGAAAATTTACTCCATAACACAATGTGAAACTGTAACATTGTAGCCATCAAATTTAAAATCTTTGTTGAAGTATTATGATTGTTGAGCCACTATAACTTTAAAAAATAAAAACTAAACACATATTATATGAAATAGCAAATATAAATCCTCCACAAATTTTTTTTTTTCAAAATTAAAGAGAGCTTAAATAGCTGAAGCGTCATCAACATCCATATTGTTCAGCTTCCAAATTATATCCATCTACTATCACTATAGTTCTAAATAAATAACTACAAATTGTTGATAATTTTATCTTTTTAAATCATAAGAGTAAATTGAAATTTATCTCGACCACAAAGAGGAGGTAGATGTAGGATCTCAAACATGAAGAAGAAAAGGAAGACTACAATACATGAATATAAAAATTTACACAAATAGAATTTATTTAATTTAATACTCACAACCTTAAACCTAAAATTTTACTTGGCACTTTAAAGTTGATCGGCACATGAAGATGCTGAGTGCCAGTTTTACTCGGAACTTGAAGATGCCGAGTCACAGATTGCTCGACACTTGATGGTGTCAAGTGGCAGATTGCTCGGCACTTGATGGTGCCGAGTAACAAGCAACAGGTGTCAAGTTGATTCGACACAAGTAGAGCTTAGCACACAAATAATGCTTGGCACCAATGGATGCTGAGTGAGCTCGGCTCACAAAGAAAATGCACAGCACTTATAACAAAGTGAAGAGGATGCCGAGTGTTCTGTTCCAAACTGAAAAATTATAACTTATAAAATATAAATGTGAATGCTTTCACCATTAAAGCCAGAAAGCCAAAGCTTTAAGCTTTCAAAAAAATTACTCAAATGCAACATACAAAGGAAGAGCAATGGATTCAAGTATGCCTACTTGCCTTCTATTCAATCTTTTATTTAAACTATTACAAATCTAGGAGCATTCGTCTTTAGCCAAAAAACTCTAAACTAACCCTAAACTGGTAAAACTTCAAACAACTTTAATACTTCAAAAAAACCTTTAAACCTATAACTCTAATGGCTTCATACAAAAGTGCCTAGAGCAATCATTGCTTCAACAGGACAAAACCAAACAACAACAAACTCATAGAATAAATAGAGGAGTCACGTGCAACTGGAGACACTGAACATACTTCCTTCTGTCTCTGCAACAAGTGGATCTGCTGACCACTTTCTTCTTCTTCATTTTCTCTACTCTGCTGAACTGAAACTCTGATCAATCTGACTAAATGAATGAATGAATAAATATTCCTTTTGTCACATTCCATTTTTCCCCTCTTTTCAATTTAAAAAAAAAAAAAAACTTCACCTACCCATATTCATTTTTTTTCTGTTTTGGACGACAGGGGGGTAGGTGAGCATTTGGTTGTATAGGAAAACATCAATGTTGTATTAAATATTCCAACACTCCCCTTTGTCCTGAGCCAAACAAAACAAGGATCACAACTGATCTATATCAACTACACCAAGACACTCTCTTAGGTGTGCAAAAATTCCAATGCCTAAAGGCTTAGTAAATATGTCTGCTAGCTGCTACCCAGACCTGCAAAATTCCATCTTGATATCCCCATTCTCCGCCAACTCTCTGATTAAGTGATATCTAATCTCAATATGCTTGCTTCTCCCGTGGAAGACTAGATTCTTGGACAATGCAATTGATGAGATGTTGTCACAATAAATTGCGGTTCCATCCTCTTGCCTTTCATTCAAATCATTCAAAATCCTTTTTAACCAAATAGCTTGACATGTTGCTTCATTCACTGCTATGTATTCAACCTCTACTGTAGATTGAGCAGCAATAGGTTGCTTCTTGGATGCCCATGAAATTGCACCTGATCTCATATGAAACATGTATCTGGAAGTGCTCTTCCTATCATCTATACTTCCAACCCAATCACTATCCATGTAACCAACCAACTTGAAATCATCCTTTGCAGTATACAAAATCCCAAATTCCTTGGTACCTTTCACATAACTTAGGATCCACTTTCCCGCTTGCCTATGGGAATCCTTTGGTGTTTCCATAAATATGAAAATTAGACTTACTACATGCATTAGGTCTGGCCGAGTTGCAGTCAAATACATTAGACTTTCAACCATACTCTTTTATAATGTTGGATCCACTCTCTTGCCAGAGTCTTCATTCCTCACTTTCAGACCTACTACTGCTAGTGTGGGGGTTGCCTTATTGTTCTGCATTTTAAATCTCTCCAAGATCTGCCCTGCATACTTTTCTTAAGAGATGAAAATGCCATCATGCATTTGTTTTACTTCTATACCTAGAAAGTATTTCAAGAGACCTAGTTCTGTCACCTCAAATTCATTTTTCATGATCTCTTTGAACTCAACAATTAGAGCCTTTTCATTTCAAGAAAAAATCAAATCATCTACATACAAGACAACAATCAATACATTACCATATACTACCTTGATGTAAAGAGTGGGCTCACCATTGCTTTTGCTAAAGCCATTGCTCATCAAATATGAGTCAATATTACTATACCATGCTCATGGAGCTTGCTTGAGCCCATAAAGATCTCTCTTCAATCTATATGCTTTGTTCTCTTCACCTGCAACTTAATAACCAGGTGGCTGCTCTACATACACTTCTTCCTTCAATACACCATTTAGGAAGGCGGACTTCACATCCATTTGAAATACCTTCCACTTGTGCTGACCAGCAATGGCTATGATAGTACACATGGTTTTCATTCCTGCAATCAGGGCATAGGTTTCATCATAGTCTCTACCATACTGTTGTTTGTAGCCCTTGACTACCAGCCTTGCCTTATGCCTATCAATTTTGCCTTCAGTAATGTATTTGGTATTGTAGACCCATTTCACTCCAATCACTTGCTTCTTGGGAGGCAAATCAGTTAGTTCCCATGTCTCATTTCTTTCTATAGCATCTATTTCCTCATCCATAGCCTTACACCATTTCTTCTTTTTATAACTTCTTCAAAATATATTGGATCACTATGAGAAAATAATGCAAAATTAACACTCTCATCATAATCTTCATACCTTTCATCTTGGTATATCTCCCTAAGACTCTTGGTCTTTCTTGGTAATAGGGAGGAGAGTGTGGGATTAGAATCTTCACTGCTGCTACTTGGCCCTGACACTTAGTCATGCCTATAGGAGCTCGGTAATGACTGAGGCTGCTTGCCTTTACTTCTATCTGCTCCTTCTTCTTGCTATTAATCAGCATCCTCTTCGATCATAATTGGCACTTTACTTGAAGTGCTCGGTGACTCATCAATTGAACCATACTAAGACTGATTTTCAAGAAATTTCACATCTCTTGAAAGCATCATCTTGTTGTTCAATGGGTCATAAAATCTGTATGCCTTTGATTTTGAGTTTTACCCTTTGAAGATGCACTTCACTCCTTTTTCATCCAATTTTTACCTTTTCTCTTTAGGCACATGTGCATATGCAATACATCCAAACACCCTTAGGTGTTCAACTATCCATCTTCCTCGTGGCCATGCTTCCATTGGAATTTTTTCGCAGGCTGCCTTTGTAAGACACCTATTAATTAGGTAAACTACTATTGCCACAACCTCTCCCCAGAATTTAGTTGGGAGACCTTTCTCTTTCATCATACTCCTTGCCATTTCAACAATGGTCTTGTTCTTTCTTTCAGCCACTCCATTTTTCTATGGTGTGTAGCTAGGTGTGCGCTCTTTCTTTATGCCATGTTTTCTGAAAAAATTTATAAAATAATTGGAGGTATACTCCCCTCCTCTATCTGATCTAAGGACCTTGATATAATGTCCACATTATTTTTCTGCCCGGGTTTTAAATTCTACAATTTTATCAAATGCTTCATATTTGTTCTTTAAGAAATACACCCATGTCCTACGACTGAAATCATCTATGGATGTCATAACATAAGTACTCCCCCCAATGGAAGTAACTTGCATAGGACCGACTAGGTCAGTATGCACTAACTCTAATGGATATCTAGCCCTCCTAGAATTTCCACAATTAAATGGAAGCCTATGTTACTTACACAAAATACAAGCCTCACACTTGTCACATGAATTTCCTATACCTTGAAAATCTTCTACCATTCTTTTATTTGACCATATCTGAGGTGTCATAGCCATGAGGGGTCTTCAATCTCACTCCTTAGAGTTGATTGTGTGGGAGGTGCAGCACCAACTTGAGATAAGAAACATGTCTCTATCTCCAAGGGAAACATTCTGTTCTTTGTCATTTGAACTATTGCAAGTAAGTTCTTGCTCCCATCTTTTTCATGGCTAACACACTTGTCATTCTCCATCAACACCTTGTATCCATTTTGAATGAGCTAACCAATGCTCATCAAATTGTGCTTCATACCAGTTGTAGAATACACATTTTGTATTTCCTTCTTCTCACCTTTCTTGATGTGGACCATAATAGATCCTTTGCCCACAACTGGTAGGGTTCCATTGTTACCCATCTTAATTTTTTATTTGAAACTCTTGTCAATGAATGAAAACAAGGTTTCATTACCACTCATGTGGTTGCTACATCCACTATCGAGGTACCAAACCTTAGGGCTTCCTTTTTTACTAACATTGCACATGATGAAGGCAGTGTTTTCACTTCCCATATTCACGTCAGCCACATTTGCTTGTCTTGACTGATCTTTCTTCTTCTTCAAACATTCATTTTCATAATGCTCATATTTATAATAGTAGTAGCATTCTACATTTCTCTTATTTGAGTTTTAGTTTTTTTTACCTCGCCTTGAGGTATTTTGTGAGCTACTTGCTCCATCTGCTCTTCCTGAGCTTTATGCTGCAACATTTCTTTATCCTCGATTACCTCAGCCTCTACCTCTAGAGTTCCTACCTAAGCCGTTTCTTCCTCTCCCCATTCCTCTTGAATTTGACTGAGGCTTGAATGCTTGCTCTTGAGAAGTAGAAGATGTAGATCTATTGATCCTATGTTCATGGGTTTGAAGAGTTACCATCAACTCATCCATTGTCAAAACAGTGAGGTCTTTTGCCTCTTTTATGGTCATGACCAAATTGTCATATTTATGAGGTAAACTCCTCAATATCTTTTCCACTATCCTCTACTCTTGATAGTCTTCTCCATTTGACTTCAACTGGTTAATCACATTGGAGGTCCTTGAACTGAAATCTGCAATTGATTCATTTTTCTTCATCTAAAGGTTCTTAAACTCCCTCCTTATATTCTATAGCTTTACAGTACGGACTTTATTAGTCCCCTTGAAGTTTGTCTCAAGGATATCCCATGCTTCCTTTGCATAATTTTCTGCTGCAATCTTTGAGAATACTGTCTCTGTCATGGTTGCTTCAATAAGACTTAATGCCTTAGCATCCTTCCTTCTTGACTCTTTCAAATGAGTCTTCTGTGCATTTGTGAGGGCAACATACTGAGTTGGATCAGTTACATCATTGAATCCATTAACTATAAACTCCCACAAATTATTTGCAACCATAATGGTTTTCATTTTTTTTGCCCATGTATCATAATTCTGTCCATTAAAGGATGGTGGTTGCTACCATATCTTTCCTGCATCTCCTGTCATGTCAAATAACCCAAGAAAAAAAATGCCCTAACTCACTATGGATGTGGAGCCTCAAAGCTCTGATACCATTTGAAAAATATATTAAAATTTAATTTAATACTCACAACCTTAAACCTGAAATTTTACTCGGCACTTAAAAATTGTTCGGCACATGAAGGTGTCGAGTGCCAGTTTTACTTGGCACTTGAAGTTGCCGAGTCATAGATTTCTCAACACTTGATGGTGCTAAGTGGCAGGTTGCTTGGCACTTGATGGTGCCGAGTGAACTCGGCACAAGAAGAGCTCGACACACAAATAGTGCTCGGCACCAATGGATGCCGAGTGCGCTCGGCTCTCAAAGGAAATGCTCAACACTTACAACAAAGTGAAGAGGATGCCGAGTTTTCTATTCTAAACTAAAAAATTATAAATTATAAAATTTCAATGTGAATGCTTTCACCATTAAAGCTAGAAAGCCAAAGCTTTAAGCTTTCAAACAAATTACTCAAATGCAACATACAAGGGAAGAGCAATGGATTCAAATATGCTTGCTTGCCTTCTATTCAATCTTTTGATTTAACCTATTACAAATCTAGGAGCATTCGGCCTCAACCAGAAAACCCTAAAATAACCCTAAACTGGTAAAACTTCAAACAACTTTAATACTTCAAAAAACCTTTAAACCTGCAACTCTAATGGCTACATACAAAAGTGCCTGGAGCAATCATTGCTTCAACAGGACAAAATCAAACAAAAACAAACTCACAGAATAAATAGAGGAGTCACGTGCAACTGTAGAAACTGAACATACTTCCTCTTGTCTCTGAAACAAGTGGATCTACTGACCACATTCTTCTTCTTCCTTTTTTATGCTCTGCTGAGTTAAAACTCTGATCAATTTGACTGACTGAATGAATGAATAAACATTCCTTTTGTCACATTCCATTTTTCCCCTCTTTTCAAAATTTAAAAAAAAAAAAGTTCACCTACTCATATTAATTTTTCTGTCTGTTATGGATGATAGGAGGGTAGGTGAGCATTTGGCTCTAGGAGAAAACATCAACGCTATATTAAATAGTCCAACAATAATGACAGAACTATTTCACTGCATGGACAAACCCTCTATATTTAACATAACCAGCTATATGGGCACCAATTATTCACAATAGAAGCCTTCACCAAACCCAAAAACTAAAGCAGACACAAATCAAAAAGACTAAATACAAAGCTAGACTGGACAGACAATTGCCAAGCTATTCCAGCCAAAAGGGTTGCAGTCTTTTTCACTCTCATAAAGCACAGTATGTGGCTTGCCTTCACATGCAGCATCATTATAAAGAATGACACCCTGGCCTTGATAATCAAACATATATCCTCGACGGTAATCATCAGGTATTTTAAAACACCCATAGTAATCAGCAATCATAACAGGACCAGGATTACACCCAGGCTTTGGAAACATAATAAATACACTATAAGCATTACATCTTCCTAACATCATAGCCACCCATATGAAGACTATTCCTACATATTTGACAGTGCTGCTTCTCTTTATAACTTCACAATTTGATGTAATCACGCAAAATAAATGATTGCATGCGTTGCATGCAGATATCTATGTATAGAGGCAACGCGTGGATGTCTAGGCACAAATCTGTCTGTAGAGCAGGACTAAGAGACAACAGGATAACCAGCTGTATGAATAAGTTTTTGTTTTCTGAATGAAAACTCAACAGGTTGTTCTTGTTTTCGCAGCCTGTCGTTTCCTGGGACTGCAAATGCTAACGTTTCTGTCTGAATTGCGTTACAAAATAGGTCCCCAACATAGAACTATCGATTGACAAGAACTTTTAACATCATCATACACTTTATATAATAATAAAGTGGACTATATATAAATATATATGGTTGCTATTAGTTGTCTAAATTAGCCGCAACTACAAAAAAATGATGGAATATTTGTAATAATTCTAAAAGGGTAAAATAAAAAAAATAAAAATTCTAATAAAATAAATTAAATAATAGATCTTTAATTATTAAACAGTTATTTATTCAAACAAGTTAAATAAGATAAGATCTTATTTAGTTCTAATTATAGAGTATGTGTCAAATCTATAAGAATGTAGAGTACAAAATTCATTACTGCCAAATTCTTGACAACTATCACATTTCCTTAGCACCTTTTTCTTCTTAATAATTGATGATCAAATGAACTAAAAGTGTTGATGTAAAAATCTGACCCACAATCTAATTTAAAGAAATAATTGCAAATGGATAGGAAATGTATATCCATTAAATTCACAGTACTTGACATAAATACAAATTGCATAGATCTTCCATTTGTACATAATTTTAAATGTACTTGGTTTGTTAACTAATTAATGTTTGACTGAGATTGTGTAGTAATCAATTTTTTTGTTGTGGGATAGTAAAGATAGCAAGCGTGTTAGGTAGGATTATTGTAGAGAATTCTTTATGTTGAAGTTGAAGATGGAATATCTACTAATTTACAAGAATCAATGTGAAGCAAAGGATAAAAATATTCAATGACATACAGATCAATATGCAATTGCAGGGCATGATGTAATGATTAGAAAAGCTAAATGTCTTATAAGATTGTGTTTTGTATACTCAATTATGATAAATGTCCATGAATAATCTACTTGAAAGAAACTTTTAAAGAAGATATGAGAGATATATCAAAGAAAATCACTTGTAAATAGTATTTTATTAAGGGAAAAGTTTAATCCCTTGAGAATGGAGAATTCGTAAAAGGACCTAATTGACAATTTTATGCAAGTTTTGGCTTATGATTTGGATTATCTATTAAATCATTTGCCTATCAATCCTTGAAGACTTATAACCTTCCTACTAACCTACTCTGATAATGTATGCCTTGTATCATACATGTAAGTTTGTGGTTGTTCTTGTATCATACTGCATGGTTAGAAAATTCTCATGTCCATTAAGATATCAAGTTTTGGATATAACCTACTTGCTTTAAATATCTTCTTCTAATGTCCAAGTAGCCTTAGAATCAAAGGGGGATTTCTAATTGACAAAGCTCTTGAGATTTGTTATTTTTTAATGTCTTCTTGGCCTCTCTACTATGTAGAATTCTCTCCATTGTAGGAGCCTAATGCACTAACATCTATATTATTGATTATGTATGTTTATTCACCTTGTTGTTGTTGTCACCATCAATATTAGGAGCGCCTTTTTAGGGTAACACATATAAGTCATTGAAGATTGGGGAAAGTGTAATATTTTAAGGTAGCTTGACCTTTTAGTAACAAACTCCATACTTGTCAAAAATTTGATTAGGGCCTATTATGTTCATCATTGGTTTATTGTAACTCCATTTGAGAAATATGTCTTTCTTAAGGTGTACCATGACCATAACTCTAACCTAGAATCAAACATCTATCTTTCTTTGATCCAATTTTTCGTTGGTATATTTGGTACTCTATTGTATATTTGCTTTAACATTTTCATGTACTTCTTCAATTGCCTCTACAAACTCTTCATCTTGACTACTCCTATTCTATATCCTTTACAAATATCTTATAGTTCAAATGAACTTCTTGCATGTGTGTCATATATAATCTTAAAAGGATTTATCCTAATTCTCCTATTTGTAGAATTACGAAATGGATAATTTTTGGTAAGGGAGTTGTTACCAATTTAACATGCCTTTTAAATTGTTATGTTTTACGCTAAACTGATTATGTTTTAAACTATTCACTAAATGTGTTTAGTTATTGAGAGTATATAGTACAGAATAAAGAGAATGCAGCAAGCAAAGTATAGAAAGCATAAGAAAGAGAATTGATCACTTTTTCAAGATACAAGTACTGAAACAATTTTCAAAGTATTCAAAAAATACTTTTACAAAGTGTTCATGTTTACACAGTACTTGAATACAATGCACTCAGATATTACTAGTGCTCTCAGCCCCTAACATAAACATCTGAATTAAACACATTGTACAAACAGAAAAGTACTGAAAAAGAGATAGAAAGGAAAGGCATCCATTGCCTGAATGGAAAGTTTTTGCATTGAATGTTGAAGGGCTGATCCCACATCTCCATCCGAGAGTAAAACCTACAAAAAATAAGTAAAGAAATGGATCAGTTCATACGAATTGAGCAATGAAAGACTTTCCTAACATCTATACTCTGTTGTTTATACAAAATAGTCATCCAGATAATTATGCTAAGAGGCAAGGTAGCAAGAAAATCTAAGGAAAATAAAACATGTTTTTATTAATGAGTTTGTTCTATGTGTAGAAACAGGTATGAAGATTAGAGGCTATAGAAGGATCATGCATAAGTTACATGCATAAGCCTTTTGGCTGAGATTGTTCGGGCAAAGACAGAAGATATTGGGGAGGCTGTTGAGGGGGCATACATAAATTACAATTATGGGACCTTTCGATTGAACCAATGAAGCTGATTGAAGACATTGAGAAGATCATTGAAAGGACATGCATAAGTTATAAGTACGAAACTTTCTGGTCAAATCAAGGAGGGGCGAAGATAAAGTCTTTGAGGAGATCATTGAAGGAACATGCATACATTACAAGCGTGGAACCTTTTTGGTTGAATCATGTAGTGGCAAAGGACGAGAGGAAACCGTCAATGGGGCACACATTATTCAAACTTTGGATGAATACCCAAGGTTGAAGGTCTTAAAGAAGGGTTTTTTTGAAGACAAGGACTGTCTAGATATTGGCTACAACAAAGGTTTCATTACAATCAACATTGCACAAAAGTTTTCTTACAAAGGTATCATGGACATAGATATTGATGATAGGCTTATATGGAAAGCAAGAAGTCACCTTAAAACAGTTGCTGGTGTTAAGGAATCTAAAGAAGGAAATAAGCAATCTGAAAAAATAAACATGTTATCATAGGACGATGTATCAGAAAATGTTGATGGAAGATACACAGATTAGAGTTTTCTTGAAAGAGTTTGCTTTAGAACTGAAAATTTCATTCGGAAATCCTACTAGAATAGACAAGGATGAATATTGGAATATTTGTTAGAATGCCACTTGTTGAGCACCAGGACAAGCAAAAATTGCAAGAAACATGTTCGCTTGAGTGGAAAGAAATTATAGCAAAAGTTTCTAAACTAGGCTCTGATGGTGAGGATGAACTGCAACGGGATTCGTATAAAACCTTAACTATAAAGATTCATCAAGGTTGGTATAATTCAAACTTTGGATGAATACCCAAGGTTGAAGGTCTTAAAGAAGGGTTTGTTTGAAGACAAGGACTGTCTAGATATTGTCTGCAACAAAGGTTTCATTACAATCAACATTGCAAAAAAAATTTGCATACAAAGGTATCATGGACATAGATATTGATGATAAACTTATATGGAAAGAAAGAAGTCATCTTAAAACAGTTTCTGGTGTTAAGGAATCTATAGAAGGAAATAAGCAATCTGATAGAATAAACATGTTATCACGAGATGATGTATCAGAAAATGTTGATGGAAGATACACAAATTAGAGTCTTCTTGAAAGAGTTTGCTTCAGAACTGAAAATTTCATTCAAAAATCCTACTAGAAGAGACAAGGATGAAGATTGGAATATATGTTAGAATGATACTTGTTGAGCGCTAGGACAAGCATAAATTGTAAGAAACATGTTCACTTGAGTGGAAAGAAATTATAGCAGAAGCTGCTAAACTAGGCGCTGATGGTGAAGATGAACTGCAATGGGATTCCTATAAAACCTTAATTGTAAAGATTCATCAAGATTGGTTGCAGGCTGTTCAATTGAGAAAGAGAGATCTCAAGGGATCTAAATCGGCTGAGCAGAAGATGAAAATATCGGAGGCAGTCAAAGCCAAATGGGCAGATCTTGATTATCGTGAAAAGATGTTGGCTGGACATAAAAAATTCTACAAAAAAAAAAATAGGCTGCCATCAGCTGTTAGAAGATTTGGTAGGAAACACTCTCTTAAAATTGAGGATTGAGAAAGATGGGATTTTAGGTAACTTCTGCATCGACTCCAATGGTGGTGAATTATGTTGGCATTATTAATGAGCCATCAATCTCATAGATTATTGAAACACATACTCTAGAGCAAATGAAAGACAACATTTTTGTCTATAACTACAAACTTTGTTGTTTTGATCAGGCTAGTTCAGAACATTGATTTTTTGGTTTCAAAAAGGGATGTCAAGAAAAGGTGGGTCTGTAAAAAGTTTATTGGGGCAAAGGAGGATGAGCCATTAATCATATATCTGGTTATGGACTAGTCACATGGTGATATTTTATTTATTTTTGTTCTATCACATGCTATTCTTGTGCATGCAAAGGTCCTATCTATTTGTTAATCATGTCCTCATATGTGAAAAAATAATACCACATCAAGCAGATTCGGGCATAATAATAGTTCCCTTGCTTGATAGACAAGAAGATCAAGCGTATCTAATAAAAGCATACCTCTTCTAAAGTAATAGAAATGTGACTGAAGCTTAGTCAAACCTGAATGGCTGTTACAGAACATCTGTAGAAGTCAAAAGCTCACAGCCTCGCAGATCTATGAGTTAATCATTGTCAAAGACACAAAAAATAAGAACCAACGGCCAACACTCAGAAAATGGCATCCAAAGATAACATAAGAGAACTTGCATTCCAAAGTTCATCAAATGGCGGCTTAACCAGCAAACTCACGTATGGACTAGCATAAAAACTCATGCCCAGTATTAACATATATACGTTTCAAACTTAGAAAAAAGTCCATAGCATGAAAGCGCAGCAAAAATGTGAACATATGGGCAGCTAGGGTTTGAAAACCCTCCATTATCTCTCTTGCGTGAAGACCAAAACAAATCAAATGAAGCAAATAACCCAATTTTTGGTCTTGGGATGTATTTCACATTTCCCCTTTGCCGTTCTTGATAGAGATTTTGGGTCCGAGCTGGAGTTTGCATTTTTTTGGCATTATATTCATATGCATGTTAAAAAATAAGTGATATTTCAATCACTTTTTAACATTTGAAACAAGGAAATAATTACTATTTATTTATTATTAAAAACCTTCTATTCATATTAACACTAATATGTTTTACATTAATAAATAAAACGTTAATTTTAAACATATGAATATTAATATGAATCATAAGGATTAATGAATAAATAAATAAATTTTTTTTGTTAATATTTAATAATATTAATGTGTTTTATATATTTCATAGCACATTAATATTAAATAAATATTTATAAGAAGATTTAGAGTTGTAAAATTAATAAATTAAATGGCTATCA
This sequence comes from Cupressus sempervirens, assembly GCA_028749045.1. NCBI lineage: Eukaryota > Viridiplantae > Streptophyta > Pinopsida > Cupressales > Cupressaceae > Cupressus > Cupressus sempervirens. Next base: position 825,196,780 of record CM053787.1, on the reverse strand, counting down.
TTATAAGGCCTTAATTTTTATTAATTACATAAAGGGAAATTATGTGGAGTTAATTGCCTAAATGCAAGGAGAGCTATATCTGGAAGGGGCAAAAAAAACATTTAGTTAACACTTGGAGATGAGACTGTTTGATATTTTTAAGCAGCTTATTGGGCATTTAAGATCAGTTATACATCAAGTTCACGTGGAGGGCTTATTTTATGCATATATTGGATAATTTAAAGCAGTTTTACATGCTATTTTTATGGTTCTCTTAGTACAACCGAGTTGGAGTTTTTGTGGTGGATTTTGGAGAGTTAAAGGAAGTTCTGAGTTATCCAGCAGTTAGGCAGGTGGTTGAGTGCAGTTTTCATTCTTTCATTGTTTTCATCATTTTTGGCTGATTTTTCCTAGACATGACTTTGGAATCTGAGTTAGGGCGATTCTTCTATATATTGTACTTCATCCTCATTACAATGGACCTTTTTTTCAGATTCAGACTTTTGCAGATTGCAAATTTTGAGTTGATTGTAAGGGCACTTGTGACAGAGATTTTTTTAGCATTGATTATAGAGATACAGCTATTCCTTATCATACATTCTTGTGCAATTTTGTGAATTTCTTGCTTTAATGTTGTGTTCGCCTTCATTATAGTTAAATTCCTAGTTGCAGATTTGAATCGTGATACATGTGATTGTAGGTCTATGTTTGTGATTATTGTTTCCTTGCAAAAAATTGGTGAAACTTAGGTATCCCTTTCAAAGCAGGAGATCTTGATCTTATATAGAAACACTTTTCTGATTACATGATTGTTTGATATTGTGAATCAATTATCTTTTTTCATAGTTTGTGCTGAAGTAATCAAAATTACATTCATAACCATTGGTGTATCACCTCACTTAGATTAGTTTTAATCGTCCATTCTTTCATTTCTTACCGTCATCTCAAGTACAATTTAGGATTAGGTGATCACAACTTAGGAACAGGCCTAGCTTCTGGAGATTCTTCTCTCATTTTAGGACAACCCACCACTCGAGAGAGTTTCTGCTATTTCATAGGATAGGTTGATTCTACATCTTGCTAAAGACGCAAATCCTACATGACAACAGTTTTTTGGCACGCCCGGTGGGACCACGAACTGCTTCACAGTTCTCTGATTTTCAAGATTTTACTACCGTTTTGGCGTGAACAGCAATATTTCAGTCTTTTTGAAGGTATGTTTATTAACACTTGGCGACTCTATGGTTAAGGTTTATCATAGATTCAGTTGCAGTTTGGTGATTTTTTAATGAGAAGAGCTCCCAAAAGGACAATAAGAGGAAGAAGAACACCAACAGTTTCAAGGGGGAGATCAGTTTCACCATCTGAATCAGATTTTTCAGCGTTGGAATATCCTATAATTGAAGAACAGCTAACAAATTCTAAAAAATCTACAATAGTTATTGAAGATATTGGTTTTCTTGAAGACTTAAGTGTTCGAGATCATTCTGAATCTGAAGGACCCATTTTTGAGCCATTATCAAGGGACCAATTTGTATTTTTAGCATCTACAAGTGGTGCTACAGCTGCTGTTACAAAACTGAAAACATATCAGCAAAAGATAAGTCAACCTATCCGACCTTCATTACCATTTTCGACACAACAACAAGTACCATCAGTTCATCAAATGGCTCAAAATTTGCCATTTGTAGCTTTCAATGTTGGCAACCCCTTGTAGATTGTTGTCCATCATGATATTCCACCAGCAGCATTAAAAAGTGTACCATATTTTACTGGTGAAAATCATGTTTCAGCTATGGAACATATTAAGGATATTGCTACCCTTTGCGGATTACACCAAGTTTAGCATGAAGATGTGGCCTTGAAGTTATTAGCTGCATCTTTCAGAGGTAAAGCATTAATTTGGTTTAGAAGTCTTGCAGTAAATTCGATTGATACATGGGACACATTGGGAAGCTTGTTAATTAGCAAATTTGAAGATAAGTCTAATAATCTTTCTTTGGTTGAATAGTTGACTACCATTAAGAGGCATCCTAATGAGCATATTTTTTATCTTAATTTTCATTTTCAACGAACTTGGGATAGAATACCGGCAACTGTTAAACCTTCTAATGATTATGCATATTTATTTTAGTTAAAGGCTTTTAATAGTGATATTTCAGTTATGATACAATCTATGGGAGGGCGTACTTTGCCTGATGCATTTGATGTCATTGTAAGGGCTGAAAACAACTTAATACAAGCTGGTAAACTACCTCTGAGGCCTCCAATGCCTTATTTTGCAGAAATACAGTAGATTATACCAGCTACTATACCACCATTGGCTATAATTCCACCAATGCCAGCATTACCAACATTCAATGTGTAGGTTGCAGCAGAAGAACATGCTGCTACAACTCCTATTAGATAGCTACAGGAGCAAAATCAAGGCTTAATTGAGAAAACTGACAGTATACTAAAAACTTTTCAGACTTATGGAAATGAGATAACAAATTTAAAGAGACAACAAGTTCAATATAGTAAGCCTAATCAACCATCTTATTAGGAAAGTAGGCAATATAACCAAGCTTCAAGTTCAAATCAACAAAGACAACCTCAAGGACAGCAAAGGAATTATGGCCAAAGGACCAATCGACCATACAATTATGCGACTCCTAGCAATTCAAAGGAAATGGTAGTTGTTCCTCAAAACAACTACGCACATGATGAAGAATGGTTCAATACTTGCAACGCTGGTCATTACTGGTTGGATTGTGCATATGCACTTGAGGCAAGAAAGTGAGATCTTCTGAAAGAGCAACAGATTGCAAACCAAGGAGAGTTCCATTCTGAACAAGTACAATAGCAAGTACAACAACAAGGTAATTCTAATGCTACTTTAATGAATTTTACCAAAGATGAGGCTATTATAGCAGCCAGTTTTGATCAAAATCAGACTTGGAAGCCTATATCAGTGGGAACAAGGTCAAAAGACCAAGCTGCAAATAATTTACAACAACAAGCTGATAAAACAAGACAGCAGTAGGCCAATTCTGGTAACATTCAGCCAGGACCATCAAGTGCACAAAAAATGCAGTATGTACTAAAAGGATAGCAAACTCAAGCACAAAAGGCGAGCTTAGAGCCATCACAATAGCAGAAAGAACCTGCTGTACTAAAGAATCAGTCTAGGGTTAGTACCCAAATTTTCAATATTGTGGAGCACTTGAAGAAAACTCATGTTCCTGTCTCTATGTGGGATGTTTTAGCACTCCCAGGTCAAAAGGACATGTTACAAGAAGCATTACATTCACTTACCATGTCTGAAAGTGCTTTGGCACAACAAACCCCAACAGTCCTTATAGCTACAAACAATAATAATTCACAACAACCAGCCAAAATAGTCAAGCCACCACCCTTTTACATGATAGTCATAATAGAAAAATACCTTGTCCATAATTGCATGATAGATTTAGGCGCCACTAGCTCAGTTATGCCAAAAAAGGTCATAGACTAGCTAGGCCTTGAATATGAACCATTTGAAAAAGGGGTAGTGCAGTTGGACAGAACAGCCATTGAGACAATTGGAGTTATAAGGAATATGGATCTGACCTTGCATGCTTGTCCTATTTTTTCAGTTCCCATGGACATATATATCATTGACTTACCTCTCTATTTTAGCATATGTCTATCATGTGATTTTATAGCCAAAATAGGAGGTTATGTATCTACTGATTGGTCTCATATGCTTTTTCACACTAGCTACGGTACTAAGGTAACAATTCCATCTGAACCTATTGCTAAAGATTGCCTTGAACATAATGTTGTCACTACTCAAAGTAATACTGCAGCTATTTTATTAGATCAAGAGGAAATTAATGTTGTTTATGAGTCTAAAATGCCCATAGATAATATTCCCGATGTATTGTTAGATGAATGCATTGCTGAAGATGCTAAAATTTCAAAATCACAAGTTGAAGAACCAAGTTTGGGAAATTACATCATTCATGAATCTACTAATTTTCTGCCAAATATCATAAAAAATGCAGATGTAAATGCAGAACAACAGGGTAATGAGGTATGGAAACTATTTTTTGATGATTCACGTAGTAAACTAGGTGCTGGAGGAGGGTGCATGCTGATTTCACCAGCCAATGAAAGGTATTATGCATATTTTAGGTTTACTTTTAGCTGTACCAACAATTTTGTTGAATATGAAGTGTTGGTAAATGGATTAAACTGGGCTATAAAAAGAGGTATCAGCTGTTTACGAGTTTATGGTGATTCTGAACTGATTGTTAATCAAGTTAGGGGTGTTCATGCCAATAAAAATGAATTGTTGAAAAGTTACAAACATGTTGTTTGGGATTTAATTGAAGATTTTGAAGCTTTTAATTTGCAATTTGTTCCTAGAAATCAAAATAAATATGCTGACAGACTGGCTGCAATTGGTGCACAATATGATATTCCTACTGAAATCAGCAAGAATAAAGGAGACAATCATGTAAAAGTGGTTGTTAGACCTGCTATAGCCAACAACGCTAAAAGCTAGCAGGTATTTGATTCAGATCAGCATCTAGTAAATTTTATAAGAGAAGAGGCAGAATTTGCTCAGTCAAACTAGCAGAAGCTACATGACCAATATGAGGACCAGGTTATTCAACTAAGAACCAATAAGCTGCCAAAAGGATTGGTTACCTTAGATTCCATTTTCAATACTGATGATCAGCTAAGAAAAGACAAATCCAGTTTGCAAATTAAAGAGGAACACTATGAAGAAATTGAGGTTGCTGAAGGTAAAAAATTGAAGCTAGGAAAGGTATGCACCCCTGAAGAAAATTTTTTTTTTGTCAATCTAACCAATGAATTTCAGGATGTCATTGCTTGGAGTTATGCATATTTAAAAGGGTTCAATCCTAACATATGCCAGCATACCATTGATTTAGCCCCAGGGGCAAAACTAATCAGGCAAAAACAAAGGACAATTAATCCCAAGTTGGAACCCCTTATGATTAAAGAGCTGAATAAGTTAATAGAAAGCAAGATTATTTTTCCAATCAAGCATTCTTCTTGGGTTTCAAATTTGGTTCTAGTAAGAAAGAAAAATGGTGAAATCAGGTTATGTGTTGATTTTCATGACTTGAATCGAGCTTCATTGAAGGATAGGCATCCTTTACCCTCAATGGAACAAATCTTGCAAGTTGTTTTAGGTTCTGAGAGATTCTCATTGCTGGACGATTTTTTAGGATATAATCAAATCCTTATCAAGAAAGAGGATAGGTATAAGACAACGTTTACCACCAAATGGGGAACGATGGCATATCAGAAGATGCCATTTGGTTTGTCAAACTCTGGTGCAACATTTCAAAAAACCATGGATAAAGCCTTTTTAAATCTGATGTACAGGTTTGTTCTTGTTTACCTTGATGACATTACTATTTTCTCTAAAAATGCAGCAGATCACTTTCAACATCTAAGGATAATATTTGAGAGATGTAGGGAATACGGTATTTCATTGAATCCCAAAAAGAGTCTTTTTTCAGTTCATGAAGGCAAACTGTTAAGATTTCTTGTTTCCAAGGAAGGTGTCACCATTGAACCAGAATGGGTAAGTGCTATTTTAGACTTACCGCTGCCAGCCCATAAGAAAGGGCTACAAAGTTTCTTAGGTAAAATCAATTTTTTGAGAAGATTCATTCCAAATATTGCTGAACTACTGATCCCATTAACAACTATGCTTAGAAAAGGCATGGTTTTTCAGCTGGACTAAAGAAGGTAAGCGAAGTTTCGAACAAATTGAGGAAGCATTGGCTTCAGCTCCCACATTGTTAAATCCCAATTTTTTAAAGGATTTCATTCTATATGCTTACGAAAATAATGATAGCATCGCTACCATGTTAGTACAATAGAACGATGAAGGCTTTGAATAGCCATTAGCTTTTTTTAGCCAACGACTAAAAGATTATGAATTGCATTACTCATTTGTAGAGAAGCACATCCTTGCTATCATAAGAAGTCTAAAAAAATTTAGATAGATGCTTTCAAATAATAAAATACAGCTAATGGTTGCACACCCTTCAGTTAAAGATTTCATGCTGAATAAAGACCTGAATACCAAGAGGGCTGGATGGATTACCAAAGCAATGGAATACGATATTGAAATCAAGGTCACCAAGCTGGTAAGAGGTAAAGGGCTATGTGAACAGCTTGCTGAAACAAGAAAGGATGAATTAAACAAAGGTTCAAATGCTATCCTAGTTCAGAAGGATGAAGAACAACTTGCTATTCTAAGTGATCAGAATGATTGGATAGATGATATGATCAATTTCTTACAAACTAGACGCTATCTTGAAGGTTTAGATAGAGCCAAACGAAGGTATTTTAGGCTGCAAGCCTTTCCTTATTGCTTGATGAATGATATTTTATTTAAGAGAGATCTGCAGGGTGTATTGCTAAGATGTATAAAACCAGATCAGATTGAGCACATTTTGCATCAATTTCATGAAGGACCAGCTAGAGGTCACTTCTCACCAAGAGCCATAGCTCTTAAGGTGATGAAGGCAGGCTACCATTGGCCAAACATATTCAAAGATGCACATCTTTGGGTAAGAAGATGCAAACAATGTGCAATTTTTGTACGTAAAGAGAAGTTATCAGCGATGCCTTTAAAACCTATTCAGGTGGACCAACCATTCATGAAATGGGGTCTAGACTTCATTGGCATCATTAACCCACCTTCAAGTACAGGTCATAAATGGGTATTGATAGCCATAGATTATTTTACAAAATGGACTGAAGCAGTAGCCCTTAAAGATGCAAATGAGACTGCTGTTTTAAATTTTTGTGAGGATTTAATTTGCAGATTTGGTGTACTAGATTCAATTATTTTAGATAATGCACTTACTTTTACAAGAAATAAGATTGCTAAATGGGCTGTTAAGAATTGCGTGTATCTGAATACTTCATCAAATTATTACCCACAGGGTAATGGGCAAGCTGAATCCACCAACAAGAATCTGATTTGCATCATAAAGAGAACATTAGAAGGGAATCCACGTTCTTGGCACGAGAAGTTAAAATCAGCACTGTGCGCTGATCGAATAACTTCCAAGAGATCAACTGGTATGTCTCCTTACACGCTGGTTTATGGTAAAGAAGCTAGATTATCAATTTTGGTTGAGTTTCCAACATTAGATTTTATGCATTAGTTAGATATGATTGATGAAGAACCAATGATGGTAAGGCTGGCCCAACTCAATGAACTAGAAGAGAAAAGAAAAGATGCTTTACGAACCATTGAGCATCATCAAGTTCAGATGAAGAAGACCTTTGACAAAAAGGCATCTCCAAAAAGATTTCCAGCTGGGAGACTTAGTATTAAAATGGGATGAATTGAAAAGTAGGCCTGGACAGAATTCAAAATTCAATGCCATGTGGGCTGGTCCATACATCATAACCAGAACCACACAAAATAATGCTTTCCATTTGTCTACACTTGAAGGAGAAGAGTTGAAAATCTTGGTTAATGGGATTCACCTCAAGCGATGCTTTTGAGGTATTTTTTCACATTATAATAAGTGCTTTGGCACAGTAGAGTAGAGGCGTGATTTAATTTCAGATTTCAATAAAGTGTTGTTCCAACACATTTAAATTCAAATTTCAGCATGTTAGTTGTTAGTAATAAAGCTAGAAACTACACCACATTATTATCAATCTGCCATCAGCACATGAGATACATATCATACAAAGCATGGAATGAATTCCAATGCTCTGAATCATACATACCTCATAAGTTCATGACAGGCTCATGATAACATGATGTAATTCCCAGCCGTTCAACCATAAAGAAATTAGAAAAGCACTCAAGCACATTGCTAGTATAGGTCTTTTCAGAATATTTTTTAGAACAACAGCAAGTATACATTCTGGTTTTGAAGAATGGTTAACTTGAATGAATATCTTACCACACAGCAGCAATATGATGTGTTATCCACCCTCATACTAGACTAATATACTGATGTGTATAACATAAAAATACTGAAAAAGGAGGAATGGTCACTCCAAGACAGCCGGCATACTGCCCTACTACAATCATGAACAACATACCACATTGCTGTTATGACGCAAGGTACACATTCAAGCTAATAGTTCAAGTTTTATGGTAGTTTTTTTTCAATAAATTTTCAGTCAAATCTGAGAGGTGTCATAACAGCCAGCAGCTATGAATCTTCACAATCACAATACAATTATTATCGTAGAAAAGGGATCATAAAAGAAACACATTTTCCCCTTTACTGTGATACAATTCTATCATAGTTATCAAAATGAATAGCTAAAAGATCCTATGACAGCAAACAGATCCGCTTGAAAAAGTTTAGTTTTTAGTTTTCAGGTTCAGTTTTCAGTTTTCAATTTAGTAAGGTGCATTTATTTCAGCAAGTGTGTTTCAATTTTCAGCAAGTGAGTTTCAGTTTTTAGAGTTTCAATTTTTTAAGTTTTGAGAAGGTTAAATTTTCTAAGTGTTGAAGATGACTCTATACCCAATGGATTGACAAGATGATTGGTCTATTACTGTTTAGCAGGCAAACAACCCTGAGAGGTCGCCAAAAATGTTACCAATTTAACATGCCTTTTAAATTGTTATGTTTTACGCTAAACTAATTATGTTTTAAACTATTCACTAAATGTGTTTAGTTATTGAGAGTATATAGTACAGAATAAAGAGAATGTGGCAAGAAAAGTACAGAAAGCATAAGAAAGAGAATTGATCACTTTTTCAAGATACAAGTACTGAAACAATTTTCAAAGTATTCAAAAAATATTTTTACAAAGTGTTCATGTTTACATAGTACTTGAATACAATGCATTCAGATATTACTAGTGCTCTCAGCCCCTAACATAAATATCTAAATTAAACACATTGTACAAATAGAAAAGTACTGAAAAAGAGATAGAAAGGAAAGGCATCCATTGCCTGAATGGAAATTTGTTGCGTTGAACGCTGAAGGGCTGATCCCGCATCTCCATCCGAGAGTAAGACCTACAAAAAGTAAGTAAAGAAATGGATTAGTTCATACGAACTGAGCAATGAAAGACTTTCCTATCATCTATACTCTGTTGTTTATACAAAATAATCATCCAGATAACTATGCTAAGAGGCAAGGCAGCAAGAAAATCTGAGGAAAATAAAACATATTTTTATTAATGAGTTTGTTCCATGTGCAGAAATAGGTATGAAGATTAGAGGCTATAGAAGGATCATGCATAAGTAACATGCATGAAGCCTTTTGGCTGAGATTGTTCGGGCAAAGACAGAAGATATTGGGGAGGCTATTGAGGGGGCATACATAAATTACAAGTATGGGACCTTCTGGTTGAACCAATGAAGCTGATTGAAGACATTGAGAAGATCATTGAAAGGATGTGCATAATTTATAAGTACGAAACTTTCTGGTCAAATCAAGGAGGGGTGAAGACAAAGACTTTGAGGAGATCATTGAAGGAACATGCATACATTACAAGTGTGGAACCTTTTTGGTTGAATCATGTAGCAGCAAAGGACGAGAGGAAACTGTCAATGGGGCATACATAATTCAGACTTTGGATGAATACCCAAGGTTGAAGGTCTTAAAGAAGGGTTTGTTTGAAGACAAGGACTGTCTAGATATTGGCTGCAACAAAGGTTTCATTACAATCAACATTGCAAAAAAAATTTGCATACAAAGGTATCATGGACATAGATATTGATGATAAGCTTATATGGAAAGAAAGAAGTCATCTTAAAAGAGTTGCTGGTGTTAAGAAATCTATAGAAGGAAATAAGCAATCTGATAGAATAAACATGTTATCACGGGACGATGTATCAGAAAATGTTGATGGAAGATACACAAATTAGAGTCTTCTTGAAAGAGTTTGCTTCAGAACTGGAAATTTCATTCAAAAATCCTACTAGAAGAGACAAGGATGAAGATTGGAATATATGTTTAATGATACTTGTTGAGCGCCAGGACAAGCAAAAATTGTAAGAAACATGTTCACTTGAGTGGAAAGAAATTATAGCAGAAGCTACTAAACTAGGCTCTGATGGTGAAGATGAACTGCAATGGGATTCCTATAAAACCTTAATTGTAAAGATTCATCAAGATTGGTTGCAGGTTGTTCAATTGAGAAGGAGAGATCTTAAGGGATCTAAATCGGCTGAGCAGAAGATGAAAATATCAGAGGCAGTCAAAGCCAAATGGGTAGATCTTGATTATCGTGAAAAGATGTTGGCTGGACATAAAAAAGTCTACAAAAAAAAAAATAGGCTGCCATCAGCTGTTAGAAGATTTGGTAGGAAACACTCTCTTAAAATTGAGGATTGAGAAAGATGGGATTTTAGGTAACTTCTACATCGACTCCAATGGTGGTGAATTATGTTGGCATTATTAATGAGCCATCAATCTCATAGATTATTGAAACACATACTCTAGAGCAAATGAAAGACAACATTTTTGTCTGTAACTACAAACTTTTTTGTTTCGACAAGGCTAGTTCAGAACATTGATTTTTTGGTTTCAAAAAGGGATGTCAAGAAAAGGTGGGTCTGTAAAAAGTTTATTGGGGCAAAGGAGGATGAGCCATTAATCATATATCTGGTTATGGACCAGTCACATGGTGATATTTTATTTATTTTTGTTCTATCACATGCTATTCTTGTGCATGCAAAGGTCCTATCTATTTGTTAATCATGTCCTCATATGTGAAAAAATAATACCACATCTAGTAGATTGGGGCATCATAATAGTCCCCTTCCTTGATAGACAAGAAGATCAAGCGTATCTAAAAAAAGCATACCTCTTCTATAGTAATAGAAATGCAACTGAAGCTTAGTCAAACCTGAATGGCTATTACAAAAAATTTGTAGAAGTCAGAAGCTCATAGCCTTGCAGATCTGTGAGTTAATCACTGTCAAAGACACAAAAAATAAGAACCTGCGGCCAACACTCATAAAATGGCATCCAAATATAACATCAGAGAACTCGCATTCCAAAGTTCATCAAATGGCGGCTTAACCAGCAAACTCACGTATGGACTAGCATACAAACTCATGCCTAGTATTAACGTATATACCTTTCAAACTCAGAAAAAATGTCCATAGCATGAAAGCGCAGCTAAAAAGTGAACATACTGACAGCTAGGGTTTGAAAACCCTCTATTTTCTCTCTTGTGTGCTGACCAAAACAAATCAAATGAAGCAAATAACCCAAGTTTTGGTCTTGGGACATATTTCACATTTCTTCTTTGCTGTTCTTGATAGAGATTTCGAGTCCGAGCTCGAGTTTGCATTTTTTTTGGCATTATATTCATATGCATGTTAAAAAATAAGTGATATTTCAATCACTTTTTAACATTTGAAACAAAGAAACAATTACTATTTATTTATTATTAAAAACCTTCTATTCATATTAACACTAATATGTTTTAAATTAAAAAATAAAACGTTAATTTTAAACATATTAATATTAATATGAATCATAAGGATTAATGAATAAATAAATAAATTTTTTTCTTAATATTTAATAATATTAATATGTTTTATATATTTTATAGCACACTAATATTAAATAAATATTTATAAGAAGATTTAGAGTTTTAAAATTAATAAATTAAATGGCTATCATTATAAGGCCTTAATTTTTATTAATTACATAAAGGGAAATTATGTGGAGTTAATTGCCTAAATGCAAGGAGAGCTATATTTGGAAGGGGAAAAAAACGTTCAGTTAACACTTGGAGATGAGACTGTTTGATATTTTTAAGCAGCTTATTGGTCATTTAAGATCAGTTATACATCAAGTTCACATGGAGGGCTTATTTTATGTATATATTGCATAATTTAAAGCAGTTTTACATGCTATTTTTATGGTTCTCTTAGTACATCCGAGTTGGAGTTTTTGTGCAGGATTTTGGAGAGTTAAAGGCAGTTCTGAGTTATCCAGCAGTTAGGCAGGTGGTTGAGTGCAGTTTTCAGAGGTTCTTTCATTGTTTTCATCATTTTTGGCTAATTTTTCCTAGACATGACTTTGGAATCTGAGTTAGAGCGATTCTTCTATATATTGTACTTCATTCTCATTACAATGGACCTTTTTTTCAGATTTAGATTTTTGCAGATTGCAAATTTTGAGTTGATTGTAGGGGCACTTGTGACAGAGATTTTTTCAGCATTGATTATAGAGATACATTTGTTCCTTATCATAGATTCTTGTGCGATTTTGTGAATTTCTTGCTTTAATGTTGTGTTCGCCTTCATTATAGTTACATTCCTAGTTGCAGATTTGAATCATGATACATGTGATTGTAGGTCTATGTTTGTGATTATTGTTTCCTTGCAAAAAATTTGTAAAACTTAGGTATCCCTTTCAAAGCAGGAGATATCGATCCTTATATAGAAACACTTTTGTGATTACATGATTGTCTGATATTGTGAATCAATTGTCTTTTTTCGTAGTTTGTGCTGAAGTTATCAAAATTACATTCATAACCATTGGTGTATCACCTCACTTAGATTAGTTTTAATTGTTCATTCTTTCATTTCTTACCCTCATCTCTGTAGACACCTAAAAACCTTTAGAAAATAAAGTATTTTTATTTTCTGAAAAAGTCCTGATGACATCATCATTAATTAATTAATTAATTAATTAATTTTCATGCCATTAAATCCCTTTATCTTAGTTAAAAAAATTTAATTAAGGAATCCCTCCCAAAAATGTTTAAATCTTATTTAAACATTATTTCCTTATTTATTAATTATTTAATTAATAAATTGACCAAAAATCCTAAAATAAATAAAAAATTTATTTTTTGCCCAAAACTTGGCCAATTTTCTTATGACCAATAACCTCTTCCAAAATCTTCTAATCCTTCTTTAATTTCAATTAAAGGCTAATCTCATCATTTCCTACCCCTAATCCCAACTCAAAATATTTAATTAAGATTAAATATTAATCCTCATGTTTATTTAAAAAGTTTTAATAAATATCTCCTCAACCCAAACCCTTGAAATAAATAAAACTTTATTTATTTCCTAAAAATCTAATTTATCCTCACCCTAGGAAATTCTAGACTATTCTAGAAAGTCTTTATCCTCATCCAAAATCTAGACTCTTATAGAAGATGTCTTTAAACCTAATCCTAATCCCCTCCTAACCTTGTCACATTCCCTAAACATGGGTTAAAACTTACTAACCCAAGCCAAAGTTAACAAATATCTCCTCCTTCACCCACCCTCATTAAATGCCATCCACTTGCCTATCCCTAAGCTAATCCTAAACCATCCTAATCCATCCTCTAATCATTTGCACAAGCCTAAGCAAGCTTAAAACCTTCCTAATCAAGTCCAAGTCGAATTTTCTCTCATCACCCTCAAAATATCTCAACCATAAAACTTAATGAAGTCCACTAGGTCATAAATGACTCTTACAAGCCCTTTTATTGCTCTTACAAGTCATTATGAGGGTCTTTATGAAGATTTTATCCCTTGAGCCTCCTTTGTTGACTCATCCTTCCCCTTTTCTCCATCCTCTCACCATGTGACATGTGTCACTCCTTGATTGGTTGTAAGAAAGCACAATCCATGTGCTCTCCTCTCATGCAATCTAAGCCCTCCATGAGCTTTTTCCCATCCTTGCATCTTAGCCCTCAATCCCTCAAGCCTCTTGCCTATAAATTGGATCCTTCCCCTTTGCAAAATAACACAATCCATGAAGTAAAGTCATAATGCCATTTTGAGAAGCCATTTTACATCAAAACCATACACTCACACCCAAATTCCAACTCCATTTGAAGCCCTTTTTGAAGCATAAGCTTGAGCATACATCCTATCTATTTAGACAAAGCTACTCAACAAGAGAGCTTCTCATTGAGAGAGTCCATTAATGGCTCATATTCTCAATTGAGAGCTCATCTTAGTCTATCTTGAAGTTTATGAATTTTGTTTAGTTTTTAGAAGCTTTATTTAAATTTTGTTTCTATTAGCATACTAACATTGCTCATATACATTTTGGCATGCCCGGTGGGACCCCGCATGGGTCATCTTCATTAGCTTTTTTAGTCAAGTTTTGTATGTCATTTGCTGATTTTGGCTAATTTTGCTTGTTTTTGTGATTGGTAGGATTGTATAAATTGGTTTTGTAGGTCCACATGAGCATGAAGAAGACAAAGAAACTCATAGTCTATCTCATAGTAATTGCAAATTTTTCAAGCTTATAGGTGGACAAAGCACTTGGAATTCTTCTTCCTCTTCTTGTCTATATTCTTCTTATTCCATCTACTTCTTCTTCTTCTTCTTGTGGAAGATCTTGGCCATTTTTTTTTAAGGAAGAAAAATCATACACACTTCTTTTTAGTGCTTTAAATGAACCCCCAAATCATACTTAAATCCATTAAAAAATTAAAAATTTGCAAAAAAGAAAAAAATCTTTTAACAAGTGAAACTAAACCAATCTAATCATTTGCATCCTTGCAACATCAAGGTTTTAGATGCATTCATGCAAAGTTAGGAACACTTCATTTTTTAGAATTTAAAAAGAACTTCAAGTTTCCATTTCAAAAGGTTCAAAATCAACACTAAGTGCACACTAAAATCTAAATCAAACTCAAAGCATCAATCAAGGATAAAATGAACCTCATTTGCAAATATTTTAAAGTTCTTTTAAAAAACTTATGAAAACTAAGAGTCCTAAATGGTTGCCAAAAAATTGTCCTAAAAAGCTTTGTTATTTGTTCCAAATAAATGTCTTGTTGCAAAATCTTGAATGTTTCTTAGGTTTTTCATGCATCAAAACAATCTAGGAATATCATTTTTGGGCTTAAAACATGCAAACTAGAACACAAAATCTTGAATGAAAAGCAAAGTCCAAAGAGTCATTTTCACTTTTGAGTTCAAAAAAAATCTTGAATGATCTAAGGTTAAAAAAAAGCACTTCAAAGTTCTTAAAACAACACACAAAATCTCAATCTTGAATGCTCAAAGGAAAAAACTTGAATGTTTAATCACTTGTCTTTGAATGCATGTTGCTAAAATCACTCTTGAGTGCCATGGATTAAAATCAAGTTTGTTTTTTTTATGAATGCATGATTAAAGAAAAAAAATCCAATCTTGAATGCCAAGGATCAATTAACCATTTCAATATCAAACACTTCATTTGGAGCTTCTAAAATTGAACAAAACAAATCTCTTTTCCACATGCAATTTAGGCAAAGTTTGATTTTTGGACATTTAAGAAACTTCTTTAAGTTAAACACAAATTTGCAAAAATCAATTTGAGTAGTTCCTTGGACTCACCTCTTTTCTAATCACCCATCAAATATTAACCATTGGTTGCAATCTCAGCGCCATTTATGGGGATGGGTCTACTTGAAAAAGGTGTTAAATGTTCCACAATCTAACTCACTCACTTGATCTTTGAATGTTTGCTTTAACTTTATCAAAATTCTTAAATGATCAAAACTCTAGATTAAATCAATCACACTTCAAGTTTGGGCACTAAAATTGAACAACAACTGACGTGGAGAGCCTCTAGGCGCGCGCTTGAAATCGAATCTCACACACTTTTGTTTTGGGCTTAAAACAAACTCACACTCAATCTTGAATGCCTTAAAGAAAATTAATCGATACTTGACGTGGAGGGCCTCTGGGCGCGCGAGTTTTCTTTTGTTGACCCTAACTCTTCTTATTGTTTGCATTCTTCGATCAATTTACTTTTGTTGGTGCTTCAAGTTGGAATAAACATTGTATCTTAAACATGAGTGCTTGCAAAGTCTAGATCAGAAAACTTAAGCGTCAGTTGGTAAAAGAACAAGCGTGTTTTTTAGCCCAAGGACATCCAAGTCTTCTCTCCCCTTGTCGCCTTTCGAGGCCATCTTGGGTGCATAAGATTAGGATCCAAAACCTTGTTTCTTTTTAGGAGGCCTGCTTGGGGATTTCATCACCCCTTGGACGACCTCAACTCCAGCGTTCTGGCAGAGTATAAGAATCGAAAGGTGAATCGAAAGACACCTCTCTTGGAATCAAGATTTTGTCACTCGGGCTAAACCTCAAGGAACTTTATACCCTTGAGAAGTGAAAGAGGAGAAGTGGGTTACCGCTCCTCTCGGCTGTGTGACATCTTTTTGGTCTCATCTACGGATTTGGGCCTCACGTACCTTGGGTATATCGAGGACTCCTTAGCTAAACTAACTGTCAGCCTTGTAGACAACCATCTAGGATGTTAATGTGTTTGAGGTGACTGATCGAAACATTTGTAGAACATACACACTCCTTGGCGGAAGTATCACTTTCTGAGAATCAAAAACTTCTATCTGGTTGTTTCTATCTATTGCTTGATCTTTTATTTGTTGAATGAATGTTTGCCAAACTTGATCAATCCTAGCTTAGGGCATACTTAGCATAGTCACTGCCTATTCCAGAAGTTGAATGAGTTGAAGCAAAACAACCAAGATCTCTCAAAGCCAAGCAGATTTAGAAATTGATGTCAGAGAAAACCAAACCCAAACAAAAGTTTTGCAAAGTTAAACTCAAACCATCTCTAGCATACCAAGAACTTTCAGCCAAGAGAAAAGAAATAACACCAAGCCCACGAATTGCCAAACTCCACAAAGCAGAGGACAAAGCTACCGACGAAGCACTTCAAGAGGCCTGGTTAGAGCGCACCATCAAATTTAGCCAACATCCAGGAGTTAATCCTGCTTATGCCTTACCAACAAGGCATTATTTCTATGATTAGACCCCCTTGTTTCTCCGCATCTTCTTGGATAAGCTTTACTTTAGAGTCATCTTTGTAGAAAAGCCAGCCATCTTAGGTTATCCCCTTAAGCATTATTAGCTCATCCATCTCATTTAGAATCAAACCATCTAGCCAGCAATCCAAAATCTGCACATCTAAGCCTTCAAAATTGTTGTCACTTTTGCCAAAAGTTTGCCACTCCTAAAATCTTCCAAATCCAGCAATCTCACCAAGGTTATCCCTTTGATAGAGCTTTGTCTAGGGTAATCCAGCTTTGTCACTTGTTATCCCTCATCACCTTGAGCTAAAGGTTGGGATCCACAAGTGGTCAATCTCGTGTTCTTCCTAAAGGATCATCAGTCTATCCTTAAGTTGACACAATCACCACCAAGCTTGCACATAGGAAAGCAGACCTTTCGTGCTTTGGCAACATATCTTTGAAGTTAGAATCTCCAACCCAATCCTCCTTAGGTTTTTTCATATAGCTTTGCCTTAACCTAGGAAATCATTTCCATAGAGAAGCCTTCCCCCTTTTGCATCCATCAGCATTATTGCATCTCATCCCTAGGAGCATTTTTCATGCCACCCGTCACTCGCTTAGCCAAGAAGAAAGAAACAATGGAGCCCTATCATTTGGATCGAACAACCTCACCCCCCTTGAGCACTCAGCCATCCTTCAGCCCAGAGAAAGCTATGCCATCATGTACTGACATTGAAGCTATCATGAACCAACCAGGAAATGCAGTATTGGTAAATGCCATTATAGACAAGAACAAAGAGACAATCATGGCTAATTTTTGAAGGGAAAATGTAGGAGCCTTTGACTTTGGAAGACCCCCTCCATTATCAGATCCATCTCATCCATTGTTTGGGTAGCTACCACCACCCATAGGCTCTTATGATCCAAATTATCCTCAATATATGCCAAAAGAAGAGCCTCCAGCCAATCCATATGATCCAACAGACCCAAACATACCATCATCCACCCAAGTTGAAATCTCCATGCCGCAAGCCAACCCATCCACCACAACTCCATCCTTGGTTCATACCTCTCCGCTCCAAACCCCCTTTACCCAAAATAGCTCACCGTTCACCCCCTTCACTATTGCTGTTGCTGCTCCCCAACCCAGCCTTCCAAATCCACCCATCTCCCAAATCAGTGCTAGCATCTTTGGCCAACCTCAGCAATATACAACAGGGATGCCACCCATGGGGCCAAGTAATCAACCTTTCATCACCCCCAGCTTGTTCACTGCAGCCTAAAGCACAATCCCATCATTTCCATTAGGTCTTGGGAGCTCAATACCATTAGCCACAAATCTACAAGCTACTACCCTCACTCCACAAAGCTATCAAATCCCACAAGCTACTACCAATTTTCTACCAAACTCCCAAGTGACCCCAGCCCCTGCCACCACTCTACCAAGCTTCCAAATCCAACCATAAAGCTATCAAACCCCATCAGTTCCATTCCCAAGCTTTCAATTCCCACCACCTCCACCACCAACTAATCCATTACCTCCAATTACCAACTACTTTTCAATGCCACTTCTAGGAGGTAATCCACCACCCCAGCCAACCACCAATTATTTGCAGATACCATCCCAAATGGGGGCACAACCCACATATATTGGTCAAACCCCACAAGCCCCTCGATCCTTTCCCCACGCCTCTCAACCATCTTATACCTTACCTCCACAAAGCAATCCATTTATCCCACAGCCAGCTTATGTTCCTCAATCCCAACCTCAAATCCCATATCAATAGCAAGCCTCGCAGCACATGCAGCAATATGCACCACCTCCCCCTCAGCAACCTGTCATCCACCATGCAGCTTCCCAAACAATGTACAATCCCTATCAGCAAATCCCTCATAGCCATCCATATTCAGTGGCCCCATCCGGCACATACCTACCTCAAGGCACTCCTACATTGGGGGCACCCCAGCCATCACCTATCAATTTAGAATGGGAGCAAATGAAGATAGCTCTGAAAGCCATCAAAGAAGGGAATGATCCAAAGACATTCAAGTTTGAGAATGTGTGTCCTTACCCATTTGACAGAGCCATTACCATGACACCATTTCCCGAACACTTTGAGGTACCCAAATTTGACAAATTTAGAGGAAAAGGAGACCCTGTCACACATATCAAAGAATTTTACATGCACTGCCAGGACGTAGCATACAATGATGTCTTCCTCTTGCGCCTTTTTCCCAAAAGCTTAGCTGGACCAGCTCTTGAATGGTTTTATAGAATCCCCTATGGCACAATTAAAAACTTTGTTGAATTATCTGAGGCATTTGTAGCCCAATATGCCCATCTTGTTGAGACAGAGCTATCAATAGTTGATCTTGTCCACACCAAGCAAAAAGGTGGAGAAAGCCTTGCCGAATACCTGCAAAGATGGTAAACCCTTACTACCCGCATATCCTGCACCTTGCCAGAACGCCATGTGGTGAAAATGTTTATTGATAATGCCCATCCTAGCTTGGCTCACCACATGACCATGAACTATTTGCAAACCTACAAAGATATCAAAGAGAAAGGAATGATCCTTGAGCAAGGACTCATTAAAGATGGTGTGGTAAAGCTTTACAAGGAAGCCAACCAAAATCAATCACATTCCAATGACAAGTCTAGGTATTGGAAAAAAAACAAGCACGTTGCAACAGATGGCGTCACTGACACCAGACATGTGAATATTGTTGGCCCTTCTCACAACCAGTCCAACCCACCATATCAACCAAAAAATCAACAAGCTATCAACTACCAACAACAGAATAACCAAAGCTATCAAAACCACAATCCAAGACCCAACTTCCAAGGGTCTAGCAATCAAGCTAATGCCATCAATGTAGCTGCAGGACAAAAGCCTAGATTCCAACCTACACCTAGAAACTATACACCCCTTGGTGAGCCATTGGATGTCATTTTTGAGAAATTAGTCAAAGAAAACCTCATCAAATTTCCTCCTACCCAGTAAAGTGACCCAAGCCAATCCAAAGCTGCATGGTACAAAGATAATGAGTACTACAAATTTCATAGGGTAAAAGGTCACACTACCCTCAGATGCATGAAACTGAAAGACTATGTGCAGGGCCTCATTGATCGGAAGGAAATCACTGTTGGTGCCCAAACCTCTCCCAATGCAGGCTTACAAATCTATCAAAATGCTTTTCCTCCACACCACAACCAAAATCCTGGAAAAGCACCTATCCAAACCAACAACAACAACACCAACAACCGTCAGCCAAACCAACAGCATGGGAAGAATAATGACCACACTTCATCCTATATAGACTATGGTAGCCTTATAGGTTGTATCTTCGAGAAAGAGCCTTCTGTCAATGTTATCAATATCCAAGGACCAAACAATGAGTGTTCGGTCACCACTCGAAGAGCGCAATTTAACATCGCAAGCCCACCTATTACACCAACACCATCAGCTCCATCAAAAAGCCAGTACAATATCTTGGAACACCTTGGGAACATGCCAGCCCAAATCTCAATTTTAGACCTTCTTCGCACTAGTCCTGTGTACAAGAACATCCTTGACAGTGCTCTCATAGAATCTCATGTCCCTTCTAATATCAATGCTACTGATTTTCGTAATCTTGTTGGACACCTCTCATCCTCATGTGCCCTATCGTTCAAACCCACCGACATACCCATGGTCGAGCCAGATCACACCCTTTCGCTTCGCATAGCCATCATGGTATCCAACTTTTCTGTAAAAAGAGTAATGATAGATAATGGATCAGCCTTGAATATTTGCACCCTTAAATTGATAAAACAAGCTGGGTATACTAAGGCAGATATCATCAGTGAGGTTATCACCATCAAAGCTTATGACAACTTGGAAAGAACCACAGAAGGAACTATCTTGCTGCCAATCAAGGTTGGGCCAGTCATCCAAGAGACACTCTGCCATGTTATTGATCTAAACCTACCATTTAACATCCTCCTCAGTCGCCCATGGATTCATGCCATGAAAGCCGTTCCATCCACTTACCATCAGTGCATCAAATTTTCACATCAAGGCACTGAGGTAACCATCCATGTCAATCCAGAACCCTTTGCTTACTGCAATGTGGTTGAAGCTTCATATACAAACCATTGCCCTGGAATTGATATCGGCACATCCATCGCCAGCTCATCCCACACTTATAATGACCCAGAAACCATCCTCGCCTCTACCTTGTCTACCGTGAAGATCAATAACAAAGGTTGTGAAGAGTATAGTCTGTCAGATGCATTTGCTGTTGGGGCACTCCCACTTGATCCACATGCCCATGGACGACCGACATATCACAAAGCTAAGGAGGTTCCACCTCCTCGATACAAACAGTTTGGCCCAACAACCTTTGTATCCTCAAAAATCCCTCTTCATGAGGAGCTCACTCTAGATATCAACAAATGGTTACATAAGGATGCACCTCAAAGAAATCAAGCATGCCTTGATCAGTTCAGCCAAAAGTATCCCCAAGAACATAAGCTCATCACTGACAAATGGAACTATCAAGGTGGTGGTCTAGGACCAGAAGAAAGAGGCATGCAGTGCCCCATCGACGCACACAAGTGGGAATCGAAGTCAAGTCTTGGCTTTGGCATACCCACAATTGGGGGCACCAATGAGAACGGTCACGCTTTTTCAAACATTCACCGCAACCTTGTCGAAATCGAAGACATTCCTGAGGAAGTTGAAAAGAGAGCCTACGACGATATCCTAGACCAAATCTCCCTTGGAGACTCTGTTCTCCAAGAACTATCCATCCACCTCATTGACCTACCACTCGCCCATCCACAACTCATAGATTGGGACCAACCAAGTGTCATACACATTGATGAGTTCACATCAGAGGAGCCACTTCTAAGATTCATGGGAGCTAAAACTCCTCACAAGAAAACAAAGCCAGATTCTGCCTATATCTACAAGCTAGATCCCAAGGGGTATTTTGGAGAAAATCCCCAACCTAGTTTCGATACACCCAAAACTGGAACTAAGGTGAATCTAAGACTAGCTAAGGAAACGAAGAGAACCCCTCAGCAAGAAAATCCAAAAGAACATGAGGATTTAGCATTGCCTCCTCAAGATAATCGACCAGAGGTGTCTTCTATTCTAATTGAGGATACTTGAGAAGTCAACATTGGTTCATCAGAGATCCCCAGACTTGTTCACATTGTTGCATCCCTATCACAACACCAAGCTGACCTCCTCTTTGAGGTCTTAAGAGAGAACATTGGCCGATTTGCATGGTCATATCAGGACATGCCAGGACTTGATCCAAAGCTTGTAGTTCATCATCTTGCAGTTGATCCAAAGATCAAGCCCGTCAGACAAAAGCTTAGAAAAATGCACCCCAAGGTGGCATTATTGGTCAAAGCTGAATTAGAAAGAATGTTAGCCGCTAAGGTTATCCGACCTATCGACTACTCAGAGTGGATCTCCAACATGGTCCCTGTCACTAAACCTTCCGGTGACATCAGAGTCTGCACTGATTTTAGAGATCTTAACAAAGCTTGTCCAAAAGATGATTTTCCCTTGCCCAACATAGATATGATTGTAGATCTTACAGCTGGACATGAAATTTTGTCCCTCATGGATGGATTTTCTGGGTATAATCAAATCAAGATTGCAGAAGAGGATCAACATAAGATAGAATTCACTACCCCTTGGGGAACCTTTTGCTACAACATGATGCCTTTTGGCCTAAAGAATGTTGGGGCTACCTATCAAAGAGCTATGACAGCCATTTTTCATGATCTCATCCATAGCATTTTGGAGGATTATGTGGATGATATCTTGGTCAAGTCTCATACCTTCATGGATCATCTTGCTGACCTGGAGAAAGTCTTTGATAGGTTAGCCAAATATCATCTCATGCTGAATCCCAAGAAATGTGTCTTTGGGGTCACATCTGGCAAGCTTCTAGGTTTCATAGTTTCTAAATGAGGTATAGAGATCGACCCCAAGAAGGTCAAGGCTATTTTAGACATGCCTCCTCCCCAAACACTACGACAGCTTCGCTCTCTTCAAGGAAAGCTCCAATCTATTCGGCGCTTCATCTCCCAGCTTGCAGATAAGTGTACACCATTTTCGCATTTACTGAAGAAGGATGAGAACTTCAAGTGGGATCCTTTATGTCAGCGCAGCTTCGACCATCTCAAGCAGTATCTCATCAATCCCCCTATCTTGGTTCCACCAGTTCCTGGTCGTCCCCTGATTTTGTACATATCAGCAACACCTACTATTCTAGGGGCACTTCTAGCACAGCTTGATGACTACAATAGAGAAAGAGCCATCTACTACATCAGTAGAACCCTAGTTGGTTATGAACTCAATTACACTCCTATGGAAAAAGCTTGTTTGGCAGTTTTTTTCTCAACTCAAAAGCTTCGCCATTACATGCTAAGTCATACCATCCAACTAGTCTCCAAGATTGACCCTCTCAAGTATATGCTCTCTAGAACAGCACTTACAGGCCGTTTGGCCAAATGGGTTATGCTCCTTAGTGAATTTGACATCCAGTATGTGGATAGAAAGGCAATCAAAGGGAAAGCTATAGCAGATCACCTAGCTGATGCACCTCTAATAGATGCTTATCCATTGATCACAGAATTTCCAGATGAGCATATCTGTCTAATTGAAGAACAACCCCCATGGAAACTTTATTTTGATGGCTCATACACATCTCATGGATCAGGGGCAAGAATATTGTTGGTCACACCTCAAGGAGATTACATTCCTAAAGCCTTCAAGCTACAATTCCCTAGCACCAACAATATAGGTGAATATGAGGCCCTCATAGAAGGATTAAAGATAGCTGCAGAATGGAACATTCTTGAGCTACAAATCTTTGGCGATTTTCAGCTCATCATCAAGCAAGCCCTAAATGAATATCAAACCAAAGATGAAAAGCTATTACCCTACAAAGAGCTGGTTGATCAGCTAACCCAACATTTTACAAAGCTTCAATTTACACAAGTGCCTCGAATACAGAACAAAGCAGCAGATGCTATGGCTACTATAGGCTCGCTCTTGGAAATTCCCCAAGTAGCTACATAGTATGAGTTTTTAGTGGAGCAGCTCCTCACACCCACCTATGCGAATGAGGATTCAAATCGTGTTTGTATCTTGGTTGGTCCCCAATCCCCTTGGTACCATGAGATTCACGCTTACCTTAACGATGGTATCATATCCTCTCACCTCACACGTACCCAACGCAAGAACCTCATCTGAAAATCATCCCGCTATGTTATCATAGCCAATACCCTATATCATCGAGGTTATCACGATACTCTCTCTTGATGTTTAGACCAAAATGAGGCCGCGATGGTGTTAAAGGAAGTACACTCTGGACTTTGTGGTGCCCACATGAGTGGTATTTTCCTAGCGCGACAAATCCTTAGAGCAGGCTACTATTGGCCTACCATTGAAGAAGACTCCTGTGACTTTGTCAGAAAGTGTCTCCCATGTCAGCAGCATGCAAATCTTGTGCACGCTCCGGCACAGGATCTACAGCCTATTGCACCACCTTGGCCTTTTGCTTGTTGGGGCCTTGATCTAGTTGGAACTATCACACCCCTCTCATCTGATGGACATAAATGGATAATAACGGCTACAGACTATTTCACTAAATGGGTGGAAGCAGTCCCCCTAGTCTCAGCTACAGGATTTTAGGTCTCCAAGTTCATCTTGTACCACATTGTTTGCCGCTTTGGCATCCCATCCACCATCTTCACCGACCACGGAGGTAACTTTGAAAATCTCAACATGGAAGAACTATGCACTTCCCTCCGCATCCATCACCACTTTTCTAGCCCATATTTCCCACAAGGTAACGGCCAGGCAGAGGCAACTAACAAAACCCTCCTCAAAATTCTAAAGAAAGTTGTCAATGATTCCGGTCGTGATTGGCACCTACAAATAAATCCAGCCCTATGGGCCTATCGAACTTCCTTCCGTACATCCACAGGCACAACTCCATACTCCCTAGTCTATGGTGCTGAAGTGGTACTACCTATAGAGGTTGAACTTCCCTCCTTGCGCATATCTTTGCAAGGGCAAATATCAGATGAAGAATATAGAGTAGCTCGACTCACCTAGCTAGATCTCTTAGATGAGAAGCGGCAACAAGCCTATGATCATCTCACAATCTATCAAACTTGTCTCAAAAGAAATTTCAACAAAAAGGTGCTTCCACGACACTTTCAGCCAGGTGACATGGTCCTCAAAGAAAACATGAAAGTCCAAGTAGATCGAGAAAAGAAAGGCAAGTTTGAACCTACATGGCTTGGTCCTTATGTTGTCACTGCTTCCTTTGGCTCTGGAGCTTATCAGCTATCTACACCAGAAGGAGAACTCTTGAATGATCCTACCAACATCATTCATCTCAAGAAGTTCTATGCTTGAAGATCCTTGGTATACCAAGCTTTTGAAAAATACAAAAGAAAAAAATAGTAAAGAGAAATAAGCGTCCAATGGTGAAAACTTGGCAATTCAAGCACCTTGGATAGGTACCTTGGTGAAAACCTGGTAATTCAGGTGCCTGGTGTACTAAAGACTAATCCATTATCTATCACTATCCTATCCCTCATCCATTTACCCACCATCCCATAAGACACACTTGCTTGTTCCCTTGGTGTTCCAACCAAATATCCAAAATCTGATGAAGCTTGTAAATACCTCCTGTACAGCTTGTAAATCTTGTACCAAAGCTTGTATTATACCTTGTAAATCTTGTACCATACGTTGTCTATCTGAATCTTGTCCAAGGTTTGTACCATATTCCAGCCTATAAATAATCTTGTATCTTAGCTTGTATACTATCACGTGCACACACAAAACCCCATTTTCACTTAATCTTTTTGCAAACCATCTACCTATCCACCTATCACCTATTATAGACATCCCATCCTTCACAAACATTTCCATCTCACAAAAACCAAAACATGAAAAAACTTGTACATTTGTAACATATCTTGGTCCATCAGCTTGTACATCCTCTTTAGCTTAGTACCATTGTATCTATCCAGCGTTCGTGTCAGTTCGTCCTTGGTCAACATCTTGCACACATCGCACAGTTTGGTTAGATATTCCAATGCATCCTTTAGCTAGATTTCCTATCACCAAAGTGTTATCTTTCTTAGTTCAGCTTGCCAGACGCATCACTCATCCAAATCCACCAGCTTAGGTGCTCTCCGATAGGTCCTTGCAGGATATAGCTTTCCTCATGTCTGATCTTGGTTCATTAGTACCTTGTCCTACCCATCTCATTGGCAAACGGTTCTCTTTTGGATTTTCACTTTCTTTTGATTTGGGATCTTCCCTTTTGGGTCTTGAGGTATCTTTTCCAAGCAATCTCCTTGTTCCCTCCTCAAGGTTGCCATGATCTTCCATATCATGGTATGCTACGAATGGGGCAATTAGAGCGTAAGGTCTTGATCAGGTCTTTCATTTGTTTTTCTTTTCTGCTTGTGGGTTCTCCAATGTTGTTTCCACACTGCTTCCTCTAGGATTCATGTGTGATGTTGGGACAATCCTTGCTTGTTTGTTTTGAGTTAGTTTGTCAATCCTTTGGACGGTTGGTGAAAAGGCCTTGATGTTCTTGGTAACCTTGGCAATTAACCAACAGTCCTATAGCAAATCTAGTGCTCAACTACATGGTGGTACTTCTCTTTGAAGTATTCCCCCGCTCAAAAAGCTTCAATGGGTTTCCTTCATCTCCATTATCCCCCATCCATATCTAGCATCTGTCTCTCCTACCCCAGCTGATGCATCAATATCTCTTTGAATCACTCATCACTCTTAGCTTTAGGGATCCACAATCCTAGTCTTAGGGATCCACCAATCCAAATCAACCCACCAAGCCTCATCTTTTGAGATCCACAATCCTAGTCCTAGGGATCTCCGAAACCCATCTTCCACCAATCTAACTCTTTGAAATCCTGTTGCATCAGCTTTATAATCCCCTCATCCATCTCCCTATCCTGGATTCCTTTCTATAGTGCTCTGCTCCTTCATCCTCCACCTTCCCTAAGGTCTTAAGCTTGCTTCCTCTTGTGCATCTGATTCTCCTTTATCATTCTCCCATAGTGAGAGTTTGAGCTAATTCAGCCCCTTCTCTTTGCCAATTTGAGTCTCCTTGCTCATCTCGGATTCTTGTACTTTTCAAGAAGCCATCGAGCCTCGCTTTCTCTCCTCGCTACCTTCTTGAGGGGGCATCTCACAGTCCATTCTCTCCTCTTCTGCTCTAGCCTTGGGCATCTTATTTTCTTATCTTTGATGCCATGCCACTTGCGGCATCACATCAAAGAGAAGCAAAATGTAGACACCTAAAAAGCTTTAGAAAATAAA
Source organism: Cupressus sempervirens (assembly GCA_028749045.1). NCBI lineage: Eukaryota > Viridiplantae > Streptophyta > Pinopsida > Cupressales > Cupressaceae > Cupressus > Cupressus sempervirens. The sequence goes on along the minus strand of CM053787.1, from coordinate 825,169,697 downwards.
GTATTTTTATTTTCTGAAAAAGTCCTGATGACATCATCATTTATTAATTAATTAATTAATTAATTTTCATGCCATTAAATCCCTTTATCTTAATTAAAAATATTTAATTAAGGAATCCCTCCCAAAAATGTTTAAATCTTATTTAAACATTATTTTCTTATTTATTAATTATTTAATTAATAAATTGACCAAAAATCCTAAAATAAATTAAAAAACAAATTTTGCCCAAAACTTGGCCAATTTCCTTATGACCAATAACCTCTTCCAAAATCTTCTAATCCTTCTTTAATTTTAATTAAAGGCTAATCTCATCATTTCCTACCCTTAATCCCAACTCAAAATATTTAATTAAGATTAAATATTAATCCTCATGTTTATTAAAATTTTTTTAATAAATATCTCCTAAACCCAAACCCTTGAAATAAATAAAACTTTATTTATTTCCTAAAAATCTAATTTATCCTCACCCTAGGAAATTCTAGACTATTCTAGAAAGTCTTTATCCTCATCCAAAATCTAGACTCTTCTAGAAGATGTCTTTAAACCTAATCCTTATCCCCTCCTAACCTTGTCACATTCCCTAAACATGGGTTAAAACTTACTAAACCAAGCCAAAGTTAACAAATATCTCCTCCTTCACCCACCCTCATTAAATGCCATCCACTTGCCTATCCCTAAGCTAATCCTAAACCATCCTAATCCATCCTCTAATCATTTTCACAAGCCTAAGCAAGCTTAAAACCTTCCTAATCAAGTCCAAGTCGAATTTGCTCTCATCACCCTCAAAATATCTCAACCATAAAACTTTATGAAGTCCACTAGGTCATAAATGACTCTTACAAGCCCTTTTATTGCTCTTACAAGTCATTATGAGGGTCTTTATGAAGATTTTATCCCTTGATCCTCCTTTGTTGACTCATCCTTCCCCTTTTCTCCATCCTCTCACCATGTGACATGTGTCACTCCTTGATTGGTTGTAAGGAAGAACAATCCATGTGCTCTCCTCTCATGCAATCTAAGCCCTCCATGAGCTTTTTCCCATCCTTGCATCTTAGCCCTCAATCCCTCAAGCCTCTTGCCTATAAATTGGATCCTTCCCCTTTGCAAAATAACACAATCCATGAAGTAAAGTCATAATGCCATTTTGAGAAGCCATTTTACATCAAAACCATACACTCACACCCAAATTCCAACTCCATTTGAAGCCCTTTTTGAAGCATAAGCTTGAGCATACATCCTATCTATTTAGACAAAGCTACTCAACAAGAGAGCTTCTCATTGAGAGAGTCCATTAATGGCTCATATTCTCAATTGAGAGCTCATCTTAGTCTATCTTGAATTTTATGAATTTTGTTTAGTTTGTAGAAGCTTTATTTAAATTTTGTTTCTATTAGCATACTAACATTGCTCATATACAATCTCAAGTACAATTTAGGATTAGGTGATCACAACTTAGGAACTGGCCTACCTTTCAGAGATTCTTCTCTCGTTTTAGGACAACCCACAGCCTAAGAGAGTTTTCGCTGTTTCATAGGATAGCTTGATTCTACATCTCGCTAAAGGTGCAAATCTTACGTGACAACAGGAGTACCATATGAAAAATCTTTCCTTGTTTCTTTATTAGGCATCTTAGTATATTGCCAAGGTACTTATTAACCACCTTAGCTTTTCCGCTTGTCTAAGGTGGTATGTTGAGTTAGAGGAAGCTTGCTTCAAAGTTTCTCCATAATGATCTCTAGATGTCTCTTATGGATTTTGAGTCTCTATAAGAAACAATACATAGAGGTAGTCTATGAGTTCTATCTATCTCATTGAAGGATGTAATGACCCTTTTCAATAGGCCACGTAAAAAATTCTAAATTTAATACATGGCTAAAGTATATTGCTGAAACAAGGAAATAATATTGCCAATTTATTCATTCAATGAAAACCAAATATTTTTGCAAATGATATGTCAATATTTAGCACTGAAACATTATGACTTGACATATTACACACAACCCTAACTAGCTATACACAATTGAGAACTTATTAAAACTAGAAACTGAAATTAGAACCTATACTGGTCAGATACTAGAGATTGACTTTGAAGATGATATGCTGAAAGTGCAACTCCACTTGAAACTCCAAACAAGTAAAAGAACTTGGCCTTTGGTACATTGTTGAATAAAGAAAATTTGTGTGCCACCAATCTACTTAAATAATTGATGTTAAATTGTTCCAATGTATTCATTGAATGATAACCAAATGTTTTTACATATAATATGAAATTTTCAACATCAAAACATTACAACATGGCACATTACACACAAACCATACTGGCTGAATACAACTAAGAATTTTTTGCAACTACAAACTAAAATGAAAGAAATTGGAATGAGAAAATGTTGGAGACTAAATTTTGAAGATGATATGATGAAAATACAACTCCAGTTGAAACTCCAAACTAGCAATTAAGCACAAGTGAAAGTACTGAAATATCCTTCCCATAGCTGGAATAATTCTGCTGATTTTTCACACCCTCAAAATTGCGTACTAATTGAGAGTTTTCGTTCTCAATAGCCAATTGTGACTACTTGCAGAAAGCCTAGGCTCCACAATGCACATAAGCAAAAATGAATATTAAATCTTGATGATATGCAATGAGCCCTCAATGTCTTTTTTTTTTTTCTCGATAGGTCAACCTCCTTTTTAATTTTTTCTCTGCTTCTTCTAGCAACCTCTAGAAGATTGTTTTATTTAATGACTTTATAATATATATCACTTTATTAAGTTAACTAAATATAAAGTTATTTTGTAATCTATTCTTTTTTATAACTTTATAAATAATTAACATCCTCCAAGAACAAGGACATTATAGGTCCGCCCCTCCTAAAATTGCTTGGCCTCAAGCAATCTTAATGCTGGATGCTGCAAAATCACTTCTCCCTCCCAAGTAGCATCTTCAATAGGTAAATCTTTCCACTTAACCAGATACTCTCTAATTAATCTCATGTGAATCTACTTCTCTCTACTATCCAGAATGGATTTTGGCACTAAGATCAATTTCCCCTCATCATCCAAGGGAGGTAATACTACAAAAGGCATCACATTCTAACCCAATGCCTTTTTGAGGCATGATACATGAATCACATTGTGCACTCTACTATCTATGGGCAGCTCCAACTCATAAGCAACCTCAACAACTCATTTTATGATCCTGAATGGTCCATAATAGTGTGGCTTGAATTTCTTTGCACCACTCTTCTTGAGAGTGGACTACTTATATGGTTGCAACATGAGCTAAACCATATCATTTACCTCAAAACTACTCTCAGACCTCTTCTTGTCTGCATATTGCTTTTGCTAGTTTTGAGCTCTAGCAATGTTGTCTTTGAGAGTAGCAACTATATCCTTACTTTCCTGTAATAGTTCACCTACACAGGGTACTCGACTATCTCCCAACAACAAATCTAAGAAACTAGGTTCCTCATAACTGTAAAGTGCCATGAAGGGTGTCATTTGTATAGTCATATGATATGTAGTATTGTAACAATATTCACAGAGATATCTTTGTTTGACCATTAGTCTGTGGGTGATAACTAGTACTAGGTGTAAGCTTAGTGCCACACAACCAAAATATCTCCTGCCAAAAGTGACTCCCACAAATCATTTGCAACCATTATGCCATAAACCTATCCAATGACCTATAGATCAAAATGCAATTTCATGGCATGATGTAATGAACAGAAAAGCTAAATATCTTATAAGATTGTGTTTTGTATATACAATTATGATAAATGTCCATGAAGAATCTACTTCAAAGAAACTTTTGAAGAAGATATGAGAGATATATCAAAGAAAATCATGTGTAAATAGTATTTTATGAAGGGAAAAGTTTTATCCCTTGAGAATGGAGAATTCGTAAAAGGTCCTAATTGACAATTTTATGCCAGTTTTGGCTTACGATTTGGATTATCTATTAAATCATAGGCCTATCAATCCTTGGAGACTTATAACCTTCCTATTAACCTACTTTGATAATGTATGCCTTCTATCATACATGTAAGTTTGTGGTTGTTCTTGTATCATATAGCATGGTTAGAAAATTCTCATGTCTATTAAGATATCAAATTTTGGATATAACCTCCTTGCTTTAAATGTCTTCTTCTAATGTCCAAGTAGCCTTAGAATCAAAGGGGGATTTCTAATTGACAAAGCTCTTGAGATGTGTTATTTTTTAATGTCTTCTTGGCCTCTCTACTATGTAGAATTCTCTCCATTGTAGGAGCCTAATGCACTAGCATCTAAACTATTGATTATGTATGTTTATTCACCTTGCTGTTGTTGTCACCATCAATATTAGGAGGGCCTTTTTAGGGTAACAAGCATGAGTCATTGAAGATTGGGGAAAGTGTAATATTTTAAGGTAGCTAGACCTTTTAGTAACAAATTCCAGACTTGTCAAAATTTTGAATAGGGCCTATTATATTCATCATTGGTTTAGTCTAACTCCATTTGAGAAATATGTTTTTGTTAAGGTGTAAGATGACCATAACTCTAACCTAGAATCAAACATCTATCTTTCTTTGCTCCACTTTTTCCTTGGTATCTTTGGTACTCTATTGTATATTTGCTTTAACATTTTCATGTACTTCTTCAATTGCCTCTACAAACTCTTCATCTTGACTACTCCTATTCTATATCCTTTACAAATATCTTAGTTCAAATGAACTTCTTGGATGTGTCATATATAACCTCAAAAGGATTTATCCTAATTCTCCTATTTGTAGAATTACGAAATGGATAATTTTTGTTAAGGGAGTACCATATGAAAAATCTTTCCTTATTTCTTTATTAGGCATCTTAGTATATTGCCAAGGTACCTATTCACCACCTCAGCTTTTCCACTTGTCTAAGGTGGTATGTTGAGTTAAAGGAAGCTTGCTTCAAAGTTTCTCCATAATGATCTATAAATGTGTCTTATGGATTTTGAGTCTTTATAAGAAACAATACATGGAGGTAGTTTATGAGTTCTATCTATCTCATTGAAGAATGTAATGACCCTTTTCAATAGGCCACTTAAAAAAACCCTAAATTTAATACATGGCTAAAGTATATTGCTGAAATAAGGAAATAATAGTGCGAATGTATTCATTCAATGAAAACCAAATGTTTTTACAAATGATATGTCAATATTCAGCATTGAAACATTATGACTTGACAAATTACACACAACCCTAACTGGCTATATACAATTGAGAACTTATTACAACTATAAACTGAAATGAGAACCTAGATTGGTCAGATACTGGAGACTTATTGTTGAACATGATATGGTGAAAGTGCAACTCCACTTGAAACTCAAAACTAGTAAAAGAACTTGGCCCTTGGTACATTGTTGAAAGTGTATTGTTGAATAAAGAAAATTTGTGTGCCACCAATCTACTTAAATAATTGATCTAAAATAGTGCCAATGTATTCATTGAATGATAACCAAATGTTTTTACATACAATATGAAATTTTTAGCATCAAAACATTACAACATGGCACATTACAAACAAACCATACTGTTTGAATACAGCTAAGAATTTTTTGCAACTACAAACTAAAATGAAAGAACCTGGAATGCACAAATGTTGGAGACTGAGTGTTGAAGATGATATGATGAAAATGCAACTCCAATTGAAACTCCAAACTAGCAATTAAGCACAAGTGAAAGGACTGAAATATCCTTTCCACAACTACAATAATTCAGGTGATCTTTCACACCCTCAAAATTGCATACCAATTGAGAGTTTTCGTTCTCAATGGCCAATTGTGACTACTTGGAGAAATCCTAGGCTCCACAACGCACATAAAAAAATCAAAAATAAATCTCGATGATAGGGAATGAGCCCTCAATGCCTCTTTATTCTTTTTTTTTCTCGATAGGTTAGCCTCCTTTTTAATTTTTTCTCTGCTTCTTCAAAAAACCTCTAGAAGATTGTTTTATTTAATGACTTTATAATATATATCACTTTATTAAGTTAATTAAATATAAATTTATTTTGTAATATATTTTTTTTATTGATAACTTTATAAATAATTAACATCCTCCAAGAACAAGGACATTACAGGTCTGCCCCTCCTAAAATTGCTTGGCCTCAAGCAATCTTAATGCTAGATGCTGCAAAATCACTTCTCCCTCCCAAGTAGCATCTTCAATAGGTAAATATTTCCACTTAACCAGATACTCTCTAATTACTCTCCTATGAAGCTGCTTCTCTCTACTATCCATAATGGATTATGGCACTAAGATCAATTTCCCCTCATCATCCAAGGGAGGTAATACTACAAAAGGCATCACATTCTGACCCAACGACTTTTCGACATATGATACATGAAACACATTGTGCACTCTACTATTTGTGGGAAGCTCCAACTCATAAGCCACCTCACCAACTCATTTGATGATCTGAATGGTCCATAATAGTGTGGTTTGATTTTCTCTACACCACTCTTCTTGAGAGTGGACTGCTTATATGGCTGCAACATGAGGTAAACCATATCATTTACCTTAAAACTACACTCAGTCCTCTTCTTGTCCTCATATTGCTTTTTTTGGTTTTGAGCTCTAGTAATGTTGTCTCTAAGAGTAGCAACTATTTCCTTACTTTCCTATAATAGTTCACCTCCATGGGGTACTTGACTGTCTCCCAACAACAAATCTAAGAAACTAGGTGCCTAATAACTGTAAACTACCATGAAGGGTGTCATTTGTATAGTCATATGATATGTAGTATTGTAATAATACTCACAAATATATATCCATCTGACCCAAGGTCTTTGTTGATCTTCCACATAATTCCTCAAATACCCTTCCGCCCATTCGTTTACAATCTCTGTTTGACCATCAGTCTATTGGTGATAACTAGTACTAGGTGTAAGCTCAGTGCCACACAACCAAAATATCTCCTACCAAAAGTGACTCATGAAGCAGTTGTCCCTGTCACTCACAATGCTCTGAGGAAAATCATGTAATCTAAAAATCTCCCTGAAGAAGACCTCTTCCACCTGAGTTGCTGAGTATATAGTAGTGATAGAGAAGAAGTGAGCATATTTTGTTAGCCTGTCCACCACCACATAAATACAATTGCACCCCTGGGCCCTAGGCAAGCCCGTGATAATATCCATAGAGATGCACTCCCACTTCCTATCAAGAATAGGAAGTGGTTGTAGGAATTCCTACTGGATAAGTGTTCTCTTGTTTGTTCTGCTGGAAAACTTGACATTCATGCACATACTGCAAAACATTAGCCTTAAGTCCCTTCCAAGTGAACCGCTCTTGTACTAAAATGTAAGTTTTGAAATACCCAGGATGGACTACTGTAGGTGAATTATGGAATGCTCTCAAAATCAACTGCTTCATTTTTATCCTAGGACAAAGTAAATCTTATTCTTGCAAATGATCAAATCATCTATCAAGTGTACCTAGTGTCCATCACTTTTCCCTCTGATATATCAGAGGCCCATGTGTCTCTGGCATATTTTGCTATAATCAAGTGTCACTATTCCTTTGATATCTGAATCATATAAGTGAGGTGTGGCCTATGGGATAAAGCATCTGTAACAATATTATGTATCCCCTTAACATAGGTGATATCAAAATCATAGGCCTGTAACTTACTCACCCACTTTTTCTGACGATCATTCTGGTCTCACTGTCCCAAAAAGTTCCTCAAACTATTATCATCAGTTTTAATGCAAAATTTGCTACCCACAAGATACTGTCTAAATCTGGCCAAGGCATGCATGATGGCCAACATCTCCTTATCATATATGTTGAATGATCTCTCAGGCCCTCTAAGTTGCCTACTCTCATAAGCTATAGGATTCTTGTCTTGCATGAGTACAACACCAACTCCCTCTCCAGAAGCATCACATTGAAGCTTGAATGGATTCGTGAAATTAGGCAATGCTAATCCTGGGCATGTAGTCATTATTTCCTTGAACTGCATAAAATAGTCTTGTGCCTCCTGAGTCCACAAAAATCCCCCTTTCTTTAGCAAATCTATCATGGGTGTTGCATGTCATGAGTAGCCATTGACAAACATGTGATAGAATCCACATAGACCAATGAACCCCCTTAACTATGTAAGGTTCTTTGGTGGTGGCCAATAAACAATAGCGTGAATCTTTTCAAGATCCATTCGCAATCCTTCTGCACTAATGATGTGTCCAAGATACAATAGTTCTGTCATCCCAAAATCACATTTGGACTCCTTGGCATACAAGGACTCCCTTTGTAAAATGCTCAATACTATCTCCAAGTGCTCTAAATGCTCCTGCCATGTCTTGCTATAGTTCAAAATATCATCAAAGAATACCAAAACAAATTTCCTCAACTAATGGTGGAAGACCTTGTTCATAGTGGACTAAAAAGTGGTAGGTGCACTAGTCAAACCAAAAGGCATGACTACAAACTTGAAATTCCCACAATGACATCTGAAAGTGGTTTTTCAATATCCTACTCTTGAACTCTGATCTGGTAATAGCATGATCTCAAATCAATTTTTTTGAAAAAACAAGCCCCATAAAATTCATCTATCAGCTCATCGATGCATGGGATGGGATACCTATTCTTTATAGTTCTCTTATTCAACACCCTGTAATCAATACACATTCATAGAGTACCATCCTTCTTTTTACCAAAACAACAGAAGATGCAAAAGGTGACTTACTTGGTCTGATGTGTCCCACTGCTAGCAACTCCTTGATGGTCCTCTTGATCTCATCTTTGAGTCATTTCAGGTGTCGATATGGTGTGATCATGATAGGCTTAGTTCCTTCCTCTAGCTTGATAATGTGCTCAATACCTCTGTCTAGTGGCCTACCTGGTGGAATCTCACTGAATACCTTCTCAAACTTGATTCTCAATTTTTGAATATTTGGATGATATTCAGTCTTATGTTGCTCCTCTTAGGTAGACATCAAGGCACATATTGTTGCCAACTCTATATTATTATACTTGGCTAATCTCTCCAACTGACTAAATGAGATAGTCATGACATCACCATTATGGATAGCCTTTATTACATGAGTCCTACCATCCACTAGGAATCGTATCTCCATATCCTCCAATCTTAGGGTAACCTCCTTCAAAGAATGTAGCCATTACATTCCAAGTACTTTGTCCATGTCACCCATGTTCACCACATGATAGTCCACCTTAAACTCATAGTTGTTCAGGAGCAAAGGTAGATCTCGCACCATCCTATCACAACGAAGAGTATATCCATTGACTAGCTTGACTCTCAATCCCTCAAAATCCTCAGTAATGAGTCTACACTTCTCCACAAACTGTGCATCAATGAAATTATTTATGGAACCTATATCCAATAGAGTAATAACCTTCTATCCTGCCCCCAAAATCTAAAAGATCCCTCTCTTTGAATACTAGACAGACGTGCCTCTTGTAAATGTATCTCTGGAGCCTCTTTTTTCTTAACACTATCTACCTCTTGTTCACCCTCGACCTCATCAGGATCCTCATCATGGTGCTCTGAGCTGTTTGAATCTAAACCCTCGTAATAAGCCCACATCACTGGTTTAACCTTCCCCTTAGGCCTGATAGGACAATCATGACCAAACTCGTAGGGACCTTTACAACAAAAGCATAGCTTTTTCCTATGCAGGTCATTAAGTGTTTTTGTATCCCAAGGGGTAGCTAGCTTTCCTTTTGAATCACTAACCTTCTCTTTACCCTTGCAAAATTCACCTTTGTTATCTCTAAATGATAAAGAACCCTTTGAACTAAACCAGTTTGCTGGAGCTGCAAGTTCCATACTATGGGTTTTCTTCACGGCTTCCTGTAATGTAGGAGGATCAAAGGCCTTTACCAACCCCTAGAGTGGTTCAGTTAATCCCTCTATGAATAAAATGACTAGTCTTCTTTCAAAAATGTCAAGCACCATCACTGCAAGCTTCTGGAAGTCCTTGATAAATTGTTCTAAGCCTCTTGACTATCTCAACTGGGCTAACTCTCAGAAAAAAACTTAAGGATTTTTTTTTATCAAACCTTTCTATCAATCTATCCAAATCTCTTGATAAGTGGTTACCTGATTGTGTTGCAATGTGATCATGCCATGTGTCCACCAATCATGTGCTGCCCCATCTAAATGTAAAGTCGCATACTTGAGTGCTTCAAGTTCATTCATAGTCTTCAAAGATAGGAAAGTGTCCACCTTATGAATCCAAGCATGAGTAGTCATTTTTATACTGCCATCAAATGTGGGTAATACCAATTTGTTGGTGACTTGTTGCAACTCACTGTGTTTATCTTCCTACTTCTACCAGGAAGCTCTGTAGTTCATGTACCTATCAAATGTCCATTCATCCTGTACATATTGTGGTAATGAATCCCACTCATTCCTTGCTTGTCGAAGTTCATCTACAATATTTGTTATCATAGCATTAGGTGTGCATGCTAGAGTTTCTTCTCTGAATGTAGGACGCGTGGTTCTGTCAGCTATTCCATACCATGTCCTATGTTGTGATCCTACTATGCTCCTGTCATCTTGGTCACTATTATGATTATTTCTCCTATTTTCCTCAATCAAATGTTGCATCATAGCCATAATTTCTTGTGTACTTGCCTCTATTGACTGTAGAAGCCTCTCCTATTTCTATAAAGTCTCATCATCTTGCACACTTCTGGATGGGCTTTGAGAATGTCTTTAAGCCATATTCTTAGTTATGTTGGTTCTTTTGTAAACTAAATTAAATGGTGGCAGTGTAACCCTATCAGGCTGGTAGGAAACTACTCTGATACCACTATAATGACCCTTTTCAATAGGCCACTTAAAAAAACCCTAAATTTAATACACAACTAAAGTATATTGCTGAAATAAGGAAATAATAGTGCCAATGTATGAATCTTTGATGCATAATGAGTGGTCTTACATTAGATGAAGTGGGAAGATTTGCTTCTAGCCTATCTACAAATATTAACATGCTATAGTATCCTCCTTTGTTTCTAAGAAACACCAACACAACATCCATATAGAGTCCTTTACATGTTCTATTAGGGATGAGAAGGGGTTGGTTTGACTATACATTTATAGAGGTGAAAAATTATCTCTTTGATCTGTTATGAAATATTTTACATATTAACTAATGTACTTTCATAATTTTGGATAGTGACATAATGTCTTTAGTAGGTTGAATGCATTGTTCTACAAAAAAGTTGTTAAAGGATACAATTGTATTTTTTCTTGCTTCTAGTTTTCTCTCATGGATCTCTTAGGTATACATAATCATGAACCTTTAAACAACACTTCATTCTCCAAGGTTTATAAAAATATTCAGTGTATAAATGATTTAAAAAATCCCTACAAACCATCTGGACTACTCTAAAGTAATCATCTTCATTGTATAGATCTTTGAAGGCTTAAACACTAATTCTCTGTAACTATATCTCATTCACTATCAACACCCTTATACTCAGTAGAGCTATTACTTTTTTCACTTTCCCTTTTTATGATTGGTGGTAAAAGTATAGGCTCACTATTAAATTGAAAAACATCCATAAGGACATGAAAGAGTTTATAGCTTTTTAAAAAATATCATTGCATATGGTTGCAAATCTTAGGAATATTATTGTATTATATCTTCATTTAATTTTTCACTAGACAAAGGCACAAGCCTTTCTCCTTGGATTGAAACAACACCAATTCAAATATTACTAGCTTTACATTTAATGGTAAACAACTTGTTAAAATTAGGAAACACTAGGATAGTTCAAATAGCCAGTCTATGTTTTAGATATCCAAATCCCTTATTAGCATCATTATTCTAGTAAATTTTAGTTATATATCCCCCATTGATGGCCTCTAGCACTTGATAAACAATCCAACTAAGGTTTTTTGGATAATTATTCTATAGAAGATTTCTAATACATGGAAGCTCCCCACCAAAATAGTTGTGCTATGTGTGGGAAAGCTTCCTATAGCCTCTACATTGGATGGATGAACATTTAAATCCCTCTTTACATTAGCAAACCAAGAGATACAACTTCCTATATCATAAAATCACATTTCTCAAGGTTAATTATCAACTTTTCTTCATGATTTTTTCTTAGGATAATTTTTAGATGCTTCAAATACTCTTCTATAGTTTTAATTAATATAAGTATATTATTAAGATACACCACTACAAAATTTCCAATATAATCCTTTAACACCATCAATATTACAAATGTACTATGTGAAAAAAATAGTCCAAAAGGAATTACAAGGCACTTATAAAGTAACCAATTTAAAATATATATATATATATATATATATATATATATATATATATATATATATATATATATATATATATATATATATATATATATATATATATTTCCCACTCATGCCCCTCTCTAATTAGAATATTATGGTACCCACTTTTGTATATCTATATATGCGAAATACCTTGAGTATGCCAAAAATGTTGCACACATCTATAAACCCTTATACTTGAGAGAACCTATGAGAGGCTCAAGAGGCAGCTTATAGCTTCCTATGTATGATGTTCAAGAATCAAATGAGTAATAATAGTGGTGACTTTTAAATGAAACCAGGAAGTAAAACCCTTCCAAGGAGTACAATAGAATAGATTATTCTAAAATAATAAGGAAAGTAAGCTAAATGAGATTCAAAACTAGGAAAAGATGAGAGATGCAATACAAGGAAAGTAAATCTAATTTAAGTGTAATGAAGGTTAAGACTGGACTATGGCAAAATTGAAAAGTATTTGAAGGTTCTCAAACTCCTTTTTGATCATCTATAGCTTCACTACACTAACTTTATCAGTCCCCTTGAAATTTGTCTCAAGGATATCCTATGCTTCCTTTTCATAACTTTTTGCTCCAATCTTGGGAAAGTCTATCTTTGTCATTGCTTCCTCAATCAGACTTAATTCTTTCACATCCTTCCTCACTGACTCCTTCAACTAAGTCTTTTAGGGGTTTGCAAGGGCATCATATAGTACTTGAACTGTAAAATCATTTAATCCATTGATCACAAACTTCCACAAGTCATTAGCTACCATTGTGATTTATGGTTTTCATCTTTTTTTCCTATGTATCATGATTTTGTCCATTAAAGGATAGTGCCTACTACCATATCTTTCCTGCATCTCCTACCATGTTAAATATACCAAGAAAATAAATTCCCCAATTCACTATGGAAGTTGGCCCTCAAAGCTCTTATACCATGCCAAAAATAAATCACAACCCTACAAAATTTTGTAGTAGACAATGTCAGGTGACAGGAAGATGGTGCCAAGTTACTTGGGATGTGAAGGAGCCGAGTGAGCTCAATAGAAGGGGGGCAACTCAACACGGTGTATGTTGAGTGAGCTTAGTAGAATGGATGCCAAGAGAGCTCAGTCACCATTGCAAGCGGGAGCTAGGTAAAAAGGAACTAAGTGAACATACTAAGAACTATAGAGGGAAACTTGGTGGACTTGGTAAAGACAACACATCATACACAAATGAAGTGATCTATTTAACAAACTTGTTGTGTGAACATTTCTACCATTAAAACAAAGAAAGCATAAAAATAAAGTATTCAAATATAAGCTTCTCAAATACGAAAGTACCATGCAATGATGAATAGAAGGGAGACAATAATGAACCAATGCTTGGATCGATTAGTATGCCTACCTATTGCTTGCTTTCTATTCAACTTGGTTAAACTATTAAAAAATCTGGGAGCAGTCGACTTCAACACACTAGAAACTTCAAATTGATAAAACTAAACTCGAACTTAAACTTAGAACACTAAAGGCTGCATACAATGAGCCTAAAGCAATCATTTATTCACAATATAAAAAAATACAAACTCATAGAAAATAACGTGATTAAGATCCGTGCTATTCCAAATAATGTCTCCTTCCTGAACCTTCCTTCTATTCTGTAACCTTTGACTTGATCTAATGATCATCTTCCTTCTCTGCTCTATGCTTTACTCTACACCTTTCTTCTTCTCTCTAATCTTTCCAACTCTTTGAATGAATTAGATTCAATCCTTTTGTCTTATTGCAAAATTTCTCCCTCTCATTTTCAAAATTTAAACTCTGCTACCAAGTTAATGAGGGTTAGGCAGGTAGGTGGGCCTTTGGCTCTAGGGACAATCAACCAAACAAATTAAATTTCTAATAGTTATAACACCCACACTCACTGCCTAATACAAAAGTCTTATTAGGATTACATCCAGGCATTGAAAATAGATATTATGTACTATTTTCTCTAGTACCCACTCCAAATATAATACACACCAACATAAGGACAACTACTCCTACTATGTATTTGAGAAGGCTACTTCTCTTCATAACTTCACATGCTTAAATGCATTGCTGAAAAACTTCAAATTTGTATTTATAGAGTCGTGGCACAAAACTCTCTCAACCTGGATTGCACTTCAAATTTGACAACTGTAAAAGCAACATTGATTATGTTATTTCCTATGCTTGTAGCTCTTTCCTAGGACATCACATGACTAATTTTCATTACGGAAGCTTATTTCCTATGCTTGAAGTGGTTTTCTAGGTCCTCTATGAAGTCTTCCATGGTTGACAGTAGTGTTTAACTATCTTTCAATATTAAATTGACATAAACGTCTTTAAAGACACACACACACACACACACACACACACACATATAAATTAGTACCCTTGTTTATGTTCTACATAATGGTATTAATTGTTTATTCAAAGAGAAATGATGATATCATTTATGGCAATATTAAATTGAATTTCTTTATAGGTTTTATATCATTCATAATTATATATTTTTGATAAAATAAAAGTAAATAAGAAAATAATTTCTTTATTTTATTAACTAAATAATTTATGAAAATATACCAAACTATATATCATGTTTTCCTTTCTATAATCTATATTTAGTTTGGTAGTATAAAAATATTTATGAATTATAACTCTAACAACAAATAGCCTTTGATAGCATCTAAATGAAAATTATCAAACTATATAACAGATTTTTCCTTCTATATTCTATATTTAATTTGGAATTGTAAACAAATTCATCATTATAACTCTAATTACAAATATGTCTTTGATAGTATCAAAATTATATCTTTTATAGAATTTAAAAATAATTATTTGGTCCCTCTAAGAAAACAAGATTTTATATACTTTGTGTTTGTTTTTATTGTTTAGTACACTAAATTGAAATATTCCAATGTTGATATTCATAGTACCCATTCCAAACATAAATCACTATATTGTTAAATGATGAATGGATTAGCGATAGTTGTTTATATATCTGTCCGAAAAATCGCCAAGTTAGCTAGAAAGTTAGAGATCTTTTCTACACTGAAATCTACAAAATGTTGCTTTACTAGGTGAAGCGGTCTTTATTTGCAAAACCAAATTTGCAGAGACCCAGTTTTGATATGTTCTTAAAAGATAAAAATTTGCAGCATCTTATTGTACCATTTTTTCATTCCATATTGTCATAATTGGATTCTGAAGAAATGTAAAATTTATCATGGATAGTGGGCCTACTATTGAGTGACTCTTCCTTGGCCAAACAATGAATTTAAATGTGGTATTTTGAAGTAATCTTCATGTGTTCTCTTAGCAACTATTCAATGAAATAACTCTTTCATTTGGCATCATAAATCATTGTACGGTTGTTTTATCATCTCAATCTTTTATAATAGTAAGCAACCCTCATGTTTAACTATCATCTTACTATCCCGAATTCCATGCTTCTGCTATTCATGTGGGAACATGGAGCACCAGCTGATGCATGAAAGTTTCAACTTGTAACTTGGTTGTGTTGTGTTTGTATACAAAATTGTATTTAAAATTTATGCTAATGAGATTGCACCTAAACAATATTGGTATTCACCAACTACAACAGCAAGTAAATGATACTTCAAAATGATAAATCGTATTTCAGTTGGGATCACATCTATAAGCAATATCGCTCTATCAAATTTGATAATTGACTTTTTTTTTAACAATCAATTAATGAATACCTCTCGTATATTCCTTCTTATTGTTCTTGCTGCTCTGTTTGTAGGTCTAATTTTAGAAGATCCAAAAATCTGGAGGTATTTTTGCGTTTTGAGTTTATTATTATGGAAATCTGGATGTCTTACTACTGAAAGACTTATCCAACATTTACATGTCAATCCGCCAGAAGATAAAAACAAATTATAGGGAAGCTTGGTTTAAGTGGGAATTAATGGACATTTGATAGAATATTGAGAGACTTAGCTTAAATAAATTCATCCATTTAACTTACTCAAGAAAATTTATTAATGCAAACCAATGTTGAGTGCAGTGCATGCAAGAGGTCAAGAAAACATGGTATCCAACTTGGATCGTACCTAAGCAACAAGCATGTAAATGAAATTTGAGAATGCAATATGGTTTTTTTTAGCAAAGACTGCTATATGACAGAAAAAAATTATATTACACGGACTGCACTTTATTTTGTAAACACGCATCTAAATCAAATGGCTGGGTATTCTGACTTGATAAATTGCTCCATGTGTTCAAGTAAAGTTTGAAAATGACTTACAAAAACATTCAAAATGATTTCTGAAAACTACAATTACATCTTCCATATCAATAGTTACTTCCTTATTAAAAATAGACACCTGGGATGGGGAGAATTATACAATTCAACCAAACATACATAAATTATAAGATAATATGTATTTGCCAAGGAGCTCTAGATATGATCATAATTACCAAAGAACATTAAAAATAACAATAAGATGTAACTCATAATAAAATAAAGCTAGATAGTAAGATAAATGTGAAGTATGGTCTTCTAGTAACATATGGTCTCACATTGAATGCTAGGCAGGTTTTCCATTAACACGGAATCTTCCTCGACAATTTGTTTCCCGAGAGATCAAGGGACACCAGTTCAACCGATGTTCCCATTGATTTTAGAATAGACCCACTCAACTTGTTTCTTCAAAGGTTCAAAGTATTGAGTCCCTTGAAAAGTTCTACATCTGAAATAATGTTCATGATAGTAGCCCCATACTATTGGCTAGGACTCTCTGGGCCCACTGAAATTCAGAATTATTGAAGGCTTCCAGTGTGCCCATTAAGCCAGTTCAGACTGCCCCTTAATCCAAAGGATAACTTGATCTCAAATAACGATATCATAGTTAAGATCTAAGTAACCAGATATACTTGTTCCAAACGAGGAAAAATTCCTTTGATCGAAGAGAAAACTAGTTCTGTTAGATGAAGCAAACTATGGTTCACGAGCCGTAGCATCTAGCTTTCCTAGTTTTTCAGGAACAGCTCCTGATAAATGATTTTTGGATAAATCTAAAATCTATAGAAAATTCAACTCGAGCAGGGAGTCGGGAATAGCGCCTTCAAATTTATTTAAAACCAAGTTCAAAATGCTGAGATGTTTCCGCTGTACAATGAAATCTGGGAGCTCTCCTTGAGTTTGGTTTCTTCCTACATCAAATACTTCAAGGAATGTACAATTTACAATGGATGACAGAATGATAACTTCCAATCTATTTCCATAGACATTTAGTGTATGAAGATTACTCAGATTTCCCACTTTCTCTAGCATCACCCTGCAAATCAGTCTCACCTAAATTTAAATTTCTCAAGTTCATACATCTCCCCAAATTTGCGGGAGTGGTACCCCTGAGTTTGTTATTTGACAAATCCAGAAGCTCAGTCGGACTTGTATTTGTGGAGAATGTAGATAGAATTTCCCCGGTCAAATTATTGCTTGACAAAAGTAAAGAAGTAGCATTCATTGTAGCGGGAATGGAAATGGCAAAATTATTGTGTGAGATATCAAATACATGGAACATTTTTTTGGAAATGGAAGGCATCCCTGCAATTTGTTTCCGTTCAAATCCACTATTTATTGGATATTATTGTGGGCAGACGACCTTGCAAAAATACAATCAATAGTTTTGTTCCAATTAAGAAGCTAAGGAACTATTAGATTCATCCGCGGATGAGGATGAGAAAAGACATATAAAATAATGATACTCAAAATACAAGAAATTAATAAAGAGAAATCAGATCGAAGCTTGCAAAAAGAGGGGTAAAAATTTATTAAGACAAAGGAATACAACAAGGAGATCTCAACAAGGAGCTCAATCTTGAGCAACAAGATCATCAAATTCTTGCACCA
Organism: Cupressus sempervirens; assembly: GCA_028749045.1. Classification (NCBI taxonomy): domain Eukaryota; kingdom Viridiplantae; phylum Streptophyta; class Pinopsida; order Cupressales; family Cupressaceae; genus Cupressus; species Cupressus sempervirens. Next base: position 825,151,524 of record CM053787.1, on the reverse strand, counting down.
TCTCAAAGGACAGTTGCCTCCTATCCCTAATATTCCAACCCGGATCATGACTAGATGCCCATTTGGCTAAACAATCAGCAGTTCTATTCCATTCACGAGGAATATATGTGAAACTAATGAACTGAAAAGAGGAAGAGAAGAAAAGAATCTGCTTAATAACATTGGCCAGCTGCCAACTAACATCCTCAAGCTCTTGCAAAGAAAGCATGTTCACCACCACCTGGGAATCAGACTCACAAATAATCTTACTCCATCCCCGCAAGCAACACTATTCCACAACATATAAAGTAGCCTGAACTTCCATGAGATTGTTAGTATAATTACACTTATGAACTGAGAAGAAAAATTTAACATTCCCAGAACTACAACGAGCCACTCCGCCAATACCAGGCGGACCAGGATTCCCACGGGAAGAACTATCAGTGTTAATTTTCAGAACTTCACAGGGAGAAGGAGTCCGGTGCCCATCCCGGTTAACCTGACCCTTCCTCTGATGGTGAAGCTGCCTGGACATAGAAAGAAACCTATCAGCTGCAGTCCCATCTTGTAGATGAAAATTGAAGCGATTACAGATAGCAAGATCAACCGGATCCATACACCCATCAAGCTCACACTTCACAAGAATAGTTTCCTGAAGAGAATGTGATATTTTCCACCAAAGATGCAAAACACCAAGCCGAACATCTTGGAATATGCAATGATTCCTCTCCAACCAGATATGCCAAAGCATGAAAGATAGGCCAGCAATCAAAGCAGCATGGAGAAAAGAAGACTCAGGCAAAGAGGAAGCATGCCGACAAGAGCAAGCCCAAGCGCTCCACCAAAGGTGCCATATCTGAGTAGAATAGGAGCAATGGAAGAACAGATGGGAGATAGACTCCTCTCCATTACCACACAAAACACAATAAGAGGGGCCCTAAAATCCATGTTTACAAAGATTATCCTAGGTAAGACAACGGTTTTGAGCCACTAGCCACATGAAAAAATTGCACTTGGACCAAGAAACTTTATTCCAAACTTGCTTCCACCAAGGGACCTCAACATCACCAAATAATTGTCTAGTTATCTCCTGATATTTACAACAATTCAAAGTAATGATTTTACAAATTTACAAGAATTTACATAAAAAGAAATTACAAAAAGAGGGACAAAATATTATATCAGATTAGCATCGGACATAAATCATTTACAACCAGGGGTGCATATAATCAATAACAATATTAAAAGAAATCATATATTACTCTTACATCATGAGGGATTATTCACATTTATATCAAATAACTATCCAATTCATATATTGAGATTAAATCTTTACTATTGCAGGGGGTTGGTCATGGGTTGTAGTCTCCCTCGTCCCCGTGGTACTGGTGGGCATGTCGCACCAGCGCTACCGATCACGTTAAAAAGTTTACCTGGTGCATTAAAAGAGTTATATATATATATATATATATATATATATATATATATATATATATATATATATATATATATATATATATATATATATTGAGATTAAGATAAACCTCAAATACAAAAAAAAAAGCAATAAAAAGAAGCATACAAGAAATAGCAGAAAGAGAAGAGGGATGTGGAAAATTTTGCACATAGATCTTAGCGATGTGCACAGAGTGACCTCGCTTTTTAAGGGGAAGATCTCCATAGTCTCCTGAACCATGGGAAGAAGCATGTTTGTAAAAATAAGTTTTGTATTCTTACTATTATTACATTTAACTACTGACTTTTGTGATCTCCCAAACGACAATACAAAAAAGGTCTGAAGAAATGATTTTTTACCACTTTTTTCTCCTTTGTTATGCATTGGTTTTTAAATCGAAATGTCTGATGACAAAAATAAAAAATATAAAAACACTGCACATGGCTAACGTGCATGCCAAAAGAACATGCAACCATGTCATGTGTTGACACCATTTGGAGGGATGGGAAGCTCAACATCCTCTTCCAAAATGATAGGCCCAAAACATCGCTAGTCTGCTACCTCATGCTAAAACATGCCAATACCCCTCTTGCTGATCATTTTAGATTGTCTCTAGCCATGTGTCCCAAGACACAAGAAGAACAAGACTACATAAAGAACATCCCTTATTCTTCACCAGTCGGTAGTCTTATGTATGCAATGGTGTGCACTCGTCTGGATATTGCCCAAGCAGTGGGGGTTGTCAGCAGGTTCATGAGCAATCCGGGTAAACAACATTGGGATGCGGTAAAGTGGATCTTGAGATATCTTAAGGGCACTTCTGATTTTGTACTGTGTTTTGGTGGAAAAGACACTTCACTCAGAGGTTATACGGATTCAAATATGGCTGAAAATATAGACAATAAAAGATCTACTACTGGTTATGTCTTTACATTTGCTGGAGCAGCAATCAGTTGGGCATCAAAGTTACAACAAGTGGTCTCACTTTCCACTATTGAGGTTGAATACATTGCTCTCACTGAAGGAAAAAAAGAGTTGATTTAGTTGCAATGTCTATTTGGTGACTTTGATTGTCCTCAAAAAGGTTCAGCCTTGCATTGTGATAGCCAAAGTGCTATTGACTTAGCTAAAAATGTAGTGTTTTACAACAGGACCAAGTATATTGAGGTTTGCTATCATTTCATACGAAGTAAAATTGAAGAGGGAAAACTTCAAGTCTTCAAGATTAACACAAAGGAAAATCTAGCTGATGCATTAACCAAGGTAGTTCCATGAGAGAAGTTCAAGTTTTGTCAAACTTCTCTTGGCATTGTAAAGAAATAACAGTATGGGAATTCAGGGGAGACTCATACATTACTGCTGTTGGACTTCAAGTGGGGGTTTTTTGGGTGCTTATGTGAAGCACAATAGTCACCTTTTTATTATGTTCATTTTATTATTGTTCCCTCCAAATTGTTTGTCTCTTCATTTCCTTTGAGACTTGATAAATGTTTTTTGGAGGTTGTTCATTGTATATTGTATTTGAAGAGATGAAGCAACACATGTGATGTAAATTTCAAATATTTACATTAATAGAGATCTTCCATGCAGTGTGGACGTAGCCACAATTTGTGGTGAACCACGATAAATTGTGTGTTTGCATTTCTTTTTCTTTTGCTTGTTCTATTCATTTCCAGTTTGCACTTTCAGCGAACTTCACAATTGGTATTAGAGCTTGGCATAGATGCTGGAATTGATTTCAATGTTTGAAAATCTTAAGTCATGGAAGATTTGCGAGTGCAAAAATTCTCAGTAAAGAATTTCAGTTTGTGGAAAGTTCAGATGCGTTCATTGCTAGCCAAGCAAGAGTTGGCAGTAGCAATTGGTGGAAAGGCAAAGAAACTGACTACAATGAAGGAAATAAAAATTTCTCAAGAAAACTATCTTCTTAAGGTTCTTCTTAAGGTTCTAGAAAGATTTGGCATGGTGGATGCCAAACTAGTCAGCACCTCTCTCACTGATCATTTCAGATTGTCTTTAGCCATGTGTCCCAAGACACAAGAAGAACAAGACTACATGAAGAACATCCCTTATTCTTTAGCAGTCGGTAGTCTTAGGAATGCAATTGTGTGCACTCATCCGGATATTGCCCAAGAAATGGGGGTTGTCAGCAGGTTCATGAGCAATCTGGGTAAACAACATTGGGATGCAGTAAAGTGGATCTTGAAATATGTTAAGGGAACTTCTAATTTTGTACTATGATAAGGGAACTTCTAATTTTGTACAATAGAAGATCTACTACTGGTTATGTCTTTACATTTGTTGGAGCAGCGATTAGTTGGGCATCAAAGTTACAACAAGTGGTCTCACTTTCCACTACTAAGGCTGAATACATTGCTCTCATTGAAGGAACAAAAAAGTTGATTTGTTTGCAATGTTTGTTTGGTGACTTTGATTGTCCTCAACAAGGTTCAACCTTGCATTGTGATAGCAAAAGTGATATTGACTTAGCTAAAAATGCATTGTTTTATAGAAAGACCAAGCATATTGAGGTCCGCTATCATTTCATTCAAAGTAAACTTGAAGAGAGAAAACTTCAAGTCTTAAAGATTAACACCAAAGAAAATCCTGCTGATGCATTAACCAAGGTTGTTCCACGAGAGAAGTTCAAGTTTTGTCGAACTTCTCTTGGCGTTGTAAAAATAAACAATAGGAGAATTCAGGGGAGACTCATACATTACTATTGTTGAACTTCAAGTGGGGGTTTTTTGGGTGCCTTTGTGAAGCCCAACAATCACTTCTTTATTATGCTCATTTTATTATTGTTCCCTCCAAATTTTTTGTCTCTTCATTTCCTTTGAGACTTTATAAATATGTTTTGGAGGTTGTTCGTTGTATACGGTATTTGAAGAGCTGAAGTAATGACTATGATGTAAAGTTAAAATATTTACATTAATAGAGATCTTCCCTGCAGTGTGGACGTAGCCACAATTTGTGGTGAACCACGATAAATCATGTGTTTGCATTTCTTTTTCTATTTATTTCTAGTTTGCACTTTCTGTGAACTTCACAAAAAAACATGCAAACTTTTTCAATGCCCACCCTCAAAAATACATTTGTGTTAAGGTTGATCTTTCTAAGAATCTTAACGATTCTATAGAAATACAAATTGGGTATCAATCCTTCTCTCAGAAGGTGCTTTACTTGAAGCTTCCTAAAACTTTCTATAGGTACTAGTCAGCAAAGCACAAGATTTGGGATTGCCCTTTGGTTGTGCCAAGGGTTAAACTAGCAAAAGGAAAAAGAATAATTGATTACTATTGGGTGCAAGGGAAATGCTCCCTTGGCTCCTAAATAGTCAGATGTAGCTATTGTTTCAGTTCATCCTATCTCAACAAAAGCACAAACCCTAGCTAGTTTAGGGATGCAAGTGATTTTTTTAGAACCAAACCTTGGTATTTCATAGGTTTAAAAACCTCGATCATAAGGGATTATAGTAGTTGCCAAGGCTAACACCTTAGTTGTGATTCATATCCTTCTTGTTGCTTCTTCCATAGTGACTCAAAATTTGTGGTGTTCTTGCAGCCCTTTCAGACAAGCTGAGAAACCAGATAAGAAATGACAAGCCATTAGTCTAGAGGATTTTCGTTCTAGCTTTAACCTAGTTTCTACTTTCTTGCAAAATAGTTACCCCTCTCTCAAGAATGAGGAAGATATGGAAGAATTTTCATGAATTTTTTATCATGGAATTGTGAGGTCTTACAAACCTCTTGAGAAAGTACTATGTTAGGGATACCTATCATAGACTTGGAAATTTAGATTTTCTCTATATGCAAGAAGTTAAGATCTCTAGTTTCATGCTTTCATCTCCATGTCACATCATTTGGCTATATGGCATTATGTTTTCCTCTCAACATGATGCTGGTAGAGGTGGTGTAGTTACTCTCTTATTACCTCATCTTCATTCTTCTATTATTTTGTATGGTTTTGACCCCATGCACAAAATCATTTGGCTTTTTCTTTCTATTAGAAATCATTTTTTTGGATTTGTTAATGTTTATGGTTCCAATGATGCTGTGGAAAGGTCTCAATTGTGGAGTTGGCTAGCTAACAACTTGCCTCTAGCTACTTGGGTTATGTGTGGTGACTTCAATATGGTTGAGTTAGCCTCTAACAAAGATGTCATTTTGCCTTTTTACAAGATAGCTGGGGAATGGAAAGCCTAGTACTATATGCATAATAAATTGGACCTTTTTTATCCCAATACTAACCATAGCCAACATAGTGGGGTTTGGTACACTTGGTCCAACTTTTGAGTTGGCTTTGACTACTTTTTAAAATGTCTTGATCATGCCATAATTACTACAGAATCTTTTTCTCCTTTTTTGACGATCAAGATTTACCTATCATGACCTTACTAGATGTGATTTTATCTAGCTATTATCCCATTTATTTTACTATTTCATGGCAAAAAATTGTCTAGAAAGTTGTCAAGCTCAACACCTATGTGTTGATGCATGCTTCCACTATTGTTCATATCCTACATGTTTGGAATCTAGAGCCATGTCTACATTTCTAGATAGGGTGGATTTAGTGGTGCAATGATTGCATTACCAGAACCACTCACCTTTTGTGCATCTATGGATGCCAGTTGGTGGCTTTTAGAACGTGATCTTATGAATCCACTACCACTATGCTCAAAAAAGCTTCTGAGGCTCTCACCCTTAATCCTTTTGATGTTGATTTGCAAATTCAACTTGCCAAACTTCACTATGAAAAATAGGTTGTGGATAATTATGCCACTCAAGGGGCCTAAATCAAAGCTCACCTTCATTGGTTGGATATTGGCAATAAAGCTTCGAAGGAGTTATTTTAGGCTCTTTGAGCCTATCATATCAATTTTGGGATTAAAAAAATTAAACAAGGCACTTCTATTCTCTCCAGTCTCCCTAACATCTTACAAGCATTTTTTCATCACTATGATAACTTTTTTCTTTGTAGGGAAATTTAGCTTCCCAAGAAGAAGCTCTCAAAAAGTGTATTTCTATTACTTGAAACCATCTAGTAGTTGAGCAATGTGCTTTCTATGAGCAACATCTTAGCCTTCGAGACATTAAAGAGGTAGTTTTCTCCATGGTGGATGATAAGTCCCCTGGGTGTGATAGGTTTCCTTGTGAATTTTACAAACACCTCTAGGGGTATATCGGTCCCAATCTACACAAAGTTTATCTTGAAGCCTATCATTCTAAAGGCCTAGTAGTGATTATCAACATAGGAAACATTAAATTCATACCTAAACCAAGAGATCCTAAGGATATTTGCAATTGATGGCCCATTACCCTACTGAATGTGTCATATAAGATTATTTCTAAGACAATGTCTCTTAAAATTTTCTACCTCCTACCTTTAATTGTGCAGCCTAAGAAAACTTGCTTTGTCAAGTCTAGATATATTCTTGACATCATTGTTGTCTAAAGAGTAATGGAGTGGGCTTGCAAGTCCAAGTAGCTGGTTGTTTTTTTGATAATAGATTTTGCAAAAGCCTTTGATTGAATTGAATAGCCCTTCATTTTGGCTATGCTTTAGGCTCTTGGTTTTGGTCCCAATTTTTTGTAGTCTATGGAGATGCTAATGCTTGCGTTACCATAAATAACTCCCAATCTAATGCCTTCAACCTTTTTTGTTCCATTAGGAAAAGGTAGCCCTCTTGCTCCAGTGCTCTATGTTCCTTCTGCTGATGGATTTGGTTATTTACTAGCCCACTCTATGTCTTCAAGTTTGGTTTTTGGCATCTCTTTATCAAAATCCTCTTCCCATTTGGTTAATGGTCATTTTTCTGATGATTCATTTCTCACTCTTTTTGAAGATAAAGAAAACATCAATAATGCCTTAAATTACCTTAACACTTTTTATCAAGCCTTTGGCTCTGCTATTTAATGGCATAAAATGCTTTATTATTTCCAATCTTTTTTGTCAATGTCACCTTGGCTTAACCAATTTGAATAGAAATAGGTCACTCACAAGGAGATTTTCTGCTTTCTAGGCATTTTTTTTTTCAAGTGTCACCAGTGGATCTGTGGAATGTTGTGCTTGCCAAGATTACTAAGAGCCTAACTTATTGTCCTACAAATTTTCTTTCTCTTGCAATAAAATTCTAGATTTTCTCTAAAGTTCTTACAACAATGCATGTCTATTATTCTTCTTGTTAGACTCCTTCAAAAGCCTCCTACCAAAAATTAGAGCAATTACTCCATGATTTTCTTTGGACTTCTGGTTCCGATAATCATGGCTTTGATAGAGTTGCTTGGGATTTTTGTTATCTCCCCAAAGATTCTAGAAGCCTTAGCCTTCTCTTCAAACAAAAACAAGGCCTTGCTTTGTGTGCCAAAAGGATTATTCATGCCATCACTAGAGATGAAGCTTGAAAGATTCTAGTTTGGCATTACATTTCTTTTGGCTTTTGCATTAACGAACTTGCATGGAAGGGGATTGGCTTCCATGTCCTTCTTATCATGTAAGAACCCATGTTCATACAAGGCTCTTTTGCTATTAGGAGTATATGGAAAGCTTGGGAAGCTATCAAGCCTTGGCTTCATTGGTCTAGTGATGAGTTGCATGATGGGGTCTCTTTGAACTAGCAGATCATTTGGTGGTCTCCCCTATTTTCAATCCAAGATATTCCCCTTCGCAAGACTCAAGGTGCTAGTGCTCTACATTTTTTGAAATGAGGCATCAAGACTCCTAAACATATTTTTTCTATGGTCTCCATGAATCTTAAATCTTGGGAAGATATGCATGTCTAGTACAATGTTACCTATTTAGATTAGCAGACTTCTAATTTATTGCTTTCTACAATTCTAGGAAACATTATTCATCAAGTGGGTATTCAGGCTTTTATACCTTCGTGGACTAATTGGAAGTCGCGTCTTGCCACTCCATTCACCAATTACAAACCAATTTTAGGTTATACATGGCTTTCTCCCCATATGTCGATGATGGATAAGCACAATAAGAGATCACATTTGTAATCTTTTCTTTCTCAATGGAGAAAGAACTTTCACACTATGTGGAGTGCTATTAAAGAACCCAAGATTGCCCATTTTTCTTGGTGCCTATCTTTTCAAGGTCTTTCGCTTGGGCCTCAGCTCAAGCATATTAGGGTTTCATATCCTAGGTGTCCATTTCATAGCCAACCAAAGTCTTCCCTGCATATTATTTAGTTTTTTAGATGTGCTCAAAATTATTGGCACTAATTCACAATTTCTCTAATCCATTTTGACCTGTACCCTTTTCTTGGCATATGGTTATTTTTTGTGATTCCCCTAGGATCTCTAGAAAATTTACCTAGATTTGCAATACCTTTAGGATGGAGACTTTATTCATTCTATGGAAAGATTTTCTCTCATAGTTTTCTTGATATAAATATTTCTATGCACACTAAGGCATGCATTTGTAATAATATGATAATGTAGATTCAAGTACAAGCAAACAAGGTGGCCTTGGAGGTGGCCCACTTACAAGAGGTTCTTAATCATTGGGGAAAAACCCATTTTAATTTACTAGGGTACCTCTAGATGCCTCAGTTGATACCTTGATGCCCAGAGGTCACCACCAAAGACACAATTCTTCAGGCCACTACTCACACACACTGTATTCTCAAGCTTCATGTCATCGCTCTATTAGTGTTGGTAATGGTGGACGGAGGCATCGCTTCATTTCCCCAACCCATGGTGGTACTAGCTAGTCCCTAGATCCTCCTCCTAGTCCTTGATGTGTGATTTTTGGGAAGTGGCTTTTTTTCCCTAGAATTGGCTATCTCACCTCCATGGCCTAATCTGAAGGATGTTGACCAGGTCCTTCATGCTGCTAATGACGGCTAGACTATTCCCAGCTTCCCTACCAATCCCTAGGATGACTAGAGATTTCATGAATATGATGAACCATCCCCCTTAGCTTGCACTTCCTTAGCTACTTGAGTATTGCTTTATATGTTTTTTTATTTTATTTTTATGAATACTTTTTTATTCTGGCTTCAACAATGTGAATTCTCACAAGGTAATCTTTTATCCCCTGACCCTTTCTTGTGAATTGTAATCTTAGTATATTATTTATTAATAGAAAACTACTATTCATAAGAAAAAGATTTGAGATCCTTCACTTGACCAAGAACAAATGTGTTAGCTTAGATATTGGAAACAATGCCATTATTAGTTGATATTATTTTTTAACTAAATAAGGAAGAAAAATGAAAGTATCTATTGCAAAAGAACAATGAAATAAGTTGTTTAGCCATTGGGTAGAATATTAATCATGAGTTATTTGGAGCCATTTTGGTACATTTTTCCTCATACCCCACTTAATTATTTTCTTAGGTCTATCTCATACCATTCTATTCTTTTATTTAGCTTGATATCTCACATTTTTATTTCTGTGATTGCAAATTGACAAGTGGTGTAATACTAAAATCCAAGGGACTACTATGTTTCGCATAGAGAGGAATCATGAAATTACTATAAGAGGTGATTTCTTTGAATAAAACCTCCTCTATTAATATCTTTAAGAAGAAAAAAGGAAATTGAAAGCAAGCTTGATGAATTTCAAGCAAGGATGGAAGGAACAGACCTTTCAATTACTACTCCTGATGATGAATGACACTAGAGAAAGAAATTGAATCAAGTAATTAAAAGAGAGGAATTCTTCTAGAGAAAAAGATCTAGGATTTCATGGCTCTTGAAGGTAGATAGACATATAGCCTTCTTCTAAAGGTTAGCCTCAAAGAAAAAAAAGAAACATGATTAGATATTTACAACCCCCCTCAACCTAAGGTTGACCCATCGACGTAGAGTGACTTACTAGATATTATACACTTGGTACTAGATGAAAAAACCAACCAAGAACTTGTAAGAAATGGTACTAAAGACAAAGTTAGAAAGGCGCTCTTCTCTATGGGAGCCTTCAAGGCCCTAGGCCTTGATGAATTTCCCTCACCTTTTTCTCAGGAATTTTGGAAGATCATTAAGTATGATCTTGTTCATGAAACAAGTGACTTTGTCAAAACTAGTAGAATTCTTAAAGAGATAAAATAAATTTTCTTCATTTCTTCTCCAAAAGTTGATGACCCAACTTGGTTGGAGGATTTTAGATTGATAATCCTTTGTAATGACATCTAGAAGATCATCTCCAAAGTGATTGTGAAGATAATGAAACCTATTTTGAGTAAGAAGATTAGTACTTCTCATAAAGTCTTTGTCCATGGTTGGCAAATCCTAGATGCTATGATTTCCCCTCATGAGGTCCTTCACTCTATGGCAAGGAACTAGAACCCAAGTATCAAAATGAAACTCAATATTTCAAAGGTTAATGATAAAATGAAAAAAATTATTATTAAATTTTATTGACAATTTGGGTTTGTGGAGAATTTTATTACTTTTATTGGGGAAATGATAAACAATGTCCAATTTTTTGTTTTAGTTAATAAGTCCCTTGAAAAATTCTTTTAGACTGAGAGGGGGCTCTAGCAAGGAGACCTATTGTCACCTTATCTATCCTTAATGGTTGCAAACATTATTTTTGGAAATCTCTTGACTATGATTTCTCAACAAGAAATTATTGGGGTCAAATAAACTATGATCCTCATGCCTAAGGTGTTACAATAATTTGTTGATAATATTTTCCTATATGGAATCTCTTGCATCAGGGAGGCTAAGGCATGGAAGAAAAATTTGAACATATACAGTGAAGTGTTAGGAAAAAATATCAATTACCACAAAATTAGGATCTACTTCTTAATTATGGACTATATCTACAATATAGAATTACCATGGAGTTGTTATCTAACATCTTTAAAAATCCATTGACTAATGTATTTTAGGGCCCATAAAATATCCCCTTTGTCAACAATGTCACATTTATTTTTATCCCAAAGAGAGACTATACCAAATATAGCTTCACAACAACTTATGAAGGGAATCTAACAAGAATTAGCATGAAAGGATCCATAATAGTGAACCTATGAACATGAATTCACTATCTTTAATAGTTTCACTATTTACAACATCATTCTTCACTTTATATTGATCCTTTTTTTAATTTGAACATTGCTTCTTTCCGTGCCTTTGTTTACCACATAACCAACAAGTGCCATTTTTGCCTCTTGATCTTGAACGAGGAGATGATTTTCCACCTCTAGTGTTGTTATTTTTCCCTAATTCATGACTTCTAGTTTAATTACTTGTGCTCATAGAGGTGACAAAATTACTAGAGGAAGATTCTTGGTTCTTTCTTTGCATTACTCTACTAAGAAGTGTGCCCACAACTTCATCAAATTTTAGCTTATTCTTGGTTTATACTAAAGTTCTCACAACCTCTATGATCCCATCCTAGCTATTTAGAAGTGAACATAACAATAAAATGGATTCCCTTCATTCATTTTTAGATCATTTAGATTCTTCATTATAAAAACATTATTTGATGCTGAAGGTAGCCATATAACAAAGATAACTTCTTTACCAACTTTGTTCATGTTTCATCTCTTGAGATTATTAAACAAGACATTGCTTTAGAGTGTGAGAAAAATGATTTTCCTCTATTTCAAATCCATTTTAATATAGTCTTCATCTAAAATAGAACCTTTTCCTTTTCCTTTACTAAGTAATGTAGGTTTAAAATCTTGCTTGATAAGAAATGACTCTATTTACAGTTTCCATAGCCCAAAATTTGACAATGAACTATTTTCAACTTTCAACATATATCTGTCACTCATGGAACCTAAATATCTACCTTGAATTATTGAAGAATCAATAGAGATTACCTAACTCTAATACTAATTATTGAGCTTAAAGGAAATATAAAAAATAGAAGTAAATATCTAAACTAAGCTAGACAATTTAACAAGAATTAGACACATATTTATAGTGGTTCATTCATATATTTTTTAACTACATCCTTTCTTCAAGAAGGTTGGAAATATCTCTTATTCAAATAATTAATTGTACAATACAATCAACATCTATCATATTGTTTTTAGACACCTTTAGTTCTTAATTCTCAGTCCAATATGGAAAGACAAGAAAGAGGAGAAGATGGAAATGATTCAACTACAAATTCAAAGGTGTTACAATTTTTTTCATTCCACAATTATTATAGTTTCTCACTTGAAGTCCAATCAAAGTTTCACATATAAATCTACTACTTCTAATGCTTATAGCTAGGTTACAAAAATTTTGAGGGAAGTTCTATGGAACTTAAACTTCTCTTGGTATACCACCTTTGTTAACACATTAGCCTGATTAACCTTAATATCAATCTTCTACAACTATAATCTTCCCTCTTCAAGAGCATGAAAAATGTACTTAAATGTTGTCTCTTTATGGTTTGGATGACTATGGAAAGCTTTTTTTTTGTGAAATCAATGTTACTCCTACTATCACAAAAGAAAGTGAAGTGGGATTTCTTACAGCACACCTCTCCAAATAATCATTGTTAATCATATCATCTATTTTCCCACCTCCGTAAGAGAAATGTATTGAGCTTCAATAGAGAAAAGAGAAATAACTTGTTTCTTGATGAGAAGTCCATATAATTGCTCTCCTAATAAAATTAAACACATAGCCTAGAGAAGATCTTCTTTTTTCGAAGTCTCCTTGAATATAAGAACTAGTATAACCATAAATATGAGGATCCATACTAGTAAAACATAAAATTGAGAGGAAGTTCCTCTAAAATTCCAAAGAATCCATTGAACTTCTAGCCAATTGGTTTTTCTTGGATTACTCCGAAAACCACTCACAACTTTCACTATATGATTAATGTAGAGATGGGTGCTAACCATTTCATACATAAAACTCCCCCACAAAAGAAATAGGAGCACCAATCATTTCATATTTTTCTTCAAGAGTCAAAGAAAAAATCTTGGAGGATAAGTGAAAGTGATTAGCCGATGAAGTAGGAAGCGGCTTGGCATTTGACATATCAGATGGGTGGATGCACAATAGTGGGTTACAAAATTGGCTGATGGAATATTGAGGATTTTTTGGCAAAATAAATCCTTGAGGAGAGAGAAAATTTGGAGGATGTATTTTTAGTCTTGAACATTGATGCATTATTTTGTTGATGGTCTATAAGGAATTGATTCTATAGCACTTTGTACTTGATTTGGAGTTAATCGGATCGGTCCACTAGCTGGAGCTGGACTAGGAGATGTAGTCCTGTTAGGGAAAACTCTGAGATCAAATTATGTCATGCCTCTTATCTGTCATTTCTTTCTATCAATTGAGTTATGTTTCTCTTTTTTGAATTTTTTAGCTATAGTAAAGGCAATAATTAATTTTACATAATTGGTAAAAATTCCTCTGTATCATTTCATGAATATTCTTCTCTATAATTTCAATGATTTAAGATACATAACCATGCATTTACTACCTAGATTGAGAATCTAAATCTGATTATTAGGATTAAGTCATAATCTTATAAGATCCTAAATCATATTAGAGAAACTTGGATTATCTTCCCATTTTTTTGAAGATGCAAGCTTCTTAAACTTTTTCATTTCTTGTCATCATTATGTTGTGAAACATCTTTTAATGACGTATCTTCTTGAGCAATTTGGATGAGCACATTTTAACTAAAGAAAGATTTGATTTTATTGGACACACAATGTAATTTTGTCAAGCTTTGATATTTCTATGCATTTTCACTCATAGACCATCAACCATGAGTGTCCACAAGTTAAAGATTAACTTGTAGCACTTTATAAAGATAAATTGTGCATTTATGAACATTTAGGCTTAATTTGTAAGTAAAAGTTTTAAATAGTTAAAGTTGACTTATTTTCACTTCCATATATGAATTCCATATCATTATGGTCACCTTTCATATTAGTGGCATTCTATTACACAATTCACATGCGATACTTTTAATTTTCATTGATGCACGCAAGTTGGCAATGCACTACCAAGGATCTATGAACTCAAACCAGATTGTCACATCCTATGCTTCATATAGGTAGTGGAAATATAAATATGGGAATAGGAATACCAATTGTGGAATACTTATTCTAGAATAGAAAATGGGGTACATATTCCTATTCTTGTCTGGTTTAGCCAAAAATATGATGGGGAATTCAGACCAAAAACTTTACGTTTTGTAAAATAAATAGAATTGAAATAGGGATTCATATTCCAATTCCACATATTTAAGTGGAATTCAAAATTCTTATTTTTTATGCCAAAATTGGAATACATATCCCTATTTTATTCCTATTTAAATTCAGATTTCATGCATCCAAATAGAGAATTCAAAATTTTAAGATTTTACATATGCATATTCTACTTGTAGTCTCTTTGCCAAGTGGGCCCTTGAGACACATTTTGGTTGAAGTATCACATTCAGTGGTGTTTCCTTCTTCATGCCTTAGTATTTGACAGTCACACACAACCTATATTTATTGATGGACTCCACTAATGCTAGCTTTTTGAAAAATTTAGTGAAACAAATTCTATGTATGATCTTTTCCACATTCTATGAAATATAAATTTAATAAAATCTCACCTTTTTAAAATCCATGTGTAAGAAGGAATTTAAAGCTTGCGAGTATAATAAAGTGGTAGGTTGACCTATGCAAGTATTGATTGCAATGCACGTATGCAGTCAACAACTAATGTTACTACAGTCAATAACTTCATTTCTCCTTGCCTCCATATAGGATAAAGTTTCTTGAAAGTTACCTCATAACACTATCATCAAACAATAATGTATTCTCTCTCTTATACCTAGTGATACAACATGAGCATTTCATTGGTAAATCTAGGGGCATTGTGTCAATTACTTGATGTGAATATTCTATTAGAAAGAATAGTCCACCAAGATAAATGAGAGGGGGGGAAATGAATTAGTTATCCAATAATTAAAACATTTATTAATCTTAAACAATCTTATCCAATCAACCAAAGTAAACAACAACCATAACAAGATACACATAGGAAATTACACTAGATATGCTAATTAAGGAAACCCTTGATTAGAGTGAAAACCCTAGTGGGAATGATGCCCACAAGATGATGTACTAATATAAATATTCTCTATTATAGGATAGACCTTGTTAGGAGTCTACTAAAATATTTATTACATATGAGTCCCTATTAGGAGACTTTCAATCCTTGCTAGAAGATTCCAACCCTGTTAGGAGTTGTAGTAGACAGAAGGAACCACTATCCAAATAGCTTCTGAAGCAAGATCATAGAAATGATTGTCCAACTATTTTCTCAACTATTCCTTATAGAATAATTGTTTGCACTAAAATTTCACTTCTTTCCTCTATCCTATCAATTGGACCAATCAATATCAAACATTATAGACCAGGTCACGAACCTCAGATCCAAGTATCCAACTTTAGATCACACAATAAAACTTTAGCAATGAAGCTTTCTTCACTTCCACTCTTCTCTACTTGTCTTCACATTCCACTCTTTGTGTTGCTTACAATAATTCACATTCCTCTATACATCCATTTCATGATAAACAAAAATTTCCTTCCTTTATACTATATCCATAAAATAATAATTGAGTTAGCTATTACACCTTCTTAGTTAATTATCATAGGACCACATTAAGAACACATTACACTTAGTGATAACATTAATCTTTTGCCTTGCAATTTAAATAACTTTCTATAAATGTAACATTATAATGAGCAAGCTTAGCCATGTCCTCACTAATATTTCTTCTTCACATCTTTACCTTCAACTTTTCTTTAAAAAAAATCTGTTGAGAGATATAACAAGTTTACCAAAACTTACCTCTGTAAACTATATCTCAAAAAAATCTTCACAAAAACTTGCATAAATCCTTCTAGACTATAAATAGTATAATGTCCCTTTAATGTTTCTACTAAAAGTACTCAATGATCTATCCATACCAGCTTGATCTTTACCATTGTTCCTCTATCAGATACCATAGAAAACTACTATGTTGGCATCAATGATAAACACATTCATGAATGTGACATATCATGGCAATAATTTGACCTAATCATGTTTCTACAATACTTCCCCATACAAATATTATTAGCATTCATGCTTCCAATAATCTCCTCCTTTGGCATAGGTGGCAACATAGATGAAAAAATCTGGTTCCAAGAATGCCAGCTACAAAAGACTGTTAACCATTCTTTTCAAATTCTCTTCATCAATCATTTTCAAATCATCCTCATCAATCATTCCCTTGATTGATATACCTCAATGTGCTTCACATCAAAATATTTTTCCATTATGTACTTCTCCTACTATACTTTTTTTCAATTGATGTTTTGAATATTTTGTACTTTTTTACATGTTTTTCATGTTGTACTTCTTCCCCGTTAACATCTTAAGTAGCCACCCAACTTTGCAAAAACTATTTCTAACTAGCTCTAGTGTCCAAAGACACTGTGCAAAATAACATCCAACAATAGTCCTAGTTGACTCTATCCATCATAGATTCTCCTCCATACAAGAAGCATCAACATTTACTCTAGACAAACAATAGTGTTCTGCTACATTGGACTCATGCACTCTTGCATCATCTACTCTGATGTAGGAACGGGCATAACCCCTAACATACCTTGCAAATACTCAAAAAAATCTTTGGGAAGAGGCTTAGTGAAAATATCTTCAATCTACTCTTTAGTGCTCACATGCTCCAATCTAATTCATTTTTCTACAACTTTCTCTCTCAACATGTCATACTTGAGAGAAATGTGTTTGGTCTTAGAATTAAACACTATATTCTCAGACATATTTACTATGCTCGTGTTCTCAAAATGTATGATGAAAGGTTCACTGAATTCTACCCTTATATCCTTCAATATCTACTTCATCTAAAAAAACTTGATTAGAGTTGTATGCTACTGCAACATATTTTGTTGGTACTATACACTGTGATGTAAAATCCTTATTGTTTCTTGGCCAAGAAACTAATCTTCCTACAAGAAATAAGGGTCCACCACTAGTGCTCTTTTTGTCATCCATACTACCAACCCAATCAACATCAATATAAACATATATAGTGAAATCATTAGATCTATCATACAACAATTTAAAATTTGGTGTACGTTTCAGGTATCTAAATATCCTTTTTGCTACTACATAATGTGCTTCTTTGGGATCAAATTGGAATCTTACAAAAATTCCAATTGTATTTTCTATATCCAGTCTTGTGTAAGTTAGATATTGCAATCCTTCAATCATAGATTTGTACTTCTTCTGCTCAACAGTGGATGCCTCATCCTTTGCAGATAACTTGTGTCTAGTTACCATAGGTGTTCCAAAGAGTTTACATGTTTCCAAACTCAACGTTTCCAATAAATCTCTGAAATACTTAGTTTGAGAAATAAAGATTACTTCTTTATCTGTTATGGTTTGTAATCCTGGAAAATATTTCTCTTCTCCTATCATTCTTAGCTCAAATTCTTTCTTCATTTCTTCTACAAAATTTTCGCTTCCATCATCATTTCCTCCAAATATGATATTATCAATAAATATTACCAAAATCATTAATAAATCATCAATTTCTTTCCAATAGTGATTACTCTTTGCCATATCATTTCTATGTCCAAGCATTATCAAATGCTTGTCTAACCTTGCATGCCAAGTTCTAGGTGCTTAGTTCAAGCCATACAATGTTTTCTTCAATCTTCATCCTATTTCTTTGTCATCTATTAAAGAAAAACCTCCAAGTTTTTCTATATACACCTCTTCTTCAAGTTCTCCATTCAAAAATGTTGACTTGACATCCATCTAATATACTTTGAATTTCTTATATGTTGCATATGCTAAGAATAACCTTACTAGTTCTACTCTTTCCATAGGAGCATAGGTTTCATCATAGTTTATTCCTTCTTGTTGTGACTAACCTTTACATACCAATTTAGATTTATTTCCTACTACTTCACCTTGTTCATTCATCTTGTTTCTAAATACCCATTTAGTTCCTATCACATTCTTGTTTGTTGGTCTTAGAACTAATTCCCATGTCTCATTCTTTACTAACTGATCCAATTCCTCTTTCATGGCTTGCTTAAGTTCTTCAACTTTATTAGAAAGTAAACTCTTTCTAGTTTTTCTTATTCTCTTAGGACATCTTAGTCGAAAAATGAACAAATTATTTACATGTCCAATAAACAAAAGATTCATATCTTTAGGATCTTTTTTCATAATTAAATCAATAACTTCCTTTATCTTTGACTTCTTTGAATATGGACTCATCTTTTATTGTGCTTCTATTATTTTTTTATATGATAGAAGGATTCTAGATCAAAAAACTCAATGCTCTATTCTTTACACAAATCTAATCACTCACTAATAATTTCCACCATTCAGGTGTCAAAATGTCCTCTACTGTACTTGGGCCTACCTTTCATGAATATGTTTCCCATGGATCTCCCAAAGTTGTTAAACTTTATCTCTAAGGACCTAATGCTTTGATAAGAATTGTTAGAAACAATATTCTACCAAGATAATTGAAAGTGGGGGAGGGAAGCTGAATAATTTATCCAATAATTAAAACATTTATCAACATTAAACAATCTTATACATTCAACCAAAGTAAAAAATAACCATAACAAGATGCACATAGATAATTACACCATGTATGTTAACTAGGGAAACCCTTGATTAGATGGAAAACCCTAGTAGGAATGATGTTGACCAGATGACTTATATATATTCCTTGTTAGAGGATGGACCCTGTTAGTAGTCAATTACAAGATTTAATATATATGGGTCCATTCTAGGAGATAAGTTTAATTCTTGTTAGAAGCTTCCAACCTTGTTAGGAGTTTTAGAAGACAAAAGGACCCGATGTCCAAACAACTTCTGGAGCAAGATCACTAAACTCACTGTCCAACTAATCTCTCAACTATTCTTTATAGAATAATTGTATGTACTAAAGTTTAAATTTTCTCCTCTACCTTGTCAACTGGACCAATCATTGTCAGACCTTGTAGACTAGGACACGAACCTCTGGTCCAAGTATCCAACTTTAGATCACACAAGAAAACATCAGCAATGAAGTTTCCTTCACTTCCACTCTACTTTGCTTATCTTTGTATTCTTCTCTTTGGGATACTTGCAATCATTTGCATTCCTCCATAAAACCATTCCATTATACCAAATCCATAAAACAATTCCCTGAGTCATGTGTTACACCTTCTCAATTAATTATTGTAGGATCATAGAAGAACACATTACACTTAGCAATAACATTAATCTTTTTCCTTGCAATTTAAATAACATTCCGTATATGTAACATTATGATGAGCGAGTTTAGCCACATCATCACCAACATGTCTTCTTCACATTTTAACTTTAGCTTTTCGAATAACAACTCTACTTAGAGATATAACAAGTTTACAAGAACATGCCTTTGTAAACTCTATCTTAGAACAATCTTCACCAAAAATTGCATAAATTCTTTCAAAATTATTATCTTATGCTTCCAAGGTTAGATATGCATACTAGGCACATAATATAATTGCCTTTTAACCTTACTACTAAAAGTACTCATCGATCTATCTATACCAACTTGATCTTTAGCTTTGTTCTTCTATTAGATACCATAGAAAACTGCTATGTTGGCATCAACGACAAACACAATCATGAATGTAATATTCATCATGATAATGATCTAATTATATTTTTACAATACACCCCCATAGGAATATCGTTAGCATTCATGCTTCCAACATATTTTTTGCCTCACCTTTGTAATATGTAGTCATTGCTAAAATGTCCCTTTATCTGATTTTACATGATATTTCAAGCCTCTAATCAGATCTTTAAAATCAAACAACCAATATTTCAAAGATCCACCAATTTCTCAATAAACCCCAAATCGGGTATGCCAGAAATAGTGCCAAAAACTTCACAGCTTCACATATTATTAATAAATTTGAAAGTGGAATTTTTTTATAGAAATTTCAGCAGCATAACAGCCTACAAAATGATATTTCCATATCTGTATAACATTTACACAACAGCTCCCAAACGGAGGATAAAAACAATGCTCATTGGGCTACCGAAAACAACATAGAATAGCCCGAAAACACCACAAAAAAAATAATAATCTATAAAAGAAGTATAATCACAACCAAATAAATATATTCAGTTCTATTTTAACATCTTAAAGTCTGAAATACAGCAGCAACCCAAACTGATATGAAATACTGAACCAAAAACACTAAACTCTTACAAAAAACACACCCGAAAACCCACAAATTTGCACTGTTCAACACAAAGGCAAACTCTGCATGTGCATGCACATGGAATGGCTTCAAAATCCCATCCTTAGCCTTCCTAGAAACCTAAAAACTCTTCTTCTTGGGTCTCCTTCTCCACAGGTTTGGTAGCCTCTAAAGAACAACAAAGAAATGAGCAAAAATCAAGTTCTGGAATTGAGCCCAAAATGCCTCCAAACCCCTTAAAAGAGGGCATAACCCTAACTCATGTCCAAGAGGGACTAATAAAACATATTTTAATAATAATTTTCATTTATTAGTCCATTAGCTTCCAAAGATTATCCCCCTTTTCCAAAACTTCACCTTTTTGGGCATGCCTGCCTTAGAAAAGATTATTATTTTTAATTATTTGAAAAGGGGACATCACAAGTCCTCCCCTTCAAAATATTTCTTATCCTCAAGAAATGGCTAAACAATAAACCAATCAATCCACCTGGATCGCAAATGTAGTCATGAACTATACTATTGTCAATTAACACAGGCTCCTGCAATATCCTCTGCAATATAACCAAGAGGAATCCATAATCAAACTAACAATTACTACTCAACCAAACTCCAAAGTCACAACTTCCACAGTCAGAAACCCATGAGACACAAACTCTTAGAACATCAAAATCTAAGTAAAGTGGACAAATCAAACTGCCAACATAGTAAATACCATCAACGCATCCCACTGGCCTATACGAAATATACAATCCAACTCTGTAACAATGGTGAATGCTCTCGACTAAAACTGTACCAAGTATGGAGAATCCACACAATGTACAACTCCTGCAATAACCACAACTCAGCAGATCACCGGCCACTATCTCATAACCATAACTCCCATGCATCCCTGATGGTGAAAAGCCATCACAAGATAAACAACAAGAAATGGAACCCAAACCAAATTTGCCTACCACCAACTCCTCAACACAAGGATCAAATGCTAACTGATGTACATACCTTGCAATATAATGTTGATAAAAAAAACCAACCTCAGTCAACAACTCACCATGAACAAGTGATACAACCCACTATGAGTGATCACTAGCTAAGTCAGGAGATGTCATAGCCAAAGGAGTAGAATCAATAACAACACCCGCTAAAGCATCACTCCAAAAATCCTACTCTAAGTCATGTACTATCAAACTGTCAATTGCAGAACCTATCGTCATGTCATGCCCATCACAACTCTCATCTTGAGGCGTCAAACTATCCCATAACTGATGATAAGCACTAGGAACCAAAGTACATCTCTGTATCATCATCTCATCAACATGGTCATCAAAGGTGAATTGATGAGCATACCTCAAAATTTAATGTTGATAGAATGCACCAATCTCAGTCAGTGGCTTGGACTGCAATCCAGATGTAACTAACTACAATCGATCACTAACCAAGTTGGAACTGACTACTGCCTCTTAAAACATTACCAAGGGAGTAGTATTAGTAGCAGGAACCATGCCAACTATCGGCTCACCAACATCACACATGGTCTTTGATACAACATCTCTAATTTTTGTGCCATTAGTACTAGAGGTCACCACCGTATTAGGTATACCACAACAATTTGCTACAGCACCCAACTCAACTAAACTTGACTTTAGTGGGGATGAACCTGATATGCCAATGTTAGTATCAAGGATGGATGCATCCCCATCTCCACTGTCTTTGAAAATCTTGACCATGGACATCCTCAGATCACCAGACACCACAGCTTGTGACTGTATAGAATGTGGTAAAGACTGTAGTTGCTCTAACTTCATGATCACCTTAACCAAATGAAACTGTGACTCCTTGAAAGCCAACTGTGTACTCTCAAGAATCTCAGAAGTCACCTCAAGCTACTGAGTAAGCTCACTCACCTCATCTTCCTTGGCCAACAATGCATCGTATGTTGTACTGCCCCACTCCATAAGATAATCTCTATCGGCTACCAACTGCATATAATCCTATCTCAGAATTCGGAAAGCCTCCCATAAAGAGTGGAATTCTATCAAGGAAAGATAACTGCCTCCCTACTCATTACTAGTAGGAGAACCCCATCCATAAACTACTAACAATTGATGAATAGCATCGAAATGTTGGCAAGCAATACCAGTGTCTCACTCACTAACTCTCAACTGACTAGACACATGATGGCACTAGCTAGACCGTATCCTACAAACCTCATTTGATACACTATCTAAAGGAGTATCCTCAAGGTTACTGGTCTCTAGAGTATTACCATCCATATCATGTGAATCAACTCCAAAGCTCATATCAACATACGGAGTATCAAAAACTGTAGCACTGCTATCCAACTCCTCTGTACCAAAAGAAACCACCAAGGAAACTAAGTCTTCAAAACTACCCACTACATCCTCCTGGATGTTATCAATGCCAATATGATCCTGAGACTCATCTGTACACACCACCAAATATGAAAGATCATCAACACATTCCAGCAAAAATTGTCGACTGGATATATGAACAAAGCCCAACACTGGTGTATAAAAACTAATACCAACATTGGATAAGCTCCTGGCACAAGAAAAGACAACATTGTGCAATCTACTAGTCAAATCCATGATAGCACCCAAACAATCACTACTACCAAAAAGTGTTAAAGATTTCTAGTTAACGAAATCCCAAACACTAATATAACAATCTTGAGTCCATATCCGTAAACTATAATCAGCTGGTAACCCAAGCAAACTCCTCACCTAAGTAATATGACCAATACCAACTAATTCCACATACCTATCTGACATTGTCCCTATATCTTGGATGTGAATGCAAGATGAACTCGCAACATTATCAATGACCACATGTGATCTACTATTCGCAGAAAGCTAAGTATCAGGAGTGCAAGATGAAACTAAACTCAATTCCATGCCATGCTTATCCCCATGTCTCTCCCAGTCTTGTAATGCCAATGGAGTATTCACCAAAGAAGCTCAAGTGTCCTCAAGCTCGTGAGAAAGCCTATCAACTTCCTCCTCCTTCCTCCTCAAGGCATCTAAATAGTCTCCAACAAGGCTAAGAAGATGGTCACGATCTGATAGAAGATGTAAATAACTCAACTTCATCATTCCCATTCCTTCCCTAATCGCTTGTAAGTCAACACAAGAAGACTTTTCCTGAACTCCCTTATGTCTACTCTGTAACTAAATCATTTGAATGTGATCCTCTATCATATCCCACATCCTATCATGATGACATAATGAAGTCATAATACTATCTTTGTTCACCTTCAG
The DNA here is from genome assembly GCA_028749045.1 of Cupressus sempervirens. NCBI lineage: Eukaryota > Viridiplantae > Streptophyta > Pinopsida > Cupressales > Cupressaceae > Cupressus > Cupressus sempervirens. The sequence continues at coordinate 825,127,619 of CM053787.1, read as the reverse complement.
CTGGCTGGACAAATCATGTGAAGTACTACCTACCTCAACCTCATGTGATGAAGCATCTAACTATGCCTGGTACTCTTTCTCAGCAAAGTCATGAATGCTCAATGTCTGCTCATCACTACCAGGTATCTCATCATCATGGAAAACAAAATCCTCATAATCATCATCTAAACCCACTACCTCCTGTGGCAGAGTACAATCTGAGACCTCTGCCTGGCTATAAGCTAGTTTCTCAAACTCCTCATGCAAGTGCTTGGTAGTTGTGTCATCTACCCTATGAGAAAATTTTCCAAATAGAAATCCAGTCAAATTCTCCACCTTAGCTAGGTTAAACAACATGTCATTCATTATACGGTGGTGCTCAACCAACTGTTCAAACATGTCATGGCTTATTTTCCTAAGTTTATCTTGAATGTCTAAATAAATGTCCTTTCTATTGTTCTGACTCTGGATATCAATTGTCCAAGATCGTGTCCTCTAAGACTTTGTACTATACCTGTCCATTCTAGATAAAGTAGAGTGTAACCCCAATAGTTTATAACTTCTTCAAACACCAAGAACTAACATGCAGATGATTAGAAGTAGCATGCAACCATAGGTTTTGACATGCAGCTAATTAGAAGCAACATGCAACCACCAAATTCACTAAGAACTAACATGAAAATGATTAGAAGTAGCATGCAACCATAGATTTTGACATGCAGCTGATTAGAAGCAACATGCAACCATAAATTACGACATGCAAGATTTGGCTACTTGTCAAAACTGACATGCAAACTTCTACAAACCCTCAGGCTGGCAAGATCATAGCTCTGATACCACTGAAATGACCCTTTCTCTGATCAGATCTTTATAATCAAGCCTCTAATCAGATCTTTATAATCAAACAACCAATATTTCAAAGATACACCAATTTCTCAATAAACCCCAAATTGGGTATGCCAGAAATAGTGCCAAAAACTTCACAGCTTCACATATTATTAATAAATCTAAAAGTGGACATTTTTTATAGAAATTTCAGCAGCATAAAAACCTAAAAAATGACATTTCTATATCTATATAAAATTTACACAACAGCTCCCAAATAGAGGATAAAAACAATGCTCATCGGGCTCCCAAAAACAACATAGAATAGCCCGGAAACATCACAAAAAAACTAATAATCTATCACAGAAGTATAATCATGAGAAAATACATATATTCAACTCTAATTTAACATCTTAAAGTCTGAAATACAGCAGCAACCCAAACTGATATGAAATACTCAACCGAAAACACCAAACTCTTACAAAAAACACACCCGAAAACCCACAAATCTGCACTATTCAGCACAAAGGAAAACTCTACATGAGCATGCACATGGAATGACTTCAAAATCCCATCCTTAGCCTTCTTGGAAACTTGCAAAATCTCGTTCTTGGGTCTCCTTCTCCACAGGTTTGGCAGCCTCTGAAGAACAACAAAGAAATGAGCAAAAATCAAGTTCTGGAATTGAGCCCAAAATGCCTCCAAACCCCTTAAAAGAGGGCATAACCCTAACTCATGTCCAAGAGGGGTTAGTAAAACATATTTTAATAATAATTTTCATTTATTAGTCCATTAGCTTCCAAAGATTATCCCCTTTTTTCAAAACTTCACCTTTTTGGGCCTGCCTGCCTTAGAAAAGATTATTATTTTTAATTATTTGAAAAGGGGACATGAGAATTGCCATCTCTATTTTCACAAAATTCTTTCAAACATTTTGATGCCTCATCTTCCTATAATTTCAAACTATAGTACCATCCTCATCTCACATGACAAGTCTAAAATAACATTTAAATATAATTATTGCATCCTCTTCTAACATGACATTTAATTATAATTCTTACAATTGTGCTATGATTAGGTGTTTTGTATTCAATCCACCATTTTAGGTATCTATCCCCATGTCTATATCTGAATTTGAATGCCCCTATCTCATGCAAAAACAAAGAGGATGAAGGAAAATCCAAGCGACACTAAGAAATTAGTGGAGCATGGCATATGCATACTCTGTGTGAAGGTCATGTTATATTGAGATTATTGATTAAAAACTGTTAAACATCTCTACTTTAGTCTCAATCCCTATTATCATCATGTTATATGGAGTAGCATTGCTTTCAAAGCACTTTTTTTCTTCTACAATACATTGATATCAACTTCATGTTTAGTTTGAAGGATTTTGAAGGGCTCTCTATTGAATCATCATATTTCCATTCAGAAAAGTCCATCCCACTTTAGTGATTAAGAAAATCCAGCTATGAAACTGGCTAGACATTTAATTTGTGCATCTTTGTGAATGTAAATAACTAAAATGTGCATCTCTGTGAATGTAAATAACTAACTTTTGTAGAGGTTTATTATCCTCTCTCCTCCCATTTTACCAATGAGGTTAAGATTTGAATTGCAAATATGTTTTTGGAACTTTCTACCTTTTTAGGAGGTTAATATTTTGCCCAAAAATATATTTTCTAGATGTCAGGATTAATTTCTTTTCTATTAGAGAGGTTAAGAATTGAAATAGAATTATACATTTTGGGCATATTTTATAACCTTTCTGTATTTAAAGGATAATGTTTTGATTGATAACACATATTTTGGAGGCTTTGATTAACCTACCATAATTTTTAATCTAGAAGTCCAATTTGGAAAATTCCAAGTGGTGGAAGGAAATAGAAAGAACCAAAGACCTTGGAATTATAAAATCACTATAAATTTGATAAAACACTCAACTCATTTTTGACACAAAATGATGGAATTTCATACTTTTAGATTGGATGAAAGCTTTGGATCATGTAAACTAACACAAAATAAAATAGAATTCACGAAAAACCTCATTTGAGATTATGAACATTTAAAAATTTTGACAGCCATAGAACATGGTCAACCTAAACATAGTTATTCTTCATAATTTGATCCTTTTAAGGATTCAAGTGCCTATAATAACTTTTTTACCTTAATAAAAAAAACTCTAATTAAATAAAAAATTTAGTAAGTAAGATCTCTTACCATTGAATGGATGGATGGAAGGATATAAAACATGCTAATTGACAAGACATAATTAGCATTAAGTCCTTTATTGTATAGAAATATGAAGTATATAAAGCTTACATTCATGAAATTTCCTAAAATTGAGGAGTAGGAGGATTTTGTTAAGATTCTTGACAATAGCTTACTTTGATGTGTTGTCATTTTTCATTCAAATTATTATTTTATGTTAAATAACAACTTAATTAATTTCAAATTATATTAATATAAATTTTAATCCACTTGAAATTTCATCTAGAAAATTCACCCAATAATATAATGTGAAGCTATAACTTTATAGCCATCAAATTAAAAATCTTTCATAAACTATTATGAACTTTAAAATATAAAAATTAAACACATATAATATGGAATACCAAATATAAACCCTGCACAAATATTTAATGTTTTTCTGAAAATTAAAGAGAGCTTAAGTTGCGGAAGCGTCATCAACATCCATACTGTTCAGCTTCCACATTCTATCCATTTACTATCACCGCAATCGAAAAATAGAATAACTACAAATTTTTGATAATTTTACGTTGTTAAATCATAAGAGTAAATAGAAATTTCTCTCGATCACAAAGAGGAGGTAGATGTAGGATCTACAACACGGAGAAGAAAAAGAAAACTACAATAGCAAAACATAAAAGTTCACACAAATAGAATTTATTTTTATCCACAACAGATTACATTTTGCAGTCATTTTGTAGCCTCAATTCCTAACCAACAATCACGCATCACATATCTATTTTAAACTAGCGAATGAAATACCAAAAATATTCTTTAACTCAGCGATAGGTCTTTCATCTATCATAATGACACAACTATTTCACTGCATGGAAAAACCCTCTATATTTAACATAACCAGCTATATGAACATCAGTTATGCACAATAGAAGCCTTCAACAAATCAAAAAACTCAAGCAGACACAAAGCATGAAGATCAAATACAAATCTTAACTCATCCTACAAGAGACTTTAGATAGAGAATTATAAAGAATGACATGTTGGCATTTCCTAGGACTACAAATGAAGGGCTCTCCATTGAATCATCGTGTTTCCATTCACCAAAATCAATTCCTAGATCAGATAGCGGATAGGATTATACCTCCAATATGTTTGTAAATTTTTATAGGTAGAATGGCATCAAGAAAGAACTTACAGCCAGTTATACTCAGTAACAAAATGGAGTGGTTGAGAGGAAGAATAGGACCATTGTTGAAATAGAAAGAAGCATGATTAAAGCAAAGGGAGTTCCAACTGAATATTGGGGAGAAGCTATAGCAACAGTAGTATATCTGATTAACAAGTATCCCACAAAGTCAATTTGAGACAAGATTCCTTTTGAGGCATGGTCAAGGAATAGATGGATAGTTGAATACTTGAGAGTGTTTGGATGTTTGGATCCAACACTATAGAAGAGTATGATTGGAGGTTTGATGTATTTGACTGCAACTTGGCCAAACATAATGCATGTAGTAAGATTGATTTCTTGATTTAGGGAAACACCAAAAGATTCCCAAAGGATCCTAAGGCATGTGAATGGTACCAAGCGATTTGAGATTTTATATACTACAAAAAATGATTTCAAGTTGGTTGGTTATGCGGATAGTGATATGGGTAGAAGCTTAGATGATAGGAAGAGCACTTCTAGATACATTTTTCATATGAGATCAGGTGCAATTTCATAGGCATCCAAGAAGCAACATATTGTTCCTTAATCTACAATAGAGGCTAAATACATAGTAGTGAATGCAGAAATATGTCGAGCTATTTGGTTAAGAAGGATCTTGACATATTTGAATGAAAGGCAAGAGGATGGAACCACGATTTACTGTGACAACATCTCCTCAATTGCATTGTCCAAGAATCTAGACTTCTATAGAAAAAGTAAGCATATAGAGATAAAATATCAGTTCATCATAGAATTGGTTGAGAATGAGAATACCAAAATGAAATTTTATAAGTCAAAGCAACAGCTAGCACACATATTTACTAAGTCTTTAGGTATTGAAACTTGTGTGCTCTTAAGAGAGAGTCTTGGTGTAGTTGCATTGGATCAGGAGTGATCTTTTCTTTTTGTTTGGCTCAAGATAAAGGGGTAGTGTCAAAACTTTAATGTAGTAGGTCGGTTTCCCTTGGAGCCAAATGCCCACATACCACCCTAATAGCCTGCACAATAGTTAGAAAATATTGAATGCATGACAGGTGATTTCAAATTCAAAATGAGAGTGAAAATGTTTTTGGCAAGAGACAAAAGGAATGAATCCAATCCAATCCATCCAACTAGTAGAGAGATTGGATTAGTTGCTTAACAAAGAACTGCAAGAGCACATAGCAGAGAAGAAAATTGATTAGTAGATCAAGTTGAAGTTCGGAGGTCTTTAGTCTTGTGTTTCAAGTTGCATGTGGTTGACTCTTTTGTTATACTGTAAGTTCATTTTGATTTGTCCAATAAAGTAGTGATTGCTCAAGGCATTGTTCTATGTAGACATTAGAACTATAAATTTAAAGTTTAAGTTTTATTAGTTTAAAGTTTTAAAGTTCTTTTTGGTTGAAGCTGAATGCTTCCAGATTTTGTAATAGTTTTATTTTATTTGAATAGAAAGCAAGCATACAAATCTTTGTTGTTCCCTTATTCTATTCATCATCGCATAGTATTTTGCATTTGAGAAGTTCATACTTGAATGGTTTATCCTTCAGCTCTCCACATTTTAATGGTGGAAATATATAGTTTGTATGTTTGGACTACAGCCCACTCGGTTTAGTCTCACCGAGTTCTCTCTCTGTTGTTACTATCGAGCTCACTCGGCATCATCTATTGTTGAGCTTCACCTTGCAAAGGAGACTGAGTTCACTCAGCATACACTATGCCAAATTGCCCATTTGTGCCAAGTTTCTCGACTTCTTCTTGTGTCAAGTTCATTTAGCATCCACTGCCTGTCACTCAGCATCCATTGTGTGCCCAACAAATTGTTACTCGACACCTTCTTGTACCGAGTAAACTTTTAAGAATCTGTAATTTATTTTTCAGAATCCCTTTTTGTTATATTGCAAACTTATTAAACTTCATCATTTCCTATCATCATTAAGTTGTGAAACACCTTCCCATGTATCTTCTCAAGCAATTTGGATGAGCACATTTTAACTAAAGGGAGATTTTATTTTAATGTAGGCACGATGGAATTTTATCAAACCTTGATATGCCTCTGAATATTCACTCATAGAACAGCAAAGATGGAATTACTTGATGTGAATATTCTTTGCCTCACCTTTGTCATATCCAGTCACCGCCATCTCTATTTTCACAAGAATATTTCAAACATTTTGATGCCTCATCTTTCTATAATTTCCAACTAATGTGCCATCCTCATCTCACATGACAAGTCCAAAATGAAATTTAATTATAATTCTTACAATCAACCTTGCCGTAATTCGGTGTTTTATATTCAATCCACCATTTCAACTATCTATCCCCATGTCCGTATCCCACTTTGAAAGCTCCTATCCCATGCAAATCCAGGCGACACTTGGATTGACCCTATCATTGCATTACATAAGAAAAGGAAATTGGTGGAGCATGTCATATGCATACTCTGTCTGAAGGCCGGGTGATATAGAGATTATTGATTATAAACCTTTAAACATCTCTATTTTAGTTTCAATCCTTCTAATCTACTTAGATAGCACCGGTTCCAGAGCACTCTTTTTTTTACACTACATTGATATCTACTTCACCTTTAGTTTGAAGGGTTATGAAGGGCTCTCCATCGAATCATCGTGTTTCCATTCACCAAAATCGATCCCACTTTGGTGATTAAGCAAATCCAGCTGTGAAAGTGACTCGACATTTGCTATGTCCATCTCTGTGGACGTAAATAACTAACTTTTGTAGAGGTTTATTAACCTCTTTTCTCCAATTTTAGATTTGAGTTTCAAATATGTTTCTGCAACTTTCTCTCTTTTTACGAGGTTAATATTTTATTCAGAAATATTTTAAAATTAGAAAAAAGAGGTTAATAAACCTCTACAAAAGTAACAGTTTGTTGATAATTTTATCTTCTTAAAATTATCAACAAACTGTTTCTTAAAATAAATAACTACAAATTGTTGATAATTTTATTCACAATAGAAGCCTTCACCAAACCAAAAAACTAAAGCAGACACAAAGAATAAAGACTAAATACAAAGCTAGACTGGACAGACAATTGCCAAGCTATTCCAGCCAAAAGGAATGCAGTCTTTTTCACTCTCATAAAGTACAGTATGTGGCTTGCCTTCACAGGCCGCATCATTATAAAGAATGACACCCTGGCCTTGATAATCAAACATATATTCTCCACGGTAATCATCAGGTATTTTAAAACACCCACAGTAATCGGCAATCATAACAGGACCAGGATTACACCCAGGATTTGGCAACATAATAAATGCACTTTAAGCATTACACCTTCCTAACATCATAGCCACCCATATGAGGACTATTCCTACGTATTTGACAGTGCTGCTTCTCTTCATAACTTCACAATTTGATGTAATCACGCAAAATAAATGATTACATGTGTTGCATGCAGATATCTATGTATAGAGGCAACGCGGGGATGTCTAGGCACAAATCTGTCTGTAGAGCAGGACTAAGAGACAACAGGATAACCAGCTGTATGAATAAGTTTTTGTTTTCTGAATGAAAACTCAACAGGTTGTTCTTGTTTTCGCAGCCTGTCGTTTCCTGGGACTGCAAATGCTAACGTTTCTGTCTGAATTGCGTTACAAAATAGGTACCCAACATAGAACTATCGATTGACAAGAACTTTTAACGTCGTCATACACTTTATATAATAATAAAGTGGACTGTTTATATATATATATATATATATATATGGTTGCTATTAGTTGTCCAAATTAGCCGCAACCACATAAAATGATGGAATATTTGTAATAATTCTAAAAGGGTAAAATAAAATTTTAAAAAATTTCTACCAAAATAAATTAAATAATAGATCTTTAATTATTAAACAGTTATTTATTCAACAAGTTAAATAAGATAAGATCTTATTTAGTTCTAATTATAGAGTATGCGTCAAATCTATAAGAATTTAGAGTACAAAATTCATTAGTGCCAAATCCTTGACAACTATCACATTTCCTTAGCATCTTTTTCATCTTAATAATTGATGATCAAATGAACTAAAAGTGTTGATGTAAAAATCTGACCCACAATCTAATTTAAAGAAATAATTGGAAATGTATATAAAATGTACATCCATTAAATTCATAGTATTTGGCATAAATCCAATTTGCATAGATCTTCCATTTGTACATCATTTTTAAATGTACTTAGTTTGTTAACTAATTAATGTTTGATTGAGCTTGTGTAGTAATCATTTTTTTTTTTGTGGGATAGTAAAGATAGCAAGCGTGTTAGGTAGGATTACTGTAGAGAATTCTTTATGTTGATGTTGAAGATGGAATATCTACTAATTTACAAGAATCAATGTGAAGCAATGGATAAAAATATCCAATGACCTACAAATCAATATGCAATTGCAGGGCATGATGTAATGAATAGAAAAGCTAAATGTCTTATAAGATTGTGTTTTGTATACTCAATTATGATAAATGTCCATGAAGAATCTACTTCAAAGAAACTTTTGAAGAAGATATGAGAGATATATCAAATAAAATCACTTGTAAATAGTATTTTATTAAGGGAAAAGTTTTATCCCTTGAGAATGCAGTATTCGTAAGAGGTCCTAATTGACAATTTTATGCCAGTTTTGGCTTACGATTTGAATTATCTATTAAATCATAGGCCTATCCATCCTTCGAGACTTATAACCTTCCTACTAACCTACTTTGATAATGTATGCCTTGTATCATACATGTAAGTTTGTGGTTGTTCTTGTATCGTACTGCATGGTTAGAAAATTCTCATGTCCGTTAAGATATCAAATTTTTGATCTAAACTCCTTGCTTTAAATATCTTCTACTAATGTCCAAGTAGCCTTAGAATCAAAGGGGGATTTCTAATTGACAAAGCTCTTGAGATGTGTTATTTTTTAATGTCTTCTTGGCCTCTCTACTATGTAGAATTCTCTCCATTGTAGGAGCCTAATGCACTAGCATCTATACTATTGATTATGTATGTTTATTCACCTTGTTGTTGTTTTCACCATCAATATTAGGAGGGCCTTTTTAGGGTAACAAGTATGAGTCATTGAAGATTGGGGAAAGTGTAATATTTTAAGGTAGCTTGACCTTTTAGTAACAAACTCCATGCTTCTCAAAAATCTGATTAGGGCCTATTATGTTCATCATTGGTTTAGTGTAACTCGATTTGAGAAATATGTCTTTGTTAAGGTGTAAGATGACCATAACTCTAACCTAGAATCAAACATCTATCTTTCTTTGCTCCACTTTTTCCTTGGTATCTTTGGTACTCTATTGTATATTTGCTTTAACATTTTCATGTACTTCTTCAATTGCCTCTACAAACTCTTCATCTTGACTACTCCTATTCTATATCCTTTACAAATATCTTAGTTCAAATGAACTTCTTGGATGTGTCATATATAATCTCAAAAGGATTTATCCTAATTCTCCTATTTGTAGAATTACGAAATGGATAATTTTTGTTAAGGGAGTACCATATGAAAAATCTTTCCTTATTTCTTTATTAGGCATCTTAGTATATTACCAAGGTACCTATTAACCACCTCAATTTTTCCACTTATCTAAGGTGGTATGTTGAGTTAGAGGAAGCTTGCTTCAAAGTTTCTCCATTATGATCTCTAGATGTGTCTTATGGATTTTGAGTCTCTATAAGAAACAGTACATAGAGGTAGTCTATGAGTTATATCTATCTCATTGAAGAATGTAATGACCCTTTTCAATAGGCCACTTAAAAAAACCCTAAATTTAATACATGGCTAAAGTATATTGCTAAAATTAGGAAATAATAGTGCCAATGTATTCATTCAATGAAAACCAAATGTTTTTACAAATGATATGTCGATATTCAGCACTGAAACATTATGACTTGACACATTACACACAACCCTAATTGGCTATATACAATTGAGAACTTATTACAACTAGAAACTGAAATGAGAACTTGGATTGGACAGATACTGGAGATTGGTTGCTGAAGATGATATGGTGAAAGTGCAACTCCACTTGAAACTCCAAACCAATAAAAGAACTTGGCCCTTGGTACATTGCTGAAAGTGTATTGTTGAATAAAGAAAATTTGTGTGCCACCAATCTACTTAAATAATTGATGTAAAATAGTGTCAATGTACTCATTGAATGATAACCAAATGTTTTTACATACAATATGCAATTTTCAGCATCAAAACATTACAAAATGGCACATTACAAACAAACCATACTGGCTGAATACAACTAAGAATTTTTTGCAACTACAAAATAAAATGAAAGAACCTGGAATGACCAAATGTTGGACACTGAATGTTGAAGATGATATTATGAAAATGCAACTCCAATTGAAACTCCAAACCAGCAATTAAGCACAAGTGAAAGGACTGAAATATCTTTCCCACGGCTGTAATAAATTAGGTGATCTTCCACACCCTCAAAATTGCCTACCGATTGAGAGTTTTCATTCTCAATGGCCAATTGTGACTCCTTGCAAAAACCCTAGGCTCCACAATGCACATAAATAAAAATCACTAATAAATCTTGATGATAGGCAATGAGCCCTCAAAGCCTATTTATTCTTTTTTTTTTCTCGATAGGTCAGCCTCGTTTTTAATTTTTTCTCTGCTTCTTCCAACAACCTCTAGAAGACTGTTTTATTTAATGACTTTATAATATATACCACTTTATAAAGTTAATTAAATATAAATTTATTTTGTAATATATTTTTTTATTGATAACTTTATAAATAATTAACATCCTCCAAGAACAATGACATTACAGGTCTACCCCTCCTAAAATTTCTTGGCCTCAAGCAATCTTAATGTTGGATGCTACAAAATCACTTCTCCCTCCCAAGTAGCATCTTCAATAGGTAAATCTTTCCACTTAACCAATTACTCTCTAATTACTCTCCTGTGAAGCTACTTCTCTCTACTATCCAGAATGGATTCTGGCACTAAGATTAATTTCCCCTCATCATCCAAGGGAGGTAATACTACAAAAGGCATCACATTTTGACTCAATGCCTTTTTGAGGCATGATGTAAGAAAAACATTGTGGACTCTACTATCTGTGGGAAGCTCCAACTCATAAGCCACCTCACCAACTCATTTGATGATCCTGAATGGTCCATAATAGTGTGGCTTGAGTTTCTCTACACCACTCTTCTTGAGAGTGGACTACTTATATGGCTGCAACATGAGGTAAACCATATCACTTACCTCAAAACTACACTTAGTCCTCTTCTTGTCTACATGTACTACTTTTGCTGGTTTTGAGCTGTAGCAATGTTGTCTCTAAGAGTAGCAACTATATCCTTATTTTCCTGTAATAGTTCACTTGCACGGGGTACTCGACTATCTCCCAATAAAAAATCTAAGAAACTAGGTGCCTCATAACCGTAAAGTGCCATGAAGGGTGTCATTTGCATAGTAATACGATCTGTAGTATTGTAACAATACTCACAAAGATATATCCATCTAACCCAAGATCATTGTTGATCTACCACATAATTCTTCAAATACCCTTCCACCCATTTGTTTACAATCTCTGTTTGACCATTAGTATGTGGGTGATAACTAGTACTAGGTGTAAGCTGAGTGCCACACAACCAAAATATCTCTTGCCAAAAGTGACTCATGAAGTGGCTATCCCTATCACTCACAATGCTTCGAGGAAAATCGTGTAATCTAAAAATCTCCCTGAAGAAGACCTGTGCCACCTGAGTAGCTGAGTATATAGTAGTGATAGGGAAGAAGTGAGCATATTTTGTTAGCCTATCCACCACCACATAAATACAATTGTGTCCCTGGGCCCTAGGCAAGCCCATGATAAAATTCATAGAGATGCACTCCCACTTTCTGTTAGGAATAGGAAGTGGTTGTAGGAGTCCTACTAAATAAGTGTGCTCTTCTTTGTTCTGTTGGCAAACTTGCCATTCATGCACATACTATAAAACATCAGCCTTAAGTCTCTTCCAAGTGAACTACTCTTGTACTAAGATGTAAGTCTCAAAATACCCAAGATGGCCTGTTGTAGGTGAATTATGCAATGCCCTCAAAATCAATTGCTTCACTTTTCATCCTAGGACTAAGGAAATCCTTCTTTTGTAAATGATCAAATCATCTATGAGAGTGTACCTAGTGTCGATCACTTTTCCCTCCACTATATCAAAGGCCCATGTGTCTCTGGCATATTCTGCTATAATCAAGGGTTGCCAGTCCTTTGAGATCTGAATCATAGAAGTGAGGTGTGGTCTATGGGATAAAGCATCTGCAATAATATTTTGTATCCCCTTAACATAGGTGATATCAAAATCTTAGGCCTATAAGTTTCTCACCCACATTTGCTGATGATCAAAGGTCCCGCTTCCCAAAAAGTGGCTCAAACTATTATGATTAGTTTTAATAAAAAATTTGCTGCCCACAAGATACTATCTGAATTTGGCCAAGGCATGCATGATGGCCAACATCTCCTTATCATATATGCTGAATGATCTCTCAGACCCTCTAAGTTTCTTGCTCTCATAAGCTATAGGATTCTTGTCTTGCATGAGTACAACACCAACTCCCTCTCTAGAAGCATCATATTGAAGCTCGAATGGCTTCGTGAAATCAGGAAATGCTAATACTGGGCATGTAGTCATTCTTTCCTTGAACTGTAAACAAAAATCTTGTGCCTCATGAGTCCACACAAATGCCTCTTTCTTCAGCAAATTTATCATGGGTGTTGCATGTCATGAGTAGCCATTGACAAATGTGCGATAGAATCCACATAGACTAAGAAACCCCCTTAACTATGTAAGGTTCTCTGGTAGTGGCCAATCAACAATAGCACGAATCTTTTCAAGATCCATTCACATTTCTTCTACACTAATGATGTGTCCAAGATACAACAGTTTTGTCATCCCCAAATCACATTTGGACTCATTGGCATACAAGGACTCCCTCTTGAAAATGCTCAATACTATCTCCAAGTGATCTAAATTCTTCTGCCATGTCCTACTATAGATCAAAATATCATCAAAGAATACCAACACAAACTTCCTCAACTGATGGTGGAAGACCTTGTTCATAGTGGACTAAATAGTGGTAGGTGCATTAGTCAAACCAAAAGGCATGATTACAAACTCAAAATGCCCACAATGACATTTGAAAGTAGTTTTTCAATATCCTACTCTCGAACTCTGATCTGGTAATAGCATGATCTCAAATCAGTTTTTGTGAAAAGACAAGCTCCATACAATTCATCTATCAGCTCATCGATGCATGGGAAGGGATACCTATTATTTATAGTTCTCTTATTCAACACCCTGTAATCAATACACATCTGTAGAGTACCATCCTTCTTTTTACCAGAACAACAGAAGATGCAAAAGGTGACTTAGTTTGTTTGATGTGTCCCATTGCTAGCAAATCCTTGATGGTCCTCTCGATCTCATCTTTGATTCATTTTGGGTGCCAGTATGCTATGATCATGATAGGCTTAGTGCCTTCCTCTAGCTCGATAATGTGCTCAATACCTCTATTTGGTGGCATGCCTAGTGGAATCTCACTGAATACCTTCTCATACTTGATTCTTAATTTTTGAATATCTGGAATATATTTAGTGTTATGTTGCTCCTCATGGGTTGGCATCAAGGCACGTATTGCTGCCCACTCTATATTATTAAACCTGGCTAATCTCTCCAACTACCTAAATGAGATAGTCATGACATCACCATTACGGATAGCCTTTAGCACATGAGTCCTGCCATCCACCATGAATAGTATCTCCATATCCTCCAATCTTAGGGTAACCTCCTTCAAAGAATGTAGCCATTGCATCCCAAGTACAATGTCCATGTCACCCATGTTGACCACATGATAGTCCACCTTAAACTCATAGTTGTTCAAGCGCAAAGGTAGATCTCGTACCATCCAATAACAATGAAGAGTATATCCATCGGCTATCTTAACTCTTAGTCCCTCAAACTCCTCAGTAATGAGTCCACGCTTCTCCACAAATTGTGCATCAATGAAATTATGTGTGGAACCTATATCCAATAGAGTAATAACCTTCTATCCTGCCAAGACTCCCCAAAATCTAAAAGATCCTTCTCTTTGAATACTAGATAGGCATGCCTCCTATAAATGTATCTATGGAGCCTCTTTTTTCTCAACACTATCTACCTCTTGTTTACCCTCTACCTCATCAGGATCCTGATCATAGTGCTCTGAGCTATCTAAATCTGAACCCTTGTAATAAGCCCACATCGCTGGGTTAGCCTTCTCCTTAGGCCTCATAGGACAATCATGACCAAACTCATAGGGACCTTTACAAAAGAAGCATAGCTTTTTCCTACGTAGGTCATTAAGTGTTTCCTTATCCCAAGGTGTAGCTAGCTTGCCTTTTGAGTCACTAACCTTCTCTTTAACCTTGCAAAATTCACCTTTGTTATCTCTAAATGATGAAAAACCCTTTGAACTAAACTGGTTTGCTGGAGCTGCAAGTTCCTTACTCCGGGCTTTGTTCATGGCTTCCTATAATGTAGGAGGATCAAAGGCCTTTACCCACCCCTTGAGTGGTTCAGTTCATCCCTCTGTGAATAAAATGACTAGCCTCCTTTCTAAAATGTCAGGCACCATCACTACAAGCTTTTGGAATTCATTGATAAATTGTTCTAAGCATCCTGACTATCTCAACTGGGCTAACTCCAAGAAATAAACTTCAGGATTTTTTTTATCAAACCTTTCTATCAGTCTATCCACAAACTCCTGATAAGTGGTTACCTGATTGTGTTGCAATGTGATCATGCCATGTGTCCACCAATCATGTGTTGGCCCATCTAAATGTAAAGTGACATTCTTGAGTGCTTCAAGTTTTGTCATAGTCTTCAGAGATAGGAAAGTGTCCACCTTATGAATCCAAGCACGAGCAGTCATTTTTATACTACCATCAAATGTGGGTAATACCAACTTGTTAGTGACTTGTTGCAACTCACTGTGTTTATCTTCCCACTTCTACCTAGCAGCTCTATAGTTCAGGTACCTATCAAATGTCCATCCATCCTGTACATATTTTGGTAATAAATCCCACTCATTCCTCACTTGTCAGAGTTCATCTACAATATCTATTACCATAGCATCAGGTGTGCGTGCTAGAATTTCTTCTTTGAATGTACGACGTGTGGGTCTGTTAGCTATTCCAAACCATGTCCTATGTTGTGATCCTACTATGCTCCTATCATCCTTGTCATTATTATGATTATTTCTCCTATTTCCCCAATCAAATGTTGCATCATAACCATCATTTCCTGTGTACTTTCCTCTATTGACTGTAGAAGCCTCTCCTGTTGCTATAAAGTCTCATCATCTCACACACTTCTCGATGGGCTTTGAGAATGTCTTTCAACCATATTCTCAGTTATGTTGGTTCTTTTGTAAACTAAATTAATTGGTGGCTGGGTAACCCTAACAGGCTAGCAGGAAACTGCTTTGATACAACTATAATGACCCTTTTTAATAGGCCACTTTAAAAAACTCTAAATTTAATACACGACTAAATTATATTGCTAAAATAAGGATATAATAGTGCCAATCTATGAATCCTTGATGCATAATGAGTTGTCTTACATTAGATGAAGTGGGAAAATTTTCTACTAGCCTATCTACAACTATTAACACACTATAGTATCCTCCTTTGGTTCTATGAAACACCAACACAACATCCATATAGAGTCCTTTGCATGGTCTATTAGGGATGAGAAGGTGTTGCTTTGACTCTACATTTATAGAGGTGAAAATTATCTCTTTGATATGTTATGAAATATTTTACATATTAACTAATGTACTTTCATAATTTTGGATAGTGACATAATGTCTTTAGTAGGTCGAATGCATTGTTCTACCAAAAAAGTTGTTAAAGGATACAATTGTATTTTTCTTGCTTCTAATTTTCTCTCATGGATTTCTTAGGTATACATAATCATGAACCTTTGAACAACACTTCATTCTCCAAGGTTTATAAAAATATTCAGTGTATAAATGATTTTAAAAATCCCTACAAACCATGTGGACTACTTTAAAGTAATCATCTTCATCGTATAGATCTTTGAAGGCTTAATCACTAATTCTCTGTAACTGTATCTCATTCACTATCAACACCCTTATACTGACTAGATCTATTACTTTTTGTCCTTTCCCTTTTTATGCTTGATGGTAAAAGTATAGGATCACTATTAAATTGAAAAAAATCCATAAGGACATGAAAGAGTTTATAGCTTTTTAAAAATTATCATTGCATATGGTTGCAAATATTAGGAATATTATTGTATTATATCTTCATTTAATTTTTCACTAGACAAAGGCACAAGCCTTTCTCCTTGGATTGAAACAACACCAATTCAAATATTACTAGCTTTACATTTAATAGTAAACAACTTGTTAAAATTAGGAAACACTAGGATAGTTCAAATAGCCACTCTATGTTTTAGATGTTCAAATCCCTTATCAGCATCATTATTCTAGTTAGTCATATATACCCCGTTGATGGTCTCTAGCATTTGAGAAACAATCCAACTAAGGTTTTTTTAATAATAATAGTATACAAGATTTCTAATACATGGAAGCTCCCCACCAAAATAGTTGTGCTATGTGTGGGAAAGCTTACTGTAGCCTCTATAATGGATGGATGAATATTTAAATCTCTCTTTACATTAGCAAACCAAGAGATACAACTTCCTATATCATAAAATCACATTTCTGAAGGTTAATTATCAACTTTTCTTCATGATTTTTTCTTAGGATAATTTTTAGATGCTTCAAATACTCTTCTATAGTTTTAATTAATATAAGTATATTATTAAGATACACCACTACAAACTTTTCAATATAATCCTTTAACACCATCAATATTACAAATGTACTAGGTGAATCAAATAGTCCAAAAGGAATTACAAGGCACTTATAAAGTAACTAATTAAAAAAAAAATCTGTTTCCCACTCACCCACCTCTCTATTTAGAATATAATGGCACCCACTTTTGATATATATATCTGTGTGTGTGTGTGTGTGTGTGTGTGTGTGTGTGTGTGTGTGTGTGTGTGTGTGAAATACCTTGAGTATGCCAAAAATGGTGCACACATCTATAAACCCTTATACTTGAGAGAACCTATGAGAAAGGGAGCATAAAGAGGTAGCTTATAGCTTCCTATGTATGATGTTCAAGAATCAATTAAGTAATAATAGTAGTGGCTTTCAAATGAAACCAAGAAGTAAAACCCTTC
This sequence comes from Cupressus sempervirens, assembly GCA_028749045.1. Classification (NCBI taxonomy): domain Eukaryota; kingdom Viridiplantae; phylum Streptophyta; class Pinopsida; order Cupressales; family Cupressaceae; genus Cupressus; species Cupressus sempervirens. Next base: position 825,110,149 of record CM053787.1, on the reverse strand, counting down.
CAAGGTGCACAATAGAATAGATTATTCTAAAATAATAAGGAAAGTAAGCTAAATGAGATGCAAAACTAGGCAAAGATGAGAGATGCAATACAAGGAAAGTAAATCTAATCTAAGTTCAATGAAGGTTAAGACAGTACTATGACAAAATTGAAAAGTATTTGAAGGTTCTCAAATTCCCTTTTGGTCGTCTACAGCTTCACTACACTAACCTTATTAGTCCCCTTGAAGTTTGTCTCAAGGATATCCTATGCTTCCTTTTCATAACATTTTGCTGCAATCTTGGGAAAGTCTATGATGCAAGAGCATCCAGAGGTATAAGGGCAATCCTATGCCACCCAAAAAAATGTACTTATACTTAGTTTCTATTTCATGTGTTTTCATTTTTGGATACCCATTTGGGTCAAATAAAGGTTCCAACTCTCACAATTCCACTATCAGTGTGTTAAAAAACCCTAAAAAAAAAGGAGCATGTAATTAGGCCATTATTTTGGTAAATTAAAAGGTGTGAATTGGTTAGATGAATTTAATTGTGATTTAGAGCATTCCAAAAAAAGAATCAAGTCAAAAGGCCCCACGGTTTGAAAGTTATTGCAGTTTTTCGAGTTTTAGAGACCTCCTAAGAATGCTTCAAAGTTAGGTTAGGGGCATTAAATGATCTCAAAAAGGGCCAAAATATATGGGATGAGAAAATCTTTTCCATAGGGCTATAGAGTGCTTCAAGAACTTTCTAGAAATGTAAACGGTTTGTCAATTGGAGCTACGGTTCAAAAGTTATGCCTCCCGAAAGTTCGGTTATCGTTTCTGGATTCTTCTAGATTTGTACCAACTTCTAACGTAGCTTTTGGAACCTTCTATTTGGTTGGTGGATTCCTACTAGAACTTTCTAGAATGTACTCATAGTCCTTAACCCTCCGGGGTCTATTTAAGGAGATTTCTGGCAATGTAAAAGGCAGTTCAGAGTGGAGTTTGAGAGGAGGTACTGAAACGAGAAATTATCTCCAGATTTATGCTATTGTAAGCCCTTAGGGCATGTTTTGAAATTAATTTTCTTTGTACTATTTGTACTAGCTTATTTTCTCAGTTAATACACTTTCCTTTTTTCTGTTGTGTCCATTCTATTCTTGGGTTGTGTCCCCATCAAGTGGTATCAGAGCCAATTTTCCTTAGTGTGTAGATAGAGCACCGACTGTGAGGCAGTTTGCACTAGGACTGTGTTGTTGTGGGATCGAGTTAGAAGATGAATCCATGAGGAGAGTGTTGTGGAAGGGCCAGAGCTATTAATATTGAGGAGGTTAGAGCCCTCCAAAGGTAGGTGCAGGCATTGCAAGAGGAGCTCCGTAGAGGAGCAAATGTTGCCACAGGTGACGCCAGTGAGGATGACAATGAAGAAGAAGTAATAGAACCAGAAGGGGAATTTGACAGGGAAGTTTTGAATCATGCAGAGGAAAGGCTTTATAGGGCCATTACTAAGTTTTGGAAAAGACCTACAATTGAAGTGGGTGTATTTTCAGGAAATCTGAAACCAGATGAGTTGATCGATTGGATCAATGAACTGGAAGAATACTTTGAGTATGAGGATATCAGGGACCCAGATAGGGTTAAGTTTGCAAAGGCCAAACTGAAAGGGCATGCCAAAATTTGGTGGCAAGAGGTTCAATTGAAAAGAAGCAGAAGAGGAAAGGAGAAGATCACAAGATGGGATCGCATGGTGGACAAATTGAAGAAGCGGTTCATTCCTGTGGACTACGAGCTTGATTTGTTTAAGAAGATGCATGGGTTAAAGCAAGTAGGAAGATCAGTCCAAGAATATATAGTGAAATTTTATCGACTCTTGATTAGAGCGGGGCATGCAAAAGCAAATAAGGAGAAGGTTGCTCATTATATCAGTGGGTTGTGACCTAGCATCCAGGAGGAATTAAGTCTGGTAAGAATGACCAGCATTGAAGAGGCATGGCAGTTTGCCCTACAAGTTGAAGAGAAGCTGAATAAAAGGTTTGAAGAAAGATAAAGATGGCGTGGTCAAGGAGGAAGGGGAAGCGGTAGATCATCTGGAGGCCGCAATGAAACCCAAAAGAAAAATGAAGATGTGGGTACTAGCAGGAACCAGAGGAATGAGGGTTCCAACCACTCCCATGATCAAGACTTTGGAAATCAAAGAGGAAGAGGTAGAGGATGTGAACAAGGAAGAGGAGGCTTCCATGGTACCTATTTCCATTGCAATGAAGAAGGTCATCGTGCCTTTGAATGCCCTCAATGACAAGGAAGGACAGATAGGAGAGCTGAGGGCCAAGCTAGGGTTGCTCATGTGGATGAGGATGCACAATCATCACATTCAGAGGATGCAAAAAGAGGAGAGACCTTCATAAATGAAATAGTCCTACTAAGTGGTGAGATTGAACTAGGAAAATGGAGGAGTTTGTTCCGTACTAGATGCAAGTGTGAGGATAAATGTTGTGACGTGATCATTGATGGTGGTAGCACTGATAACTTGGTATCAAAAGAGATGGTCTCTAAGTTGAAGCTCAAGAGGGAGAAACATCCTCAACCCTATCGGATTGCTTGGGTAAAAGATGATCATAAGGTCCTAGTAAGTGAACAATGTTTAGTAAAATTCAAAATTGGGAGTTACCATGATGAAGTTCTCTGTGATGTTATTTCTATGGATGTTTTCCATCTATTGTTGGGTAGACCATGGCAGTTTGATAGACATGCAATACATGATGGACATGCAAACACATACTCTCTGACAAAGGATGAAGTTTGCCACAAATTGAAGCCCATGAAAAAGGAAGGTGAAAAGGTATGTAGCAGTGCTAGGATTTGTCTTGTTGATGGAAGGAATTTTTTAGATGGCATGAAACATCAACATATGTGCTATGCTTTGATTCCTAGGAAAGATAAAGAAGGTAGTAGTGAAATACCACTTGAAGTTTTAGATTTACTAGGGGAATTTGGAGATATTATCTTTGATAATGTTCCAGATGGATTGCCACCAATAAGGCAAATCAGTCATCAGATAGATCTGATTCCAGGAGCTAGTTTGCCTAACAAGGCTGCTCATAGGATGACTCCTACTAAAATAGAGGAGCTAAATAGACAGGTTCAGGTGTTGTTGAGGAAGGGCTTGATTTGAGAGAGCCTGAGTCCATGTGCAATACGTGCAGTAGTCATACCAAAGAAGGATGGAGAGTGGAGGATGTGTATAGATTCTTGAGCTATAAATAGGATAACCATCAAGTACCAGTTTCCTTTGCCAAGGATGGATGATCTTATGGACTGCTTGAGCAAAGCTCAGTACTTCACAAAGATAGATCTGAAGAGTGGCTATCATCAGATATGGATTCGAGAAGGAGATGAGTGGAAAATAGCCTTCAAGACCAAGGAGGGTCTTTATGAGTGGTTAGTCATGCCCTTTGGATTGATGAACACCCCAAGCACCTTCATGTGGCTCATGAATGAGGTACTTAAGAAGTTCTTGGGAAAATTTATTATTGTCTATTTGGATGATATTTTAATTTTCAGCAAGATTTTGGAAGAACATTTACTGCATATTCGTAATGTCCTTGAAAGGCTAAGGGAAGAGAAACTATTAATTAATCTGAAGAAATGTATCTTTGCAAAAAGGGAGTTAGTCTATTTGGGGTTTGTTATCTCACCTGAAGGTCTCAAAATGGATCCAAGGAAGGTAAAAGCCATCTTGGAATGACCTAATCCAAGGTCTACTACTGAGGTAAGATCATTTCATGGTTTGGTTAGTTTTTATAGGAAGTTTATTAAGAATTTTAGTGGCATATGTGCACCCCTAACTGATACAATCAGAGGGGATAGAAAAGAGTTCAAATGGACTGCAGTAGCTGTGAGAAGTTTTGAATTGCTGAAGAAGAAGGTAATAGAACAACCTATGTTGGCACTTCCAAATTTTAGAAAGGTTTTCCAGGTGGATTGTGATGCCAGTGGCAGTGCTATTGGGGCTGTATTAAGCCAAGAAGGTAAGCCTATTGCATATTTTAGTGAAAAATTGAATGATGCAAAGAAGAAGTATTATGTTTATGATCAAGAGTTCTATCCAATAGTTCAGGCCTTAAAGAAATGGAGGCATTATTTATTGCCAAAGGAATTTTTTTTGTATACTGATCATCAGGCATTACAGTACCTAAATAGCCAAGGTAAATTGAATCAGAGGCATATGAAGTGGGTAGAGTTCTTGCAGAGTTATACATTTGTGTTGAAGCATAGAAGTGGAAAATCTAATAGGGTTGCAGATGCACTAAGTAGGAGACAGTTGTTACTTACAATAATGCAAGTTGAAGTAGTTGGGTTTGATGAACTCAAGAATTTGTACCTCGAGGATCCTGATTTTGCTGAAGTATGGAAAGCTTGTAAAGAACTTGTTGCTGTAGATAGAACCAAGTGGTTAGACTATTTGATTCAGGATGGCATGTTGTTTAAGGGTAGTCAATTGTGCATTCCAAGGAGTTCCATGAGGGAAAATCTAATTAAGGAGAAACATAGTGGAGGGATGGCAGGACATTTTGGTCGAGATAAGACCATTGCCATTCTTAGAGAACATTACTTTTGGCATCAAATTTTATAGAATGTGAAGAATTTTGTACAGATTTATCATGTTTGTCAAGTTGCCAAGGGGTCTAGTCACAATACTGGCCTATATCAGCCACTGCCTTTTCCATAAGGCCATGGGAGGACATAAGTATGGATTTTGTTCTTGGATTTCCAAGGACACAAAGGGGTAATGACTCAGTATTCGTGGTGGTTGAAAGGTTCTCCAAAATGGCACATTTCATTCCATGCCACAAAACTCATGATGTTGTCCATATTGCACACTTGTTTTTCAAAGAGGTGGTAAAACTACATGGTCTTCCAAGGAGCATAGATTCTGATAGAGATACCAAATTTGTGGGGTATTTCTGGAGGACATTGTGGAAAAAGTTGAGAACAAACTTGAAATTCAGTTCCACACATCACCCACAAACTGACGGCCAAACAGAAGTGGTAAACATAAGTTTGGGCAATTTTTTGAGATGTTTAGTTGGGGATAAGCCCAAGGGATGGGATTTGATTCTACCACAAGCAGAGTTTTCTTAAAATAACTCTATAAATAGGAGTACTGGAAAATCACCATTCCAAATTGTATATGGGAATAGCCCAAGGACTGCACAAAAATTGAGGAAGATAGAACAAGGGGAGAGGACAAGTGCTGAAGCTGAGGAATTTGCTGAACATATCAACCGTCTACATGAGGAGGTTCAAGCACACATTACCGAGATGAATCAAGAGTATAAAGCTAGGGCTGATCAAAGGAGAAGACATAAAGAATTCCAAGTAGGGGATCTAGTAATGGTACACTTACGAAAAGAAAGATTTCCAGCCGGTACTTACAACAAGTTGAAAATGAAAAAATTTGGCCACTGCAAAATTTTGAGGAAACATGACTCAGGAAATGCATATGAAGTGGAGCTGCCAGATGGTATTCACATTTCTCTCATTTTCAACATTGCAGATTTAACAGAGTATCATGACGATGCTGCGGATAAGGAGCTACTGTTAGAGCCATGTCTAATTCCTGCTTCTAAGAAGGAGGAGATAGAAGACATTCTAGATCATCGTGTGGGTAGGAGTACCAAAAATAGGCAGTATGAAGAGTATTTAGTCAAATGGAAAGGAAGATAGATCAAGGACTCAACTTGGATTTCAACAGCTGAGGTTTCCCATTTGGGATTTCCTCTACCATTCATGAAGTGACAGGGTCACTTTTCAATCTACCCTAGGTGTCTGATGTAGGAGCATCTAGAGGTATAAGGGCAATCCTGTGTCATCCAAAAAAATTTACTTAGAATTAGTTTCTATTTCATGTGTTTTCATTTTTGGATACCCATTTGGGTCAAATAAAGGTTCCAACTCTCACAGTTCCACTATCAGTGTGTTAGAAAATCCTGAAAAAATAGGAGCATGTAATTGGGCCATCATTTTGGTAAACTAGAAGGTGAAAATTGGTCAGATGAATTTAATTGTGATTTAGAGCATTCCAGAAAAAGAATCAAGTCAAAATGCCCCATGGTTTGAAAGTTATTACAGTTTTTTGGGTTTTGGAGACCTCCTAAGAATGCTTCAAAGTCAGGTTAGGGGCATTAAATAACTCAAAAAGGGCTGAAAAATGGGAGACAAGAAAATTTGGTCCATAGGGCTATAGAGCACTTCGAGAGCTTCCTGAAAATGTAAACAGTTTGTCAATCGAAGCTACGGTTCAAAAGTTATGCCTCTCGAAAGTTCAATTACCATTTCTGGATTCTTCTAGATTTGCACCGACTTCTAACACAACTTCTGGAACCTTCTATTTGGTCAGTGGATGCCTGCTAGCACTTTCTAGAATGTACTCCTAGTCCTTAACTCTCCGGGGTCTATTTAAGGAGATTTTTGGCATTGTAAAAGGCAGTTCGGAGTGGAGTTTGAGAGGAGGTACTGAAAGGAGAAATTATCTCCAGATTTATGCTATTGTAAGCCCTTAGGGCATGTTTTGAAATTTAGTTTCTCTGTACTATTTGTACTAGCTTATTTTCTCAGTTAATACAATTTCCTTTTTTTTGTTGTGTCCATTCTGTTCTTGGGTTGTGTCCCCATCAGTCTATCTTTGTCATTGCTTCCTCAATCAGACTTAATGCTTTCACATCCTTCCTTGTTGACTCCTTCAACTACGTCTTTTAGGGGTTTGCGAGGGCATCATACAATACTCAAATTGTAAAATCATTGAATCCATTGATCACAAACTCCCACAAGTCATTAGCTACCATTATGGTTTATGGTTTTCATCTTCTTTTCCTATGTATCATGATTTTGTCCATTAAAAGATAGTGCTTACTACCATATCTTTCTTGCATCTCCTACCATTGTAATTATACCTAGAAAATAAATTCCCCAAATCACTATGGAAGTTGGCCCTCAAACCTCTTATACCATGCAAAAACTAAATCGCAACCCTATAAACTTTGCTAGTAGACAATGTCAGGTGATAGGAAGATGGTGCCAAGTTACTTGGGATGTGAAGGAGCCGAGTGAGCTCAATAGAAGGGGGGAAACTCAGCACAGTGTATGTTGAGTGAGCTCAGTAGAATGGATACCAAGAGGGCTTAGTCACCATTGCAAGCTGGAGCTAGGCGAAAAGGAACTAAGTGAACATACTAAGAACTATAGAGGGAAACTTGGTGGACTTGGTAAAGACAACACATCATACACAAATGAAGTGATCTATTTAACAAACTTCTTGTGTGAACATTTCTACCATTAAAACAAAGAAATCATAACAATAAAGTTGTCAAATATAAGCTTCTCAAATAAAAAAAGTACCATGCAATGATGAATAGAAGGGAGAGAATAATGAATCAATGCTTGGATTGATTACTATGCCTACTTGCTTGTTTGCTTTCTATTCAACTTGGTTAAGCTATAACAAAATCTGGGAGCAATCAACTTCAACACAATAGAATCTTAAAATTGATAAAACTGAACTCAAACTTAAACATAGAACACTAAAGGCTGCATACAATGAGCCTAAAGCAATCATTTCTTCACAATATAAAACAATACAAACTCATAGAAAACAAGCTGATTAAGATCCGTGCTATTTCAAATAATGTCTTCTTCCTGAACCTTCCTTCAATTCTCTAACCTTTGACTTGATCTAATGATCGTCTCCCTTCTCTGCTCTATGCTTTACTCTACACCTTTCTTCTACTCTCTAATCTTTCGAACTCTTTGAATGAATTAGATTCAATCCTTTTGTCTTATTGCAAAATGTCTCCCTCTCATTTTCAAATTTTAAACTCTGCTACCAAGTTAATGAGGGTTAGGCAGGTAGGTGGGCCTTTGGCTCTAGGGACAATCAACTAACAAAATTAAATTTCTAACAGTTATAAAACCCACACTCATTGCCTAATACAAAAGTCTTATTAGGATTACATCCAGGCATTGAAAATAGATATAATGTACTATTTTCTCTAGTACCCATTCCAAACATAATACACACCAACATAAGGACAATTACTCCTACTATGAATTTGAGAAGGCTACTTCTGTTCATAACTTCACATGCTTAAATGCATTGCTGAAAAAGTTCAAATTTGTATTTATAGAGTTGTGGCACAAAACTCTCTCAACTTGGATTGCACTTAAAATTTAACAACTATAAAAGCAACATTGATTATGTTATTTCCTATTCTTGTAGCTCTTTTTGAGGACATCACATGACTAATTTTCATTAGGGAAGCTTATTTCCTATGCTTGAAGTGGTTTTCTAGGCCCTCTATGAAGTCTTCCATGGTTTACAGTAGTGTTTAAGTATCTTTCCATATTCAATTGACATAAACGTCTTTAAACACACACACACACACACACACACACAAATTAGTACCCTTGTTTATGTTCTACATATTGGTATAAATTGTTTATTCAAAGAGAAATGATTATATCATTTATGGCAATATTAAATTGAATTTCTTTATAGGTTTTATATCATTCATAATTATATATTTTTGATAAAATGAAAGTAAACAAGAAAATAATTCCTTTATTTTATTAACTAAATAATTTATGAAAATATACCAAACTATATATCATGTTTTCCTTTCTATAATCTATATTTAGTTTTGTAGTATAAAAATATTTATGAATTATAACTCTAACAACAAATAGCCTTTGATAGCATCTAAATAAAAATCATCAAACTATATAATAGATTTTTCCTTCTATATTCTATATTTAGTTTGGAATTGTAAACAAATTCATCATTATAACTCTAATTACAAATATGTCTTTGATAGTGTCAAAATTATATCTTTTATAGAATTTAAAAATAATTATTTGGTCCCTCTAAGAAAACAAGATTTTATATACTTTGTGTTTGTTTTTATTGTTTAGTACACTAAATTGAAATATTGAAATATTCCAATGTTGATGTTCATAGTACCCATTCCAAACATAAATCACTATATTGTTAAATGATGAATGGATTAGAGATGGATGTTCATATATCTGTCCGAATAATCGCCAAGTTAGCTAGAAAGTTAGAGATCTTTTCTCCACTGAAATCTACAAAATGTTGCTTTACTAGGTGAAGCGGTCTTTATTTGCAAAACCAAATTTGCAGAGACCCAGTTTTGATATGTTCTTAAAAGATAGAAATTTGCAGCATCTTATTGTACCAATTTTTTGATTCCATATTGTCATAATTGGATTCTGAAGAAATGTAAAATTTATCATGGATAGTTGGCCTACTATTGAGTGACTCTTCCTTGGCCAAACAATGAATTTAAATGTGATATTTTGAAGTAATCTTCATGTGTTCTCTTAGCACCTATTCAATGAAATAACTATTTCATTTGGCATCATAAATCATTGTACGGTTGTTTTATCATCTCAATCTTTTATAATAGTAAGCAACCCTCATGTTTAATTATCATCTTACTAGCCCGAATTCCATGCTTCTGCTATTCATGTGGGAACATGGAGCACCAGCTGATACATGAAAGTTTCAAGTTGTAACTTGGTTGTGTTGTGTTTGTATACAAAGTTGTATTTAAAATTTATGCTAATGAGATTGCACCTAAACAATATTGGAATTCATCACTACAACAGCAAGTAAATGATACTTCAAAATGATAAATCGCATTTCAGTTGGGATCACACCTAAGCAATATCGCTCTATCAAATTTGATAGTTGACTTTTTAAAAAAAAATCAATTAATGAATGCCTCTCGTATATTCCTTCTGATTGTTCTTGCTGCTCTGTTTGTAGGTCTAATTTTAGAAGATCCAAAAATCTGGAGGTATTTTTGCGTTTTGAGTTTATTATTCTGGAAATCTGAATGTCTTACTACTGAAAGACCTATCCAACATTTACATGTGAATCCGCCAGAAGAATTCATATATGCAAGACGTGAGCATATGGTTTGATAAAAACAAATTATAGGGGAGCTAGGTTTAAGTGGGAATTAATGGACATTCAATAGAATATTGAGAGACTTAAATAAATTCATCCATTTAACTTACTGAAGAAAATTTATTAATGCAAATCAATGTTGAGTGCAGTGCATGCAAGAGGTCAAGAAAACATGGTATCCAACTTGGATCGTACCTAAGCAACAAGCATGTAAATGAAATTGGACAATGCAATATGGTTTTTTAGCAAAGACTGCTATATGACAGAAAAAATTATATTACACAGACTGCACTTGATTTTGTAAACACGCATCTAAATCAAATGGCAACTACAATTACATCTTCCATATCAATAGTTACTTCCTTATTAAAAATAGACACCTGGGATGGGGAGAATTATACAATTCAACCAAACATGCATAAATGATAAGATAATATTTATTTGCCAAGGAGCTCTAGATATGATCATAATTACCAAAGAACATTAAAAATAACAATAAGATGTAACTCATAATAAAATAAAGCTAGATATTAAGATAAATGTGAGATATGGTCTTCCAGTAACATATGGTCTCACATTGAATGCTAGGCAGGTTTTCCATTAACACGGAATCTTTCTAGACAATTTGTTTCCCGAGAGATCAAGGGACACCAGTTCAACCAATGTTCCCATTGATTCTAGAATAGACCCACTCAACTTGTTTCTGCAAAGGTTCAAAGTATTGAGTCCCTTGAAAAGTTCTACATCTGAAATAATGTTCATAATAGTGGCCCCATGCTATTGACTAGGACTGGCTGGCCCCACTGAAATCCATAATTATTCAAGGCTTCCAAAGGATAACTTGATCTCAAATCACGATATCATAGTTAAGATCTAAGTAACCAGATATACTTGTTCAAAACGAGGAAAAATTCCTTTCATCGAAGAGAAAACTAGTTCCGTTAGATGAAGTAAACTATGGTTCACGAACCATAGCATCTAGCTTTCCTAGTTTTTCGGGAACAATCTAAAATCTATAGAAAATTCAACTCAAGCAGGGAGTCGGGAATAGTGCCTTCAAATTTATTTAAAACCAAGTTCAAAATGCTGAGATGTTTCAGCTGTACAATGAAATCTGGGAGCTCTCCTTGAGTTTGGTTTCTTCCTACATCAAATACTTCAACGAATGTACAATTTACAATGGATGACAGAATGATACCTTCCAATCTATTGCCATAGACATTTAGTGTATGAAGATGACTCAGATTTCCCACTTTCTCTAGCATCACCCTGCAAATCAATCTCACCTAAATTTAAATTTCTCAAGTTCATACACCTCCCCAAATTTGCGGGAGTGGTGCCCCTGAGTTTGTTATTTGACAAATCCAGAAGCTCAGTCGGACTTGTATTTGTGGAGAATGTAGATAGAATTTCCCCGGTCAAATTATTGCTTGACAAAAGTAAAGAAGTAGCATTCATTGTAGCGGGAATGGAAATGGCAAAATTATTGTGTGAGATATCAAATACATGGAACATTTTTTGGAAAATGGAAGGCATCCCTGCAATTTGTTTCCGTTCAAATCCACTATTTATTGGATATTATTGTGGGCAGACGACCTTGCAAAAATACAATCAATAGTTTTGTTCCAATTAAGAAGCTAAGGAACTATTAGATTCATCCGCGGACGAGGATGAGAAAAGACATATAAAATAAGGATACTCAAAACATAAGAAATTAATAAAGAGAAATCAGATCGAAGCTTGGATATTAATATTTCTACCTCTTATCCCTTGCAATGATATTCATTTGTGGAGTCTGTTGCACTGAAGCTGATGCAGATCAGCAATTTATTTACGACAATTCAAAGTAATGGTTTTGCAAATTTACAAGAATTTACATAAAGAGAAATTACAAAAAGGGGGACAAATTATTATATCAGATTAGCATCGGCCATAAATCATTTACAAGCAGGGGTGCATATAATCAATAACAATATTAACAGGAATCATATATTACTCTTACACCACGAGGGATTATTCACATTTATATCAAATAACTATCCAATTAATATATTGAGATTAAGATAAACCTCAAATACAGAAAAAGCAATAAAAAAAAGCATACAAGAAATAGCAGAAAGAGAAGAGGGATGTGGAAATTTTGCACATAGATCTTAGTGATGTGCACAGAGTGACCTCGCTTTTTAAGGGGAAGATCTCCATAGTCTCCTGCACCATGGGAAGAAGCATGTTTGTAAAAATAAGTTTTTTATTCTTACTATTATTACATTTAACCACTGACTTTTGTGATCTCCCAAATAACAATACAAAAAAGGTCTGAAGAAATGATTTTTTACAACTTTTTTCTTCTTTGTTATGCATTATTTTTTAAATCGAAACGTCTGAAGACAAAAAAAAAAAAAAAAAAACACTGCACATGGCTAACATGCATGCCAAAAGAACATGCAGCCATGTCATGTGTTGACACCATTTGCAAGGATGGGAAGCTCAACATCCTCTGCCAGAATGATATGCCCAAAACATCCTTAGTCTGCTACCTCGTGCAAAAACATGCCAGCACCCCTCTCGCTGATCATTTCAGATTGTCTTTACCCATGTGTCGCAAGACACAAGAAGAACAAGACTACATGAAGAACATCCCTTATTCTTCAGCAGTCAGTAGTCTTATGTATGCAATATTTTGCACTTGTCTGGATATTGCCCAAGCAGTGGGGGTTGTCAGCAGGTTCATGACCAATCCGGGTAAACAACATTGGGATGCGGTAAAGTGGATCTTGAGATATCTTAAGGTTACTTCTGATTTTGTACTATGTTTTGGTGGCAAAGACACTTCACTTAGAGGTTATACAGATTCAGATATGGCTGGAGATTTAGACAATAGAAGATCTACTACTGGTTATGTCTTTACATTTGCTGGAGCAAGGATCAGTTGGGCATCAAAGTTACAACAAGCGGTCTCACTTTCCACTATTGAGGTTGAATACATTGCTCTCACTGAAGGACCAAAAGAGTTGATTTGGTTGCATAGTCTATTTGGTGACTTTGATTTTCCTCAACAAGGTTCAGCCTTGCATTGTGATAGCAAAAGTGCTATTGACTTAGCTAAAAATGTAGTGTTTCACAATAGGACCAAGCATAGTGTTTCACAGTAGGGGAATTCAGGGGAGACTCACACAGTACTGTTGTTGGACTTCAAGTGGGGGTTTGTTGGGTACTTATGTGAAGCCCAACAGTCACCTTTTTATTATGCTCATTTTATTATTGCTCCATCCAAATTGTTTATCTCTTCATTTCCTTTGTTTTGGAGGTTGTTCATTGTATATTATATTTGAAGAGATGAAGCAACACTTGTGATGTAAAGTTCAAATATTTACATTAATAGAGATCTTCTCTACAGTGTGGATGTAGCCACAATTTGTGGTGAACAACGATAAATTGTGTGTTTGCATTTCTTTTTCTTTTGCTTGTTCTATTCATTTCCAGTTTACACTTTCAGCGAACTTCACAGTTGGTATCAGAGCTTGGTGTAGATGCTGGAATTGATTTTGACGTTTGAAAATCTGAAGTCATGGAAGATTTGCAAGTACACAAATTCTCATTACAGAATTTTAGTTTGTGGAAAGTTCAGATGCATTTGTTGCTAGTCAAGCAAGACTTGGCAGTAGCAATTGATGGAAAGGCAAAGAAACCAGCTACAATGAAGGAAATAAAAATTTCTCAAGAACACTATGTTCTTAAGGTTCTAGAAAGATTTGGCATGGCAGATGCCAAATTGGTTAGCACCTCTCTCACTGATCATTTCAGGTTGTCTTTAGCCATTTTTCCCAAGACACAAGAAGAACAAGACTTCATGAAGAACATCCCTTATTCTTTAGCAGTCGGTAGTCTTATGTATGCAATGGTGTGCACTCATCTGGATATTGCCCAAGTAGTGTGGGTTGTCAGTAGGGTCATGAGCAATCTGGTTAAAGAACATTGGGATGCAGTAAAGTGAATCTTGAGATATGTTAAGGGCACTTCTAATTTTGTACTATTTTTTGGTGGCAAAGACACTTCACTCAGAGGTTATACGGATTCAGATATGGCTGGACATTTAGACAATAGAAGATCTACTACTGGTTATGTCTTTACATTTTTTGGAGCAGAAATCAGTTGGGCATCAAAGTTACAACAAGTGGTCTCACTTTCCACTACTAAGGCTAAATACATTGCTCTCACTGAAGGAACAAACGAGTTGATTTGGTTGCAACATCTGTTTGGTGACTTTGATTGTCCTCAACAAGGTTCCACCTTGCATTGTGATAGCAAAAGTGCTATTGACTTAGCTAAAAATGTAGTGTCTCACAGCAAGACCAAGCATATTGAGGTTTGCTATCATTTCATTCAAAGTAGACTTAAAGAGAGCAAACTTCAAGTCTTGAAAATTAACACCAAAGAAAATCTAGCTAATGCATTAACCAAGGTTTTTCCATGAGAGAAGTTTGAGTTTTATTGAACCTCTCTTGGCGTTGTAAAGAAATAATAGTAGGGGAATTCAGGGGAGACTCATACATTACTGCTGTTGGACTTCAAGTTGGGGTTTGTTTGGTGCCTATGTGAAGCCCAATAGTCACTTCTTTATTATGATCATTTTATTATTGTTCCCTCCAAATTGTTTGTCTCTTCATTTCCTTTGAGACTTTATAAATATGTTTTGGAGGTTGTTCATTATATATTGTATTCAAAGAGTTGAAGCAATAGCTATGATGTAAAGTTCAAATATTTACATTAATAGAGATCTTCCCTGTAGTGTGGACATAGCCACAATTTGTGGTGAACCATGATAAATCGTGTGTTTGCATTTCTTTTTCTTTTGCTTGTTCTATTTATTTTTAGTTTGCAATTGAACTTCACAAGAAGAATGGTAATCCATATAAGGTCACTTTGATTTTCCAGTTTTCTCTTGTTGTGTGAATGACTCTCTACCTGAGCTTCCCTTCTATTGTTTTCGGTTGTCAAACTACATTTATTGTGGGAGTTTTTATGCTAGTTGATAATGTCCCTAGCTAGTGGTGACCCAATTACTAATACTAGTGTTCATGTTGCTTCTTTAGAAAGCCATGACACCTCCATTTAACAAACATCCTTGCAAATTTGTCCCAAAGGATTTTCACAAGATAATCCTAATGTTATTCTTTCTTTGCAAGAATTTGATGTTGCATGTGATTGTTTAGAATAGCATACCTTAATAGGGTATTTTGTGGGTAGGACTCATCCTGAAGCTATCTTTGAGAATGGGTTAACAAGAGTTGGACTCCTCATGGAGTTTTCCTTGACAATATACAAAAATTACCAAAGGTTTTTTTTATTTCACTTTGCCAACCCATCGCAAGTAGACATAGTTTTTAGTATTGGTCCTTGGTCTATGCATTCTTCCCTACTTTTTTTTCAAAGATGGTTGAGAGACTTAACTATCTCTAAGGAAAAAAAGCTTAAGGTTCCTGTGTGGGTAGAGTTCTCGGGTTTACCCTTGCCATGTTGGCCTTTTATTGAGTCCATTGCCAATAATCTTAGCAAAGTTATCACAAAGAAACATGCAAAAACTTTCAATGCTCACCCTCAAAAATACATTTGTGTTAAGGTTGATCTTTCTAAGAATCTTAAAGATTCTATGGAAATACAAATTGGGTCTCAATCCTTCTCTTAGAAGGTGCTTTACTTGAAGGTTCCTAACACTTGCTATAGGTGCCAATCAGCGGAGCACAAGATTTGGGATTTCCCTTTGGTTGTGCCAAGGGTTAAACCAGCAGAAGGGAAAAAAGAATAATTGATTACTTTTGGGTGCTCCCTTGGCTCCTAAATAGTCATATGTAGCTATTGTTTCAGTTCCTCCTATCTCAGAAAAAGCACAAACCCCAGCTAGTTTAGGGATGCAAGTGATTTTTTTAGAACCAAACCTTGGTGTTTCATAGGTTTAAAACCTTGGATCACAAGGGATTAAAGTAGCTGCCAGGGCTAACACCTCAATTTTGATTCATACCCTTCTTGTTGCTTCTTCCATAGCGATTCAAAATTTGTGGTGTTCTTGTGGCCCTTTTAGAAAAGCTAAGAAACCAAACGAGAAATGACAAGCAATTAGTCTAGAGGATTTTCCTTCCAGCTTTATCCTAGTTTATACTTTCTAGCAAAATAGTTACTCCTCTCTCAAGAATGAGGAAGATATGGAAGAATTCTCATGAATTTTTTATCATGAAATTGTGAGGTCTTACAAACCTCTTGAGAAAGAACTATGTTAGGGATACCTATCATAGACTTGGAAATTTAGATTTTCTCTATATGCAAGAAGTTAAGATCTCTAGCCTCATACTTTGATTGACATGTCACATCATATGGTTGGATGGCATTATGTTTTCCTCTCAACATGATGCTAGTAGAAGTGGTGTAGTTAGTCTCTTATCACCTCATCTTCATTCTTCTATTATTTCGCATGGTTTTGAACCCATGCACAAAATCATTTGGTTTTTTCTTTCTATTAGAAATCATTCTTTTGGAGTTGTTAATTTTTATGTTCCCAATGTTGTTGATGAAAGATCTCAATAGTGGAGTTGGCTAGCTGACAATTTGCCTCTAGCTACTTGGGTTATGTGTGGTGACTTCAATATGGTTGGGTTAGCCTCTAACAAAGATGTCATTTTTCCTTTTTACTAGATAGCTGGGGAATGGGAAGCTTAGTACTATATGCATAATAAATTGGGCCTTTTTTATCCCAATACTAACCATTGGCCAACATAGTGTGGTTTGGTACACTTGGTCCAACTTTTGAGCTGGCTCTGACTACTTTTTAAAATTTCTTGATCATGCCATATTTGTTGCACAATCCTTTTTCTCCTTTTTTGACGATCAAGATTTACCTATCATTCCCTTACTAGAAGTGATGTTATCTAACCACTATCTCATTGATTTTACTATTTCATGGCAAACAACTATCTTCAAAGTTGTCAAGCTCAACACCTCTGTGTTGATGCATGCTTCCACTATTGCTCATATCCTACATGTTTGGAATCTAGAGCCACGTTTACATTTCTAGATAGGGTGGGTTTAGTGGTGCAATGATGCCATTACCTAACCACTCACCTTTTGTGCATCTATGGATGCCAGCTGGTGGCTTTTAGAAGGTGATCTTATGAATCCACTACCACTGTGCTCAAAAAAGCTTCTAAGTTTTTCTCACCCTTAATCCTTTTGATGTTGATTTGCAAATTCAACTTGCCAAACTTCACCATGGAAAAATAAGTTGTGGATAATTATGCTGCTCAAGGGGCCTAAATCAAAGCTCACCTTCATTGGTTGGAGGTTGGCAATAAAGCTTTGAAGGAGTTATTTTAGGCTCTTTGAGCCTATCATATCAATTTTGAGATTAAAAAAATCAAACAAGGCACTTCTGTTCTCTCCAATCTCCCTAACATCTTGCAAGCATTTTTTCATCACTATGATAACTTTTTTTCTTTGTAGGGAAATTTGGCTTCCCAAGAAGAAGCTCTCAAAAAGTGTATTTCTATTACTTGAAACCACTTAGTAGTTGACAAATGTGCTTTCTGTGAGCAACATCTTAGCCCTTGAGACATTAAATAGGTAGTTTTCTCCATGGCAGATGATAAGTCCCCCAGGTGTAATAGGTTTCCTTGTGAATTTTACAAACACCTCTAGGGGTATATTGGTCCCAATATACACAAATTTTATCTTGAAGCCTATCATTCTAAAGGCCTAGTAGTGATTATCAATAGAGGAAACATTAAATTCATACCTAAACCAAGAGATCCTAAGGATATTTGCAATTGATGGCCCATTACCCTATTGAATGTGTCATATAAGATTATTGCTAAGACAATGTCTCTTAAAATTTTCCACCTCCTACCTTTAATTGTGTAGCCTAAGAAAACTTTCTTTATCAAGTCTAGATATATTCTTGACATCATTGTTGTCTAAAGAGGTATGGAGTGGGCTTGCAAGTCCAAGTAGCGGGTTGTTTTTTTGAAAATAGATTTTCCAAAACCCTATGACTAGATTGAATAGCCCTTCATTTTGGCTATGCTTTAGGCTCTTGGTTTTGGTCCCAATTTTATGTAGTCCATGGAGATGCTCTTTGGAGATGCTAATGCTTGTGTTACCATCAATAACTCCCAATCTAATGCCTTCAGCCTTTTTTTTTCCATTAGGAAAAGTTGCCCTCTTGCTCCAGTGCCTTATGTTCTTTTTGCTGAAGGATTTCGTTATTTAGTAGCCCACTCTATGTCTTCAAGTTTGGTTTGTGGCATCTCTCTATAAAAATCCTCTTCCCAGTTGGTTAATGGTCATTTTTCTGATGATTCCTTTCTCACTCTTTGGGAGGATAAAGAAAACATCAATAATGCCTTAAATTAAATTAAAACTTTTTATCAAGCCTTTGGCTCTGCTATTTAATGGCATAAAATGCTTTATTATTGCCAATCTTTTTTGTCAATGCCACCTTGGCTTAACCAATTTGAATAGAAATAGATCACTCAAAGGGAGATTTTTTGCTTTCTACGATTTGTTTTTTCAAGTGTCACCAGTGGATCTGTGGAATGCTATGCTTGCCAAGACTACTAAGAGCCTAGATTTTTGGCTTACAAAATTTCTTTCTCTTGCAATGAAATTCTATATTTTCTCTAAAGTTCTTGCAGCAATGCATGTCTATTATTCTTCTTGTTGGGTTCCTTCAAAAGCCTCCTATCAAAAATTAGAGCGATTGCTCTATGATTTTCTTTGGACTTTTGGTTCCAATCATCACAGCTTTGACAGAGTTGCTTGGAATTTTTGTTGTCTCCCTAAAGATTATAGAGGCCTTGGCCTTCTCTCCAAATAGAAGCAAGGCCTTGCTTTTTGTGCCAAATGGATTATTCATGCCATCACTAGAGATGAAACTTGAAAGATTCTAGTTTGGCATTACATTTCTTCTGGGTTTTCCATTAACGAACTTGTATGGAAGGGGATTGGCTTCCATGTCCTTCTCATCATGTGAGAACCCATGCTCACACAAGGCTCTTTTGTTATCAAGAGCATATGGAAAGGTTGGGAAGCTATCAAGCCTTGGCTTCATTGGTCTAGTGATGAGTTCCATGATGGGGTCTCTTTGAACTAGCAAAACATTTGGTGGTCTCCCCTATTTTCCATCCAGGATATTCCCCTTGCCAAGAATCAAGGTGCTAGTTCTCTACATTTTTTCAAATGAGGCATCAAGACTCCTAAACATCTTTTCTCTAATGTCTCCATGAGTCTCAAAGCTTGGGAAGATATGCAAGTCTAGTACTGTCTTACTTGTTCAGATTAGCAAACTTTTGATTTATTTCTTTCTACAATTTCAGGACACTTAATTCATAAAGTGGATATTCAGGCTGTTAGACCTTGGTGGACTAATCAAAAGTCATAAAACCAATTTGAGGCTATAGATGGCTTTCTCCCCATCTTCCAATGGTGGATAAGCACAATTAGAGATTATGTTTGGAATCTTTTCTTTCTCAATGGAGAAAGCACTTTCACACTATGTGGAGTGTTGTTACAGAACCCAAGATTGCCCATTTTGCTTGGTGTCTAGCTTTTCAAGGCCTTCCCCTTCGGCCTCAGCTCAAGCATATTAGGGTTTCGTATCCTAGGTGTCCATTTCATAGAGAACCATAGTCTTTCCTGCATATTTTTTAGTTTTGTAGATGTGCTCAAAATTATTGGCACTAATTCACAATTTCTCTAATCCATTTTGACTTGAACCCTTTTCTTGGCATATTGTTTTTTTTGTGATTCCCCTAGGATCTCTAGAATATTTACCTAGATTTGCAATACCTTTAGGATGGAGATTTTATTCATTCTATGGAAAGATTTTCACTCATAGTTTTCTTGATATAAATATTTCTATGTACACTAAGGCATGCATTTGTAATAATGTGATGATGTAGATTCAAGTACAAGAAAACAAGGTGGCCTTGGAGGTGGCCCATCTGCAAGAGCTTCAGGAGCTTCTTAATCATTGGGGAAATACCCATTGTAATTTTTCTAGGGTACCTCTAGATGCCTCAGTTGATACCTTTATGGCCAGAGGCTACCACCAAAGACACAATTCTTTAGGCCAGTACTCACACACACTGTATTCGTAAGCTTCATGCCATCGCTCTATTAGTGTTGGCAATGGTGGATGGAGGCACCACTTCATTTCCCCTACGAATGGTTGTACTGACCTGTCCCTAGCTCCTCCTTCTAGTTCTCGATGTGTGATTTTAGGAAGTGGCCTTTTTTTCCTGGAATTGTCTATCTCACCTCCATGGCCTAATCTAAAGGATTTTGACTAGGTCCTTCATGCTACTAATGATAGCTAGACTATTCCCAACTTGCCTAACAATCCCAAGGATGACTAGAGATTTCATGATTAAGATGAACCATCTCCCTCAGCTTGCACTTCCTTAGCTACTTGAGAGTTGCTTTATATGTTTTTTTATTTTATTTTATGAATAGTTTTTTTATTCTAGCTTCGACAATGTGAACTCTCACAAGGTGATCTTTTATCCCCTGACCCTTTCTTGTGAATTGTAATCTTAGTATATTATTTATTAATAGAAAACTACTATTCATAAGAAAAAAGATGTGAGATCCTTCATCTCACCAAGAAAAAATGTGCTAGCTTAGATATTGGAAACAATGCCATTATTAGTTGATATTATTTTTTAATTAAAAAAGGAAGAAAAATGAAAGTAACTATTGCAAAAACACAATGAAATAAGTTGATTAGCCATTGGGTAGAATATTAATCATGAGTTATTTGGAGCCATTTTGGTACATTTTTCCTCATACATCACTTAATTATTTCCTTAGGTCTATCTCACACCATTCTATTATTTTATTTAGCTTGATATCCCACATTTGTATTTCTGTGATTGCAAATTGACAAGTGGTGGAATACTAAAATCCAAGGGACTACTATGTTTTGCATAGAGAGGAATCATGAAATTATTATAAGAGGTAATTTCTTTGAATAAAACCTCCTCTATTAATATATTTAAGAAGAAAAAAGGAAATTGAAAGTAAGCTTGATGAATTTCAAGCAAGGATGGAAGGAAGAGACCTTTCAATTACTACTCCTGATGATGAATGACACTGGAGAAAGAAATTGAATCAAGTAATTAAAAGAGAGGAATTCTCCTAGAAACAAAGATCTAGGATTTTGTGGCTCTTGAAGGTAGATAGAAATATAGCCTTCTTCCAAAGGTTGGCCTCAAAGAAAAAAAAGAAACATGATTAGATATTTACAACCCCCCTCAACCTAAGGTTGACCCATCAACATAGAGTGACTTACTAGATATTATACACTTGGTACTAGATGAACAAACCAACCAAGAACTTGTAAGAAATGGTACTAAAGACAAATTTAGAAAGGCGCTCTTCTCTATGGGAGCCTTCAAGGCCCTAAGCCTTGATGAATTTCCCTCACCTTTTTCTCTGGAGTTTTGGAAGATCATTAAGTATGATCTTGTTCATGCAAAAAGTGACTTTGTCAAAAATATTAGAATTCTTAAAGAGATAAACCAAAATTTCTTCATTTCTTCTCTAAAATTTGATGACCCAAATTGGTTGGAGGATTTTAGATTGATAATCCTTCGTAATACCATCTACAAGATCATCTCCAAGGTGGTTGTGAACATAATGAAAACTATTTTGAGTAAGAAAATTAGTACTTCTCATAAAGTCTTTGTCCATGGTTGGAAAATCCTAGATGCTATGATTTCCCCTCATGAGGTCCTTCACTCTATGGCAAGGAACAGGAACCCAAGTATCAAAATGAAACTCAATATTTCAAAGGTTAATGATAAGATGAGAAAATTTATTATTAAATTTTATTGACAATTTGGGTTTGGGGAGGATTTTATTACTTTTATTGGGGAAATGATAAACAATGTCAAATTTTTTTTTTTAGTTAATAAGTCCCTTGGAAAATTCTTTCATACTAAGAGGGGGCTCTAGCAAGGAGACCCACTGTGACCTTGTCTATCCTTAATGGTTGCAAACATTATTTTTGGAAATCTCTTGACTATGGTTTCTCGACAAGAAATTATTGGGGTCAAATAAACTATGATGCTCATGCCTAAGGTGTTACAATAATTTTTTGATAATATTTTCCTATATAAAATCTCCTGCATCAGGGAGGCTAAGGCATGGAAGAAAAATTTGAACATATACATGGAAGTGTTAGGAAAACATATCAATTACCACAAAATTAGTATCTACTTCTTCAATATGGACCTATATCTACAATATAGAATTAACATGGAGTTGTTATCTAACATCTTTAAAAATCCATTGACTAATGTATTTTAGGGCCCATAAAATATCCCCTTTGTCAACAATGTCACATTTTATTTTTATCTCCAAGAGAGACTATACCAAATATAACTTCATGACAACTTATAAAGGGAATCTAACAAGAATTAGCATGAAAGGATCCATAATAGTGAACCTATGAACATGAATTAATGTTAGCTTCACCATCTTTAATAGTTTCACTATTTACAACATCATTCTTCACTTTATATTGATCCTTTTTGTAATTCGAACATTGCTTCTTTGTGTGCCTTGGTTTACCTTTCAACCAACAAGTGTCATTTTTTCCTCTTGATCTTGAATGAAGAGATGATTTCCCACTTCTAGTGTTGTTATTTTTCCCTAATTCATGACTTCTAGTTTAATTATTTGTGCTCATAGAGGTGAGAAAATCACTAAAGGAAGATTCTTGGTTCTTTCTTTGTATTCCTCTACTAAGAAGTGTGCCCACAACTTCATCAAATTTTAGCTTATTCTTGGTTTATACTAAAGTTCTCACAACCTCTATGATCCCATCCTAGCTATTTAGAAGTGAACATAACAATAAAATGGATTTTATTTCACAATTTAATAGTATACAAAATGATACTAGATAAGTAACTAATGTATTGAACTCATTTAGATGATTAAAAATCAATTCCCTTCATTCATTTTTAGATCATTTAGGTTCTTGATTATAAAAACTTTGTTTGATGCTTAAGGTAGCCATATAATGAAGATAAATTCTTTACCAACTCTGTTCATGTTTCATCTCTTGAGATATTAAACAAGACATTGCTTTAGAGTGTGAGAAAAATGATTTTCCTCTATTTCAAATCCATTTTAACCCAGTCCTCATCTAAAATAGAACCTTTCCTTTTCCTTTACTAAGTAATGTAGGTTTAAAATCTTGCTTGATAAGAAATGACTCTATCTACAATTTTCATAGCCCAAAATATGAAAACAAACTATTTTCAACTTTCAACATATTTTTGTCACCCGTGGAACCTAAATATCTACCTTGAATTATCGACGAATCAATAGAGATTAACAAACTCTAATACTAATTATTGAGCTTAAAGGAAATATAGAAAATAGAAGTAAATATCTAAACTAAGCTAGACAATTTAACAAGAATTATACACATATATTTATAGTGGTTCATTCATATATTTTTTAACTACATCCACTCTTCAAGAAGGTTGAAAATATCTCTTATTCAAATAATTAATTGTACAATACAATCAACATCTATCATATTGTTTTTAGACACCTTTAGTTCTTAATTCTTAGTCCAATATGGAAAGACAAGAAAGAGGAGAAGATGGAAATGATTCAACTACAAACTCAAAGGTGTTACAATTTTTTTCATTCCACAATGATTATAGTGTCCCACTTGAATTCCAATCAAAGTTTCACATATAAATCTACTACTTCTAATGCTTATGGCCATGTTAGAAAAAAGTTGAGGGAAGTTCTATGGAATTTAAACTTCTCTTGGTATACTACCTTTGTTAACACATTAGCCTGATTAACCTTAATATCAATCTTCTGCAACTATAATCTTCCCTCTTCAAGAGCATGACAAATGAACTTAAATGTTGTCTCTTTATGGTTTGGATGACTATGGAAATCTTTTTTTTTTGCAAAATCAATGTTACTCCTACTATCATAAAAGAAAGCAAAGTGGGATTTCTTATAGCACACCTCTCCAAATAATCATTGTAATCATATCATCTCTTTTCCCAGCTCCGTAAGAGAAATGTATTGAGCTTCAATAGAGGAACGAGAAATAACTTTTTTCTTAATGAGAAGTCCATATAATTGCTCTCTTAATAAAATTGAACAAATAGCCTAGAGAAGATCTTCTTTTTTTGAAGTCTCCTTGAATATAAGAACTAGTATAACCATAAATATGAGGATCCATACTAGTAAAACATAAAATTGAGAGGAAGTTCCTCTTAAATACAAAAGAATCCATTGAACTTCTTTCCAATTGGTTTCTCTTGGATTACTCAGAAAACCACTCACAACTCTCACTATATGATTAATGTAGAGATGGGTGTTAACCATTTCATACATAAAACTCCCAACCACAAAAGAAATAGTAGCACCAATAATTTCTTATTTTTCTTCAAGAGTCAAAGAAAACATCTTGGAGGATAAGTGAAAGTGATTAGCCGATGAAGTAGCAAGCGACTTGGCATTTGACATATCAGATGGGTTGATGCACAATAGTGGGTTACAATAGTGGCTGATGGAATATTGAGGATTTTTTAGCAAAATAAATCCTTGAGGAGAGAGAAAATTTGGAGGATGTATTTTTAGTCTTGAACATTGTTGTAGTGTTTTGTTGATGTTCTACAAGGGATTGATTTTGTAGCACTTTGTACTTGATTTGGAGTTAATTGGATCGGTCCACTAGTTGGAGCTGGACTAGGAGATCTAGTCATGTTAGGGAAAAATCTAAGATCAAATTGTTTCATGCCTCTTATCTATCATTTCTTTCTATCAATTGAGTTATGTTGCTATTTTTTGCATTTTTTAGCTATAGTAAAAGCAATAATTAATTTTACGTAATTGGTTCAAAATCCTCTGTATCAATTCTTGAATCTTCTTCTCTATAATTTCAATGATTTAAGATACATAACCACACATTTACTACCTAGATCGAGAATCGAAATCTGATTATTAGGATTATGTCATAATCTTATAAGATCCTAAATCAGATCAGAGAAACTTGGATTATCTTTCCATTTGTTTGAAGATGGAAGCTTCTTAAACTTTTTCATTTCTTGTCATTGTTATGTTGTGAAACACCTCTAAATGACCTATCTTCTTGAGCAATTTGGATGATCAATTTTTTAACTAAAGAAAGATTTGATTTTATTGGAGGCACAATGTAATTTTGTCAAACTTTGATATTTCTATGCATATTCACTCATAGACAATCAACCATGAGTGCCCACAAGTTAAAGATTAACTTGTAGCACTTTGTGAAGACAAATTGTGCATTTATGAACATTTAGGCCTAATTTTTAATTAAAAGTTTTAAATAGTTAAAGTTGACTTATTTTCACTTCCATATATGAATCCCATATCATTATGGTCACCTTTCATATTAGTGGCATTCTATCACACAATTCACATGCGATACTTTTAATTGTCACTGATGCACGCAAGTAGGTGACGCACTAACAACGATCTATGAACTCACACAAGATTGTCATATCCTATACTTCATATAGGTAGTGGGAATAAAAATATGGGAATAGGAATACCAATTGTGGAATACTTATTCTAGAATAGAAAATGGGGTACATATTCCTATTCTTGTCTGGTTTAGCCAAAAATATTATGGGGAATTTAGACCAAAAAATTTACATTTTGTAAAATAAATAAAATTGAAATAGGGATTCATATTCCAATTCCACATATTTAAGTGGAATTCAAAATTCTCATTTTTTATGCCAAAATTGGAATACATATCCCTATGTTATTCCTACTTAAATTCTGATTTCATGCATCCAAATAAAGAATTCAAAATTTTAAGATTTTACATATGCATATTCTACTTGTAAACTCTTTGCCAAGTGGGCCCTTGAGACACATTTTGGCTGAAGGATCACATTCAGTGGTGCTTCCTTCTTCATGCCTTAGTATTTGACAGCCACACACAACCTATATTTATTGATGGACTCCACTAATGCTAGCTTTTTGAAAAAATTAGTGAAATAGATTCTATGTACATGATCTTTTCCACATTCTATGAAATATAAATTTAATACAATTTCACCTTTTTAAAATCCATGTGCAAGAAGGAATTTAAAGCTTGCGAGTATAATAAAGTGGTAGGTCGACCTATGCAAGTATTGATTGCATTGCACGTATGCAATCAATAGCTAATGTTACTACAATCAACAACTTCATTTCTACTTTCTTCCATATAGGATAAAGTTGCTTGAAAGTTGCCTCATAACACTATCATCAAAAAATAATTTATTCTCTCTCTTATACCTAGTGATACAACATGAGCATTTCATTGGTTATTTCTAGGGGCATTTTATCAATTACTTGATGTGAATATTTTGTTAGAAAGAATAGTCCACCAAGATAACTGAGAGGGGGGGAAATGAATTAGTTGTCCAATAATTAAAACATTTATCAACCTTAAACAATATTATCTAATCAACCAAATTAAACAACAACCATAACAAGATACACATAGGAAATTACACCAGATATGCTAACTAAGGAAACCCTTGATCAGAGTGAAAACTCTAGTGGGAATGATGCCCACAAGATGATGTACTAATATAAATATTCTCTATTAGAGGATGGACCTTGTTAGGAATCTATTACAATATTTAGTACATATGAGTCCCTATTAGGAGACTTTCAATCCTTGTTAGAAGATTCCAACCCTATTAGGAGTTGTGCTAACCCTGTTAGGAGTTGTAGAAGACAGAAGGAACCACTATCCAAATAGCTTCTGAAGCAAGATCATAGAACTGATTGTCCAACTAATTTCTCAACTATTCCTTATAGAATAATTTTATGTACTAAAATTTCACTTCTTTCCTCTATCTTGTCAATTGGACCAATCACTATCAAACATTATAGACCAGGTCACAAACCTCAGATCCAAGTATTCAACTTTAGATCAGACAATAAAACTTTAGCAATGAGGTTTTCTTCACTTCCACTCTTCTCTACTTATCTTCACATTCTACTCTTTGTGTTGCTTACAATCATTCACATTCCTCTATACATCCATTTCATGATAAATAAAAATTTCCTTCCTTTATACTATATCCATAAAATAATAATTGAGTTAGCTATTACACCTTCTTAGTTAATTATCATAGGACCACATTAAGAACACATTACACTTAGTGATAACATTAATCTTCTGCCTTGCAATTTAAATAACCTTCTATAAATGTAACATTATAATGAGCAAGCTTAGCCATGTCCTCACAAATATTTCTTCTTCACATCTTTAACTTCAAATTTCTATAAAAAAAAATATGCTGAGAGATATAACAAGTTTACCAAAACTTGCCTCTATAAACTATATCTCAATACAATCTTCACCGAAACTTGCATAAATCCTTCTAGACTTAATATCTTATGCTTTTGAGGTTAGCTACATTTACTAGACACATAGTATAATGTCCCTTTAATGTTGCTACTAAAAGTACTCAATGATCTATCCATACCAGCTTGATCTTTACCATTGTTCCTCTATCAGATACCATAGAAAACTACTATGTTGACATCAATGATAAACACATTCATGAATGTGACATATCATGGTGATAATTTGATCTAATCATGTTTCTACAATACTCCCCCATATGAATATTATTAGCATTCATGCTTCCAATAATCTCCTCCTTTGGCATAGGTGGCAACATAGATGAAAAATCCAGTTCCAAGAATGCCAACTATAAAAGATTGTTAACCATTCTTTTCAAATCCTCTTCATCAATAATTTTCAAATCATCCTCATCAATCATTCCCCTGATTGATATACCTCAATGTGCTTCACATCAAACTATTTTTCCATTATTTACTTCTCCTACTATACGTTTTTTCAAATGATTTTTTGAATATTTTGTACTTTTTTACATCTTTTTCATGTTGTACTTCTTCCCCATTAACATCTTAAGTAGCCACCCAACTTTGCAAAAACTATTTCTAACTAGCTCTAGTTTGCAAAGACATTGTGCAAAAATAACATCCAACAATAGTCCTAGCTGACTCTGTCCATCACAGATACTCCTCCATACAAGAAGCATCAACATTCACTCTAGACAAACAATAGTGTTTTGTTACATTGGACTCATGCACTCTTGCATCATCTACTCTGATGTAGGAAGGGGCATAACCCCTAACATACCTTGCAAATACTCAAAAAACTCTTTGGGAAGAGGCTTAGTGAAAATATCTACAATCTGCTCTTTAGTGCTCACATACTCCAATCTAATTTATTTTTCTACAACTTTCTCTCTCAACATGTCATACTTGATAGAAATGTGTTTGGTCTTAGAATGCAAGACTACATTCTCAAACATATTTACTATACTTGTGTTCTCACAATGTATGATGAAAGGTTCACTTAATTCTACACTTATATCCTTCAATATCTACTTCATCCAAAAAAAATTGATTACAATTGTATGGTACTGCAACATATTTTGCTGCTACTATACATTGTGACATAAAATCCTACTTCTTTCATGGCCAAGAAACTAATCTTCCTACAAGAAATAAGGTTCCACCACTAGTGCTCTTTCTGTCATCCATACTACCAACCCAATCAACATCAACAGAAACATACATAGTGAAATCATTAGATCTATCATACCACAATCTAAACTTTGGTGTTCCCTTCAAGTATCTAAATATCCTTTTTACTACTACATAATGTGCTTCTTTGGGATCAAATTGGAATCTTACAACAATTCCAATTTTATTTTCTATATCCAGTCTTGTGTAAGATATTGCAATCCTTCAATCATAGATTTGTACTTCTTCTGCTCAACAGTAGATGTCCCATCCTTTGTAGATAACTTGTGTCCAGTTACTATAGGTGTTCCACTGATTTTACATGTTTCCAAACTAAACGCTTTCAATAAATCTTTGAAATACTTAGTTTGACAAATAAAGATTACTTCTTTATCTTCTATGGTTTGTAATCCTAGAAAATATTTCTTTTCTCCTATCATTCTTAGCTCAAATTCCTTCTTCATTTCTTCTACAAACTTCTCACTTCCATCATCATTTCCTCCAAATATGATATTATCAATAGATATTATAGAAATCATTATTAAATCATCAATTTCTTCCCAATAGTTATTACTACTTTCCATACTGTTTCTATATCCAAGCATTATCAAATGCTTGTGTAACATTGCATGCCAAGTTCTAGGTGCTTGGTTCAAGCCATACAATGTTTTCTTCAATCTTCATACTATGTCTTTGTCATCTATTAAAGAACAATCTCCAAGTTTTTTTATATACACCTCTTCTTCAAGTTCTCCATTCAAAAATGTTGACTTGACATCCCTCTAATATACTTTGAATTTCTTATATGTTGCATATGCTAAGAATAACCTTACTAGTTCTACTCTTTCTATAGGAGCATATGTTTCATCATAGTTTATTCCTTCTTGTTATGACTAACCTTTACATACCAATGTAAACTTATTTCTTACTACTTCACCTTGTTCATTCATCTTGTTTTTGAATACCCATTTAGTTCCTATCACATTCTTGTTTGTTGGTCTCAGAACTAATTCGCATGTCTCATTCTTTACTATCTGATCCAATTCCTCTTTCATGGCTTGTTTAAATTCTTAAACTTTATTAGAAGGTAAACTCATTCTAGTTTTTCTTATTCTCTTAGGACATCTTAGTTGAAAAATGAAAAAATTATTTACATGCCCAACAAAAAAAAAAATTCATATCTTTAGGTTCTTTTTTCATAATTAGATCAATACCTTCCTTTATCTTTGACTTTTTAGAATATGGACTCATCTTTTCTTGTGCTTCTATTCTTTTGTATACGATAGAAGGATTCTAGATCAGAAAACTCAATGTTCTTTTCTTTACACAAATCTAATTACTCACTAAGAATTTCCACCATTCAGGTGTCAAAATATCCTCTACCATAGTTGGGCCTACCTTTCATGAATATGTTTCCCATGGATCTCCCAAAGTTGTTAAACTTTATATCTAAGGACCTGATTCTTTGATAACAATTGTTAGAAACAATAGTCCACCAAGATAATTGAAGGTGAGGGAGGGAAGCTGAATAATTTATCCAATAATTAAAACATTTATCAACCTTAAAAAATCTTATCCATTCAACCAAATTAAAAAAACAACCATAAGAAGATGCACATAGATAATTACACCATGTATGTTAACTAGGGAAACCCTTGATTAGATGGAAAACCCCAGTAGGAATGATGTTGACCAAATGACTTATATATAGTCCTTGTTAGAGGATGGACCCTATTAGTAGTCTATTACAAGATTTAATACATATGGGTCCATTCTAGGAGACAAGTTTAATCCTTGTTAGAAGCTTCCAACCTTGTTAGGAGCTGTGGAAGACAAAAGGACTTGATGTCCAAATAACTTCTGAAGCAAGATCATTGAACTCACTGTCCAACTAATCTCTCAACTATTCCTTATAGAATAATTGTATGTACTAAAGTTTAAATTTTCTCCTCTACCTTGTCAACTAGACCAATCATTGTCAGACCTTGTAGATTAGAGAGGTTAATAATTGAAAAAGAATTACATATTTTGGGCATATTTTATAACCTTTTTTGTATTTAAAGGATAATGTTTTGATTGATAACATATATTTTGGAGGCTTTGATTAACCTACCATAATTTTTTATCTAGAATTCCGATTTAGAAAATTCCAAGTGGTGGAAGGAAATAGAAAGAACCAAAGACCTTGGAATTATAAAATCACTATAAATTTGATAAAACACTAAAGTCATTTTTGACACAAAATGATGGAATTTTGTACTTTTAGATTGGATGAAAGCTTTGGATCGTGTAGACTAACACAAAATAAAATAGAATTCATGAAAATTCTGATTTGACATTATGAAAATTTAAAATTTATGATGGCCATAGAACTTGGTCAACCTAAACATAGTTATTCTTTGTAATTTGATCCTTTTAAGGATTCAAGTGCCTATAATAACTTTTTTACCTTAATAAAAAAAACTCTAATTAAATAGAATTATTAGTAACTAAGATCTTTTACCATTGAATGGATGGATGGAAGGAAATATAACACATGCTAATTGACAAGACATGATCAGAAATAAGTCCTTTATTGTATAGAAATAGGAAGTATATAAAGCTTACATTCATGAAATTTCATAAAATTGAGGAGTAGGAGGATTTTTTAAAGATTCTTTACAATAACTGACTTTAATGTGATGTCATTTTTCATTCAAATTATTATTTTATGTTAAATAACAACTTAATTAATTTCAAATTATATTAATATAAATTTGAATCCACTTCAAATTTCATTTAGAAAATTCACCCAATCATATAATGTGAAGCTATAACATTATAGCCATCAAATTAAAAATCTCTCATAAACTATTATGAACTTTAAAATATAAAAATTAAACCCATATAATATGGAATACCAAATATAAACCCTGCACAAATTTTTAATTTTTTTGTGAAAATTAAGGAGACCTTAAGTTGCTGAAGCGTCATCAACATCCATACTGTGAGCTTCCACATTCTATCCATTTACTATCACCGCAATTGAAAAACAGAATAACTACAAATTGTTGATAATTTTATGTTGTTAAATCATAAGAGTAAATAGAAATTTCTCTCAATCACAAAGAGGAGGTAGATGTAGGATCTCAAACACAGAGAAGAAAAAGAAAACTACAATAGCAAAACATCAGAATTCGCACAAATAGAATTTATTTTTATCCACAACAGATTACATTTTGCAGTCATTTTGTAGCCTATATTCCTAACAAAGATCACACATTGCATATCTATTTTAAACTGGAAGATGAAATACCAAACATATTCTAGAACTCAGCAATCGGTCTTTCATCTATCATAATGACACAACTATTTCCTTGCATGGAAAAACCCTCAATATTTAACATAACCATCTATATGAGCATCAATTATGCACAATAGAAGCCTTCAACAAATCAAAAAACTGAAGCAGACACAAAGCATAAAGACCAAATACAAATATTAACTCATCCTACAAGAGACTTTGGATAGAGAATTATAAAGAATGACACCCTGGCATTTCCTAGGACTGCAAATGAAGGGCTCTCCATCATGTTTCCATTCACCAAAATCGATCCCTAGATCAGATAGCGGACAGGAGTATACCTCCAATATGTTTGTAAATTTTTATAGGTAG
Source organism: Cupressus sempervirens (assembly GCA_028749045.1). Lineage (NCBI taxonomy): Eukaryota > Viridiplantae > Streptophyta > Pinopsida > Cupressales > Cupressaceae > Cupressus > Cupressus sempervirens. The sequence goes on along the minus strand of CM053787.1, from coordinate 825,077,912 downwards.
AATGGCATCAAGAAAGAGCTTACAGCTAGTTATACTCAGTAACAAAATGGAGTGGCTGAGAGGAAGAATAGGAACATTGTTGAAATAGAAAGAAGCATGATGAAAGTAAAGGGAGTCCCAATTGAATATTACGGAGAAGCTATAGCAACAGTAGTATATCTGATTAACAGGTATCCCACAAAGTCAATTTGAGACAAGATTCCTTTTGAGGAATGGTCAAGGAATAGATGGACAGTTGAATACTTGAGAGTGTTCGGATGTTTGGATCCAACACTATACAAGAGTATGGTTGGAATTTTGATGTATTTGACTGGAACTTGGCCAAACATAATGCATGTAGTAAGATTGATTTCTTGATTTAGGGAAACACCAAAAGATTCCCAAAGGATCCTAATATTTGACTCGTACCAAGGGATTTGAGATTTTATATACTGCAAAAAATGATTTCAAGTTGGTTGGTTATACGGATAGTGATTGAGGTAGAAGCTTAGATGATAGGAAGAGCACTTCTAGATACATTTTCCATATGAGATCAGGTGCAATTTCATAGGCATCCAAGAAGCAACATATTGTTCCTTAATCTACAACAAAGGCTAAATACATAGCAATGAATGCAGAACACATGTCAAGCTATTTGGTTAAGAAGGATCTTGACATATTTGAATGAAAGGCAAGAGGATGGACCACAATTTACTGTGACAACATCTCCTCAATTGCATTGTCCAAGAATCTAGACTTCTATAGAAAAAGCAAACATATAGAGATAAGATATCACTTCATCATAGAATTGGTTGACAATGAGAATATCAAAATAAAATTTTATAAGTCAAAGCAGCAGCTAGCACACATATTTACTAAGTCTTTAGGTATTGAAACTTGTGTGCTCTTAAGAGAGAGTTTTGGTTTAATTGCATTGGATCAGGAGTGATCTTTTCTTTTTGTTTCACTCAAGATAAAGGGGTAACTAGTGTCAAAACTTTAATGTAGTAGGTCAGTTGCCCCTAGAGCCAAATGCCCACGTACCACTCGAATGGCCTACACAATTGTTAGAAAACTTGAATGCATGATAGGTGATTTCAAATTCAAAATGAGAGGGAAAATGTTTTTGGCAAGAGACAAAAGGAATGAATCCAATCCATCTGTGTAGTAGAGAGATTTGATCAGTTACAAAACAAAGAAGTGTAAGAGCACATAGTAGAGAAGGAAATTGATTAGTAGATCAAGTTGAAGTTTGAAGGATTTGAGTCTCGTATTTCAAGTCGCATGTGTTGGACTCTTTTGTTATTTTGTAAGTTCATTTTGATTTGTCCAATGAAGTAGTGTTTTCTCCAGGCATTGTTCTATGCAGCCATTAAAACTGTAAATTTAAAGTTTAAGTTTTATTAGTTTGAAGTTTTAAAGTTTTTTTCTGGTTGAAGCTGAATGCTTCCAAATTTTGTAATAGTTTTATCTTATTTGAATAGAAAGCAAGCAAGCATACAAATCTTTGTTGTTCCCTTATTCTATTCATCATCGCATAGTATTTTTCATTTGAGAAGTTCATATTTGAAAGCTTTATCCTTTAGCTCTCCACATTTTAATTGTGGAAATATCTAGTTTGTAAGTCTGGACTACAGCCCACTCGGTTTAGTCTTCACTGAGTTCTCTCTCTGCTGTTACTATCGAGCTCACTCGGCATCCTCTATTGTTGAGCTTCACCTTGCAAAGGTGACAAAGTTCACTCGGCATACACTATGCTGAATTGCCCATTTGTGCCAAGTTTCCTGACTTCTTGTGTCGAGCTCACTTAGCATCCACTGCCTGTCACTCAGCATCCATTGCGTGCCCAAAAATTTGTTACTTGACACCGTCTTGTACCATTAAACCCTTTTTCTATACTGAGAACTTCTTAAACTTCATCATTTCCTATCATCATTAAGTTGTGAAACAGCTTCCCATGTATCTTCTCAAGCAATTTGGATGAGCACATGTTTCAATCCCTCCAATCTACTTAGATAGCACCACTTCCAGAGCACTCTTTTTCTTACACTACATTGATACCTACTTCACCTTTAGTTTGAAGGGTTATGAAGGGCTCTCCATCGAATCATCATGTTTCCATTCACCAAAATCGATCCCACTTTGGTGATTAAGCAAATCCAGCTGTGAAAGTGACTCGACATTTGTTATGTCCATCTCTGTGATTGTAAATAACTAACTTTTGTAGAGGTTTATTAACCTCTTTTCTCCCTTTTTAGATTTGAGTTTCAAATATGTTTCTGCAACTTTCTCCCTTTTTACGAGGTTAATATTTCATTCAGAAATATGTTTTCTGGAATTTAGAATTAAGTTCATTTTGATTAGAGGTTAAGAATTGAAATAGAGTTACTTGTTCTTAATTTCTTTGTATTTAAAGGTTAACGTTTTGATTGATAGTTCTTATTTTGTAGATTTTGATTAATCTAACATAATTTTTAACCTTGGAGTGAGATTTCTAAACTTATAAGTGGTGAAAGGAGATGGAAAGAGTCAAAGACCTTGAAATTATAAAATCACTATAAATTTTATAAAAGTTTGACCATTCTATATCTCAAAATAAGGAATGTTTCAACTCATATTTGACACAAATTGATGGAATTTTAGACATTTAGATTGGATGAAAGCTTAGGATCATCTATATTGACACAAAATAAAACAAAATTCATGAAAATTTTAAAATTTTCACAGGCATAGAACCTGGTCAAAATAAACATAGTTATGCTTTGTAATTTGATACTTTTAGGTTTCAGATCCCTGTAATATCTTTTTTTACCTTAATTAAAAAAAAAATCACATTAAATAGAAATATTAGTGACCAAGATCTCGCACCATGGAATGGATGGAAGTAAAGATTACTGTCTTCTGAAAGAACACATGCTCATTGACAAGAACCTCATTGTTGAAATAACATCAATAGCAATAAGTTGTTTATTCTGTAGAGATAGGAAGCATATGGACCTTAATGAAATTTCTTACAATTGAGGAGTAGGAAGATTTTGTTAAAATTCTTCACCATGACTGATTTTGGTGTTATGTTTTTTCATTCAAATTGTTATTTTATGTTAAATAACAACTTGATTTCAAATTATATTAATATAAATTTGAATCCATTTAAAGTCTCTTGTAGAAAATTTACTCCATAACACAATGTGAAACTGTAACATTGTAGCCATCAAATTTAAAATCTTTGTTGAAATAAAAACCAAACACATATTATATGAAATAGCAAATATAAATCCTCAACAATTTTTTTATTTTTATTTTTCAAAATTAAAGAGAGCTTAAATAGCTGAAGTGTCATCAACATCCATACTGTTCAGCTTCCAAATTCTATCCATCTACTATCACTGCAGTCGTAAAATAAATAACTACAAATTGTTGATAATTTTATGTTCTTAAATCATAAGAGTAAATAGAAATTTCTCTCGATCACAAAGAGGAGGTAGATGTAGGATCTCAAACACGAAGAAGAAAAGGAAGACTCCAACACCTGAATATAAAAATTCACACAAATAGAATTTATTTTTGTCCACAACGGATTACGTTTTGCTGTCATATTCTCAATGACACAATAATACAATTCTAATTGAGGTTGTAGCCTCAATTGTTAACAACAATCACACATCGCATATCTATTTTAAATTGGCAGATGAAATACCAAATAAATTCTTTAACTTGGCGATAGATATTTCATCTGTCATAATGACACAACTGTTTCACTGCATGGAAAAACCCTCTATATTTAACATAACCAGCTATATGGGCATCAATTATTCACAATAGAAGCCTTCACCAAACCAAAAAACTAAAGCAGACACAAAGAATAAAGACTAAATACAAAGCTAGACTGGACAGACAATTGCCAAGCTATTCCAGCCAAAAGGATTGCAGTCTTTTTCACTCTCATAAAGTACAGTTTGTGGCTTGCCTTCACAGGCAGCATCATTATAAAGAATGACACCCTGGCCTTGATAATCAAACATATATCCTCCACGGTAATCATCAGGTATTTTAAAACACCCACAGTAATCGGCAATCATAACAGGACCAGGATTACACCCAGGCTTTGGAAACATAATAAATGCACTGTAAGCATTACACCTTCCTAACATCATAGCCACCCATATGAGGACTATTCCTACGTATTTGACAGTGCTGCTTTTCTTCATAACTTCACAATTTGATTTAATCACGCAAAATAAATGATTACATGAGTTGCAGATATCTATGTATAGAGGCAACGCGGGGATGTCTGGGCACAAATCTGTCTGTAGAGGAGGACTAAAAGACAATAGGATAACCAGCTGTATGAATAAGTTTTTGTTTTCTGAATGAAAACTCAATACGTTGTTCTTGTTTTCGTAGCCTGTCGTTTCCTGTGACTGCAAATGCTAACGTTTCTTTCTGAATTGCGTTACAAAATAGGTCCCCAACATAGAACTATCGATTGACAAGAACTTTTAATGTCATCATACACTTTATATAATAATAAAGTGGACTGTTTATATATATATATATATGGTTGCTATTAGTTGTCTAAATTAGTCGCAACCACATAAAATGATGAAATATTTGCAATAATTCTAAAAGGGTAAAATAAAATAAAATAAAATTCTACCAAAATAAATTAAATAATAGATCTTTGATTATTAAACAGTTATTTATTCAAACAAGTTAAATAAGATAAGATCTTATTTAGTTCTAATTATAGAGTATGTGTCGCATCTATAAGAATGTAGAGTACAAAATTCATTAGTGCCAAATCCTTGACAACTATCACATTTCCTTAGCACTTTTTTCATCTTAATAATTGATGATCAAATGAACTAAAAGTCTTGATGTAAAAACCTGACCCACAATCTAATTTAAAGAAATAATTGCAAATGGATATAAAATGTACATCCATTAAATTCACAATATTTGACATAAATCCAATTTGCATAGATCTTCCATTTGTACATCATTTTAAATGTACTTAGTTGGTCAACTAATTAATGTTTGATTGAGCTTGTGTAGTAATCATTTTTTTTGTTTTGGGATAGTAAAGATAGCCAGTTTGTTAGGTAGGATTATTGTAGAGGATTCTTTATGTTGAAGTTGAAGATGGAATATCTACTAATTTACAAGAATCAATGTGAAGCAATGGGTAAAAATATCCAATGACCTACAGATCAATATGCAATTGTAGGGCATGATGTAATGAATAGAAAAGCTAAATGTCATATAAGATTGTGTTTTTTATACTCAATTATGATAAATGTCCATGAAGAATCTACTTCAAAGAAACTTTTGAAGAAGATATGAGAGATATATCAAAGAAAATCACTTGTAAATAATATTTTATTAAGGGAAAAGTTGTATCCCTTAAGAATGGAGAATTCCTAAAAGGTCGTAATTGACAATTTTATGCCAATTTTGGCTTACGATTTGGATTATCTATTAAATCATAGGCCTATCAATCCTTGGAGACTTATAACCTTCCTACTAACCTACTTTGATAATGTATGCCTTGTATCATACATGTAAGTTTGTGGTTGTTCTTGTATCATACTACACGGTTAGAAAATTTTCATGTCCGTTAAGATATCAAATTTTGGATATAACCTCCTTGCTTTAAATATCTTCTTCTAATGTCCAAGTAGCCTTAGAATCAAAGGGGGATTTCTAATTGACAAAGCTCTTGAGATGTGTTATTTCTTAATGTCTTCTTTGCCTCTCTACTATGTAGAATTCTCTCCATTCTAGGAGCCTAATGCACTAGCATCTATACAATTGATTATGTATGTTTATTCACCTTTCTGTTGTTGTCACCATAAATATTAGGAGGGCCTTTTTAGGGTAACAAGTATGAGTCATTGAAGATTGGGGAAAGTGTAATATTTTAAGGTAGCTTGACCTTTTAGTAACAAACTCCATACTTGTCAAAAATCTGATTAGGGCCTATTATGTTTGTCATTCGTTTAGTGTAACTCCATTTGAGAAATATGTCTTTGTTAAGGTGTACCATGACCATAACTCTAACCTAGAATCAAACATCTATCTTTCTTTGATCCACTTTTTCCTTGTTATCTTTGGTACTCTATTGTATATTTTCTTTAACATTTTCATGTACTTCTTCAATTGCCTTTATATACTCTTCATCTTGACTACTCCTATTCTATATCCTTTACAAATATCTTAGTTGAAATGAACTTCTTGGATGTGTGTCATATATAATCTCAAAAGGATTTATCCTAATTCTCCTATTTGTAGAATTACAAAATGGATAATTTTTGTTAAGGGAGTACCATATGAAAAATCTTTCGTTGTTTCTTTATTAGGCATCTTAGTATATTGCCAAGGTACCTATTAACCACCTCAGTTTTCCCACTTGTCTAAAGTGGTATGTTGAGTTAAAGTAAGCTTGTTTCAAAGTTTCTCCATAATGATCTCTAGATGTGTCTTATGGATTTTGAGTCTCTATAAGAAACAATACATAGAGGTAGTCTATGAGTTCTATCTATCTCATTGAAGAATGTAATGACCCTTTTCAATAGGCCACTTAAAAAAACCCTAAATTTAATACATGGCTAAAGTATATTGCTGAAATAAGGAAATAATAGTGCCAATGTATTCATTCAATGAAAACCAAATGTTTTTACAAATGATATGTCAATATTCAGCACTGAAACATTATGAATTGACACATTACACACAATCCTAACTAGCTATATACAATTGAGAACTTATTACAACTACAAACTGAAATGAGAACCTGGATTAGTTAGATACTAGAGACTGACTACTGAAGATGATATGGTGAAAGTGCAACTCCACTTGAAACTCCAAACCAGTAAAATAACTTGGGCCTTGGTACATTGCTGAAAGTGTATTGTTGAATAAAGAAAATTTATTTGCCACTAATCTACTTAAATAATTGATGTAAAATAGTGTCAATGTATTCATTGAATGATAACCAAATGTTTTTACATAGAATATGCAATTTTCAGCATCAAAACATTACAACATGGCACATTACAAACAAACCATACTGGCTGAATAAAACTAAGAAATTTTTGCAACTACAAACTAAAATGAAAGAACGTAGAATGAGAAAATTTTAGAGACTGAATGTTGAAGATGATATGATGATAATGTAACTCCAATTGAAACTGCAAACCAAAAATCAAGCACAAGTGAAAGGACTGAAATATCCTTCTCATAGCTGGAATAATTCAGGTGATTTTTCACACCCTCAAAATTGCGTACCAATTGAGAGTTTTCGTGCTCAATGGCCAATTGTGACTACTTGCAGAAGCCCTAGGCTCCACAACACACGTAAACAAAAATCAATAATAAATCTCGATGATAGGCAATGAGCCCTCAATGCCTATTTATTCTTTTTTTTCCTTGATAGGTCAGCCTCCTTTTTAATTTTTTCTCTGCTTCTTCCAGCAACCTCTAGAAGACTATTTTATTTAATGACTTTATAATACATATCACTTTATTAAGTTAATTAAATATAAAGTTATTTTGTAATATTTTTTTTTTATTGATAACTTTATAAATAATTAGCATCCTCCAAGAATAGGGACATTACAGGTTTTCCCCTCCTAAAATTGCTTGGCCTCAAGCAATCTTAATGTTGGATGCTACAAAATCACTTCTCCCTCCCAAGTAGCATCTTCAATATGTAAATCTTTCCACTTAACCAGATACTCTCTGATTACTCTCCTGTGAAGTTGCTTCTCTCTACTATCCAGAATGGATTCTGGCACTAAGATCAATTTACCCTCATCATCCAAGGGAGGTAATACTACAAAAGGCATCACATTCTGACCCAACACATTTTTGAGGCATGATACATGAAACACATTGTGCACTCTACTATCTATGGGAAGCTCCAACTCATAAGCCACCTCACCAACTCATTTGATGATCCTGAATTGTCCATAATAGTGTGGCTTGAGTTTCTCTCCACCACTCTTCTTGAGAGTGGACTGCTTATATGGCTGCAACATGAGGTAAACCATATCATTTACCTCAAAACTATGCTTAGTCCTCTTATTGTCTGCATACTACATTTTCTGGTTTTGAGCTTTAGCAATGTTGTCTCTAAGAGTAGCAACTATATCCTTACTTTCCTGTAATAGTTCACCTGCACGAGGTACTCGACTATCTCCCAATAACAAAACTATAAAACTAAGTGCCTCATAACCATAAGGTGCCATGAAGGGTGTCATTTATATAGTCATATGATATGTAGTATTGTAACAATACTCATAGAGATATATCCATCTGACCCAAAGTCGTTGTTGATCTGCCACATAATTCCTCAAATACCCTTCCACCCATTTGTTTACAATCTCTATTTGACCATCAGTTTGTGGGTGATAAGTGGTACTAGGTTTAAGCTCAGTGCCACACAACCAAAATATCTCCTACCAAAAGTGACTCATGATGCGGGTGTCCCTGTCACTCACAATGCTCCGAGGAAAATTGTGTAATCTAAAAATCTCCCTGAAGAAGACCTCTGCCACCTGAGTTTCTAAGTATGTAGTAGTGATAGGGAAGAAGTGAGCATATTTTTTTAGCCTATCCACCACCACATAAATACAATTGCACCCCTGGGCCCTACGCAAGCCCGTGATAAAGTCCATAGAGATGCACTCCCACTTCCTGTTACGAATAGGAAGTGGTTTTAGGAGTCCTACTGGATAAGTGTGCTCTTGTTTTTTCTGCTGGCAAGCTTGACATTCATGCACATACTGCAAAACATCAGCCTTAAGTCCCTTCCAAGTGAACCACTCTTGTACTAACATGTAAGTCTTGAAATACCCAGGATGGCCTACTATAGGTGAATTATGGAATGCTCTCAAAATGAACTGCTTCACTTTTGATCCTGGGACTAAGTAAATCCTATTCTTGTAAATGATCAAATCATCTATGAGAGTGTACCTAGTGTTGATCACTTTTCCCTCCACTATACCATGTGTCTCTAGCATATTCTTCTATAATCAAGTGTTGCCAGTCCTTTGATATCTGAATCATAGAAGTGAGATGTGGCCTATGGGGATAAATCATCTGCAACAATATTTTGTATCCCCTTAACATAGGTGATATCAAAATCATAGGCCTGTAACTTACTCACCCACTTTTGCTAATGATCATTCAGGTCCCGCTATCCCAAAAAGTGCCTCAAACTATTATGATCATTTTTAATACAAAATTCATTGCCCACAAGATATTGACTGAATTTGGCCAAGGCATGTATGATAGCCAACATCTCCTTATCATATATGCTAAATGATCTCTCAAGCCCGCTAAGTTTCCTACTCTCATAAGCTATAGGATGCTTGTCTTGCATGAGTACAACACTAACTCCTCTCCAGAAGCATCACATTGAAGCTCAAATGGCTTCATGAAATCAGGCAATGCTAATACTGGGCATGTAGTCATTATTTCTTTGAACTGCATAAAATAGTCTTGTGCCTCCTGAGTCCACACAAATCCCCCTTTCTTTAGCAAATCTATCATGGGTGTTACATGTCATGAGTAGCCATTGGCAATCGTGCGATATAATCCACATAGACCAAGGAACCCACTTCACTGTGTAAGTTTCTCTGGTGGTGGCCAATCAACAATAGCATGAATCTTTTCAAGATCCATTCAGACTCCTTCTGCACTAATGATGTGTCCAAGATACAATAGTTCTGTCATCCCCAAATCACATTTGGACTCCTTGGCATACAAGGAATCCCTCTGTAAAATGCTCAATACTGTCTCCAAGTGCTCTAAATGCTCCTGCCATGTCCTGCTATAGATCAAAATATCATCAAAGAATACCAACACAAATTTCCTCAACTAATGGTGGAAGACCTTGTTCATAGTGGACTAAAAAGTGGCAGGTGCATTAGTCAAACCAAAAGGCATGACTACAAACTCGAAATGCCCACAATGACATCTGGAAGCAGTTTTTCAATATCCTACTCTTGAACTTTGATCTGGTAATAGCATGATCTCAAATCAATTTTTGTGAAAAAACAAGCCCCATCCAATTCATCTATCAGCTCATTGATGCGTGGGATGGGATACCTATTCTTTATAGTTCTCTTATTCAACACCCTATAATCAATACACATCCATAGAGTACCATCCTTCTTTTTTACCAAAATAATAGAAGATGCAAAAGGTGACTTACTTGGTCTGATGTGTCCCATTACTAGCAAATCCTTGATGGTCATCTTGATCTTATCTTTGTGTCATTTTGGGTACCGGTATGGTGTGATCATGATAGGCTTAGCACCTTCCTCCAGCTTGATAATGTGCTCAATACCTCTATCTAGTGGCCTGCCTAGTGGAATCTCACTGAATACCTTCTCATACTTGATTCTCAATTTCTGAATATCTCAATGATATTCAGTCTTATGTTTTTCCTCTTGGGTAGGCATCAAGGCACATATTGCTGACCACTCTATATTATTATACCTGGCTAATCTCTCCAACTTCCTAAATAAGATAGTCCTGAAATCACCATTATGGATAGCCTTCAACACATGAGTCTTGCCATCCACCACAAATCGTATCTCCATATCCTTCAATCTTAGGGTAACCTCCTTCAAAGAATGCAGCCGTTGCATCCCAAGTACTATGTCCATCTCACCCATGTTGACCACATGACATTCCACCTTAAATTCATAGTTGTTCAGTTGCAAAGGTAGATCTCACACCATCCTATCACAATGAAGAGTATATCCATCAGCTACCTTAACACTTAGCCCCTCAAACTCCTCAATAATAAGTCCACGCTTCTCCACAAATTGCGCATCAATGAAATTATGTGTGGCACCTATATCCAATAGAGTAATAACCTTCTATCCTACCAAGACTCCCCAAAATCTAAAAGATCCCTCTCTTTGAATACTAGACAGACGTGCGTCCAGTAAATGTATCTCTGGAGCCTCTTTTTTCTCAACACTATCGACCTCTTATTCACCCTCTACCTCATTAGGATCCTCATCATGGTTCTCTGAGTTGTCTGAATCTGAACCCTCATAATAAGCCCACATCACTGGGTTAGCCTTCCCCTTAGACCTCATAGGGAAATCATGAACAAACTCATAGGGACCTTTACAAAAGAAGCATAGCTTTATCCTACACAGGTCATTAAGTGTTTCCTTATCCCAAGGTGTAGCTAGCTTGCCTTTTGAGTCACTAACCTTCTCTTTACCCTTGCAAAATTCACCTTTGTTATCTCTAAATGATGAAGAACCCTTTGAACTAAACCAGTTTGCTGGAGCTGCAAGTTCCATACTGTAGGCTTTCCTCATGGCTTCCTATAATGTAGGAGGATCAAAGGCCTTTACCCACCCCTTGAGTGGTTTAGTTAATCCCTTTGTGAATAAAATAACTAGCCTCCTTTCTGAAATATCAAGCACCATCACTGCAAGCTTCTGGAAGTCGTTGATAAATTGTTCTAAGCATCCTGACTATCTCAATGTAATGTCCCATTTATTTATTTGTTTTTTTTAGGAGGAATTAATTATAAAGTTATCAATTAAAATATATATATTATAAGGTAACTTTATAAATTAAATAAAGAAAAGCTTCTAGAGGTTGCTGGAAGAAGCAGAGAAAAATTAAAAAGGGAGGCCGACCTATCAAGGAAAAAAGAATAAATAGGCATTGAGGGCTCATTGTCTATCATCGAGATTTATTATTGATTTTTTCTTATGTTTGTTGTGGAGCCTAGGGTTTTTGCAAGTAGTCACAATTGGCCATTGAGAACAAAAACTCTCAATTGCTATGCAATTTTGAGGGTGTGAAAGATCACCTGAATTATTGCAATTGTGGGAAGGATATTTTAGTCCTTTCACTTGTGCTTAATTGCTGATTTGGAGTTTCAAGTGGAGCTGCACTTTCACCATATCATCTTCAGCAATCAGTCTCCAATATGTGATTAATCCAGGTTCTCATTTCAGTTTGTAGTTGTAATAAGTTCTCAATTGTATACAACCAGTTAGGGTTGTCTGTAATGTGCCAACTCATAATGTTTCAGTGCTGAAAATTGACATATCATTTGTAAAAATATTTTGTTTTCATTGAATGAATACATTGGCACTGTTATTTCCATATTTCAGCAATATACTTTAGCTGTGTATTAAATTTAGGGTTTTGTTTAGTGGCCTATTAGTATGGGTAATTATAGTGGTATTAGAGAAGTTTCCTGCTAGCCTGATAGGGTTACCTAGCCACCATTTAATTTAGTTTACAAAGGAACCAGCATAACTAAGAATATGGTTGAGAGACATTCTCGAAGTCCATCTAGAAGTGTGCAAAATGATGAGACTTTACAGCAACATGAAAGGCTTCTACATTCAATAGAGGCAAGTACACAGGAAATGATGGTTATGATGCAACATTTGATTGGGAAGAATAGGAGAAATAATCACAATTAGGATGATAGAAGCATGGCAGGATCATAACATAGGACACGGTTTGGAACAACTAATAGACCTACATGTCTTACATTTAGAGAAGAAACTCCAGCACGCACACCTAATGCTATGGTAACGGATATTGTAGATGAACTCTGAGAAGCAAGGAATGAGTGGGATTCATTACCAGAATATGTATAGGATGGATGGACATTTGACAGGTACCTAAACTATAGAGCTGCCATGCAAAAGAAAGCAGATAAACACAGTGAGTTACAACAAGTCACCAACAAGTTGGTAATACCCACATTTGATGGTAGTGGAAAAATTATTGCTCGTGCTTGGATTCATAAGGTGGATACTTTCCTATCTTGGAAGACTATGACAGAAATTGAAGCACTCAAGTATGCCACTTTACACTTAGATGAGGCAGCACATGATTGGTGGACACATGGCATGATCAAATTGCAACACAATCAAGTGACCACTTTTCAGGAGTTTGTGGATAGATTGATAGAAAGGTTTGATAAAAAAAATCCTAAAGTTTATTTCCAGGAGTTAGCCTAGTTGAGATAGTCAGGAGGCTTAGAACAATTTATCAATGACTTCCAGAAGCTTACAGTGATGGTGCCTGACATTTCAGCAAGGAGGCTAGTCATTTTATTCACAAAGGGATTAACTGAACCACTCAAGGGGTGGGTAAAGGCCTTTGATCCTCCTACATTATAGGAAGCCATGAAGAAAGCCCATAGTATGGAACTTGTAGCTCCAGAAAACTTGTTTAGTTCAAGGAGTTCTTCATCATTTAAAGATAACAAAGGGGAATTCAGCAAGGGTAAAGAGAAGGTTAGTGACTCAAAAGAAAAGCTAGCTGCACTTTGTGATAAGGAAATACTTAATGACTTGCGTAGGAAGAAGCTATGCTTCTTTTGCAAAGGTCCCTATGAGTTTGGTCATGATTGTCCTATGAAGCCTAAGGGAAAAGCTAACCAGGTGATGTGGGCTTATTATGAGGGTTCAGATTCAGACATCTTAGAGCACCCTAATGAGGATCCTAATGAGGTAGAGGGTGAACAAGAGGTAGATAGTGCTAAGAAAAAAGATGCTCTAGAGATACATTTATAGGAGGCACATCTATCTACTATTCAAAGAGAGGGATCTTTCAGATTTCAAGAAGTCTTGGGAAGACAAAATATTATTACTCTGTTGGATATAGGTGCCATGCATAATTTCATTGATGCACGATTTATGGAGAGGCATGGACTCATTACTGAGTAGTTCAAGGGACTAAGAGTTAAGGTAGCTGATGGATATACTCTACGTTGTGATAGGATGGTGCGAGATCTACCTTTGCACCTAAATAACTATGAGTTTAAGGAAAACTATCATGTGGTCAACATGGGTGACATGGACATAGTACTTGGGATGTAATGGCTACATACTTTGAAGGAGGTTACCTTGAGATTGGAGGATATGGAGATATGATTCATGGTGGATGGCAGGACTCATGTGCTGAAGGCTATCCTTAATGGTGATGCTAGGACTATCTCATTTAGGCAGTTGGAGAGATTAGCCAGGCATAATAATATAGAGTGGGCAGAAATATGTGCCTTGATGCCTACCCAAGGGGAGCAACATAAGACTGAATATCATCCAGATATTCAAAAATTGAGAATGAAGTATCAGAAGGTATTCAGTGAGATTCCACCAGGTAGGCCACCAGACAGAGGTATTGAGCATATTATCGAGTTGGAGGAAGGTTCTAAGCCTATCATGATCACACCATACTGGCACCCAAAATGACTCAAATATGAGATTGAGAGGACCATCAACGAGTTGCTAGCAATGGGACACATCAAACCAAGTAAGTCACCTTTTGCATCAAACATGAATGTGTATTGATTATAGGGTGTTGAATAAGAAAACTATAAAGAACAAGTATCCCATCCCACGCATTGATCAGCTAATAGATGAATTGCATGGGGCTTTTTATTTCACAAAAATTGATTTGAGATTAGGCTATCACCAGATTAGAGTTCGAGAGCAAGATATTGAAAAAATTGCTTTTAGATGTCATTACAGTCATTTTGAGTTTGTAGTCATGCCTTTTGGTTTGACTAATGCACCTGCCACTTTTCAGTCCATTATGAATAAGGTCTTCCACCATTAGTTGAGGAAATTTGTACTAGTGTTCTTTGATGATATTTTGATCTATAGCAGGACATGGCAGGAACATTTAGAGCACTTGGAGATAGTATTAAGCATTTTACAGAGAGAGTCCTTGTATGCCAAGGAGTCCAAATGTGATTTGGGGATGAAAAAATTGTTGTATCTTGGATACATCATTAGTGTGGAAGGAGTGCTAATGGATCCTGAAAAGATCCATGCTATTTTTGATTGGCCACCACCAGAGAACCTTACACAATTAAGAGGGTTCCTTGGTCTATGTGGATTTTATCGCAAGTTTTTTAGTGGCTACTCATGACATGTAGTGCCGATGATAGATTTTTTGAAGAAAGGGGCATTTGTGTGGACTCAGGAGGCACAGGAGTGTTTTATGTAGTTCAAGGAAATAATGACTACATGCCCAATATTAGCATTGCCCGATTTCACGAAGCCATTTGAGCTTCAATGTGATGCTTTTGGAGAGGGAGTTGGTGTTGTACTCATGTAGGACAAGCATCCTATAGCTTATGAGAGTAGGAAACTCAGAGGGGCCAAGAGATCATTCAGCATATATGATAAGGAGATGCTGGCCATCATGCATGCCTTGGCCAAATTCAGACAGTATCTTGTGGGCAGCAAATTTTGTATTAAAACTGATCATAATAGTTTGAAGAACTTTTTGGGATAGAGGGACTTGAATGATCATCAGAAGAAGTGGGTGAGTAAGTTGCAGGCATATGATGTTGATATCACATATGTTAAGGGGACACATAATATTGTAGTAGATGCTTTATCCCGTAGGCCACACCTCACTTCTATGATTTAGATATCAGAGGATTGGTGACACTTGATTGTAGCAGAATATGCCAAAGAAACGTGGGCCTCTTCTATAGTGGAGGGGACAACAATCGACACCAGAGACACTTTCATAGATGATTTGATCATTTACAAGAACAGGATTTACTTAGTCCCAAGATCAAAAGTGAAGTAGGTCATTTTGAGAGCATTCCATAATTCACCTATAACAGGCCATCCTAGGTATTTCAAGACTTACAAATTATTACGAGAATGATTCACTTGGAAGGGACTTAAGGCTGATGTTTTGCAGTATGTGCGTGAGTGTCATGTTTGCCAACAGAACAAACAAGAGCACACTTATCCAGCAGGGCTTGTCTAGCCACTTCCTATTCCTGACAGGAAGTGGGAGTGCATCTCTATGGATTTTATTACGAGCTTTCCTAGGGCCCAGGGGCATGATTATATCTATGTGGTGGTGGATAGGCTAACAAAATATGCTCACTTCTTCCCTATCGTTACTACATACTCAGAAGCTCAGGTGGCAGAGGTCTTCTTCAAGGAGATTTTTAGATTACACGAGTTACCTCGGAGCATTGTGAGTGATAGAGACATCCACTTCATGAGTCACTTTTGGCAAGAGATATTTTGGTTGTCTGACACTGAGCTTACACCTAGTGCTAGTTATCACCCACAGATTGATGGTCAAACAGAGATTGTAAACAAATGGGTGGAAGGGTATTTGAGGAATTATGTGGTAGATCAACAGTGAGGTTGGGTCAGATGGATATATCTCTGTGAGTATTTTTACAATACACATATCATATGACTATAAAAATGACACCCTTCATGGCACTTTATGGTTATGAGGCACCTAGTTTCTTAGATTTGTTGTTGGGAGACAATCAAGTACCCCGTGCAGGTGAACTATTATAGGAAAGTAAGGATATAGTTGCTATTCTCAAAAACAACATTGCTAGAGCTCAGAACTAGTAAAAATAGTATGCAAACAAGAAGAGGACTGAGCATAGTTTTGAGGTAAATGATATGGTTTACCTCATGTTGCAGCCATATAAGTAGTCCACTCAAGAAGAGTGGTATCGAGAAACTCAAGCCACACTATTATGGACCATTCAAGATCATCAAACGAATTGGTGAGGTGGCTTATGAGCTGGAGCTTCCCACAGATAGTCAAGTGCACAATGTGTTTCATGTATCGTGCCTCAAAAAGGCATTGGGTCAGAATGTGATGCCTTCTGTAGTATTACCTCCCTTGAATGATGAAGGGAAAATGATCTTATTGCCAAAATTCATTCTCGATAGTAGAGAGACACATCTTCATAGGAGAGTAATCAAAGAGTATCTAGCTAAGTGGAAAGATTTGCCTATTGAAGATGCTACTTGGGAGGGAGAAGTGATTTTGTAGCATCCAGCATGAAGATTGCTTGAGGAAGAGCAATTTTAGGAGGGGCGGACCTATAATGTCCCATTTTTTTATTTATTATTTTTGGGAGGAATTAATTATAAATTTATCAATTAAAAAAAAATATATTATAAGGTACCTTTATAAATTAAATAAAGAAAAGATTCTAGAGGTTGCTGGAAGAAGCAGAGAAAAATTAAAAAGGGAGGCCAACCTATCAAGGAAAAAAGAATAAATAGGCATTGAGGGCTCATTGTCTATCATCGAGATTTATTATTTATTTTTTCTTATGTGCGTTGTGGAGCCTAGGGTTTTTGCAAGTCGTCATAATTGGCCATTGAGAACGAAAACTCTTAATTGGTACACAATTTTGAGGGTGTGAAAGATCACCTGAATTATTGCAATTGTGGGAAGGATATTTTAGTCCTTTCACTTGTGCCTAATTGCCGATTTGGAGTTTCAAGTGGAGCTGCACTTTCACCATATCATCTTCAGTAATCAGTCTCCAGTATCTAATTAATCTAGGTTCTCATTTCAGTTTGTAGTTGTAATAAGTTCTCAATTGTATACAACCAATTAGGGTTGTCTGTAATGTGCCAAGTCATAATGTTTCAGTTCTGAAAATTGACATATCATTTGTAAAAATATTTGGTTTTCATTGAATGAATACATTGGCACTATTATTTCCATATTTCCACAATATAATTTAGTTGTGTATTAAATTTAGGGTTTTGTTTAGTGGCCTATTGGTATGGGTCATTACACTCAAGTGGGTTAACTCCCGGAAATAAACTTCAAGATTTTTTTTATTAAACCTTTCTATCAATCTATCCACAAACTCCTAATAAGTGGTTACCTGATTGTGTTGCAATGTGATCATGCCATGTGTCCACCAATCATGTGTTTCCCCATCTAAATATAAAATGGCATACTTGAGTGCTTCAAGTTTTGTCATAGTCTTCAAAGATAGGAAAGTGTCCACCTTATGAATCCAAGCACATTTTTATACTACCATCAAATTTGGGTAATACCAACTTGTTGGTGACTTGTTGCAACTCACTATGTTTATCTTCCTACTTCTACCTATTAGCTTTGTAGTTTAGGTACTTGTCAAATGTCCATCCATCCTGTACATATTCTAGTAATGAATCCCACTCATTCCTCACTTGTCAGAGTTCATCTACAATATCTGTTACCATAGCATTAGGTATGCATGCTAGAGTTTCTTCTCTGAATGTAGGACGTGTGGGTCTATCAGCTATTCTAAACCGTTTCCTATGTTGTGATCCTACTATGCTCTTGTCAACCTAGTCATTATCATGATTATTTATTCTATCAAATGTTGCATCATAACCATCATTGCTTGTGTACTTGCCTCTATTGATTATAGAAGCCTCTACTGTTGCTATAAAGTCTCATCATCTCGCACACTTCTGGATGGGCTTTGAGAATGTCTCTCAACCATATTCTTAGTTATGTAGGTTCTTTTGTAAATTAAATTAAATGGTGGCTGGGTAACCTTATCAGGCTGGCAAGAAATTGCTCTGATACCACTATAATGACCCTTTTCAATAGGCCACTTAAAAAAACCCTCAATTTAATACATGGCTAAAGTATATTGCTGAAATAAGGAAATAATAGTGTCAATGTATGAATCCTTGATGCATAATGAGTGGTCTTACATGAGATGAAGTGGAAAGATTTTCTTCTAGCCTATCTACAAATATTAACACACTATAGTATCCTCCTTTGGTTCTAAGAAACACCAACACAACATCCATATAGAGTCCTTTGCATCATCTATTAGGGATGAGAAGGGGTTGGTTTGACTCTATATTTATAGAGGTGAAAAATTATCTCTTTGATATATTATGAAATATTTTACATATTAACTAATGTACTTTCATAATTTTGGATAGTGACATAATGTCTTTAGTAGGTTGAATGCATTGTTCTACCAAAAAAGTTGTTAAACGATAAAATTGTATTTTTCTTGCTTCTAATTTTCTCTCATGGATCTCTTAGGTATACATAATCATGAACCTTTTAACAACACTTCATTCTCCAAGGTTTATAAAAATATTTAGTGTATAAATGATTTTAAAAATCCCTACAAACCATGTGGACTACTTTAAAGTAATCATCTTCATTGTATAGATATTTGAAGGCTTAAACACTAATTCTCTGTAACTGTATCTCATTCACTATCAACACCCTTATACTAAGTAGATCTATTACTTTTTGTCCTTTCCCTTTTTATGCTTGATGGTAAAAGTATAGGCTGACTTTT
This sequence comes from Cupressus sempervirens, assembly GCA_028749045.1. Classification (NCBI taxonomy): domain Eukaryota; kingdom Viridiplantae; phylum Streptophyta; class Pinopsida; order Cupressales; family Cupressaceae; genus Cupressus; species Cupressus sempervirens. The sequence continues at coordinate 825,058,804 of CM053787.1, read as the reverse complement.
AAATTGAAAAAAATCCACAAGGACATGAAAGAGTTTATAGCTTTTTAAAAATTATCATTGCATATGGTTGAAAATCTTAGGAATATTATTGTAATATATCTTTATTTAATTTTTCACTAGACAAAGGCACAAGGCTTTCTCCTTGGATTGAAACAACACCAATTCAAATATTACTAGCTTTACATTTAATGGTAAACAACTTGTTAAAATTAGGAAACACTAGGATAGTTCAAATAGCCACTCTATGTTTTAGATGTTCAATTCCCTTATTAGCATCATTATTCTAGTAAATTTTAGTCATATATCCCCCATTGATGGTCTCTAGCACTTGAGAAACAATTCAACTAAGGTTTTTTTGATAATTATTCTATAGAAGATTTCTAATACATGGAAGCTCCCCACCAAAATAGTTGTGCTATGCGTGGGAAAGCTTACTATAGCCTCTACATTGGATGGATGAATATTTAAATCTCTCTTTACATTAGCAAACCAAGAGATACAACTTCCTATATCATAAAATTACATTTCCCAAGGTTAATTTTCAACTTTTCTTCATGATTTTTTGTTAAGATAATTTTTAGATGCTTCAAATACTCTTCTATAGTTTTAATTAATATAAGTATATTATTAAGATACACCACTACAAACTTTCCAATGTAATCCTTTAACACCATCAATATTACAAATTTTCTAGGTGAATCAAATAGTCCAAAAGGAATTAAAAGGCACTTATAAAGTAACTAATTAAAAAAAAAAAAATCTATTTCCCACTCACCCCCCTCTCTAGTTAGAATATTATGGTACCCACTTTTGATATCTATATATTTGAAATACCTTGAGTATGCCAAAAATGTTGCACACATCTATAAACCCTTATACTTGAGAGAACCTATGAGAAAGGGAGGCTCAAGAGGTAGCTTATAGCTTCCTATGTATGATGTTCAAGAATCAATTAAGTAATAATAGTAGTGGCTTTCAAATGAAGCCAAGAAGTAAAACCCTTCCAAGGTGTACAATAGAATAGATTATTCTAAAATAATAAGGAAAGTAAGCTAAATGAGATGCAAAACTAGGCAAAGATGAGAGATGCAATACAAGGAAAGTAAATCTAATCTAAGTGCAATGAAGGTTAAGACTAGACTACGAAAAAATTGAAAAGTATTTGAAGGTTCTCAAATTCCCTTTTGATCATCTATAGCTTCACTACACTAACCTTATCAGTCCCCTTGAAGTTTCTCTCAAGGATATCCTATGCTTCCTTTTCATAACTTTTTGCTGCAATCTTGGGAAAGTCTATCTTTGTCATTGCTTCCTCAATCAAACTTAATGCTTTCACATCCTTCCTCTCTGAATCCATCAACTAAGTCTTTTAGGGGTTTGCGACGGAATCATACAGTACTCAAATTGTAAAATCATTGAATCCGTTGATCACAAACTCCCACAAGTCATTAGCTACCATTATGGTTTATGGTTTTAATCTTCTTTTCCTATGTATCATGATTTTTTCCATTAAAGGATAGTGCCTACTACCATATCTTTCATGCATCTCCTACCATGTTAAATATACCTAAAAAATAAATTCCCCAACTCACTATGGAAGTTGGCCCTCAAAGCTCTTATAGCATGCAAAAAATAAATCAGAACCCTACAAACTTTGCTAGTAGACAATGTCAGGTGACAAAAAGATGGTGCCAAGTTACTTGGGATGTGAAGGAGCCAAGTGAGCTCAATAGAAGGGGGGCAACTCAGCATAGTGTATGTTGAGTGAGCTCAGCAGAATGGATGCCAAGAGAGCTCAGTCACCATTGCAAGCTGGAGCTAGGCAAAAAGGAACTAAGTGAACATACTAAGAACTATAGAGGGAAACTTGGTGGACTTGGTAAAGACAACACATCATACACAAATGAAGTGATCTATTTAACAAACTTGTTGTTTGAACATTTCTACCATTAAAACAAAGAAAGCATAACAATAAAGTTTTCAAATATAAGCTTCTCAAATACAAAAGTACCATGCAATGATGAATAGAAGGGAGACAATAATGAAACAATGCTTGGATCGATTAGTATGCCTACCTGCTTGCTTGCTTTCTATTCAACTTGGTTAAACTATTACAAAATCTGGGAGCAATCAACTTCAACACACTTGAAACTTAAAATTGATAAAACTAAACTCAAACTTAAACTTAGAACACTAAAGGGTGCATAGAATGAGCCTAAAGAAATCATTTCTTCACAATATAAAACAATACAAACTCATAGAAACCAAGGTGATTTATATCCGTGCTGTTGCAAATAATGTCTTCTTCCTGAACCTTCCTTCTATTCTGTAACCTTTGACTTGATCTAATGATCATCTTCCTTCTTTGCTCTATGCTTTACTCTGCACGTTTCTTCTACTCTCTAATCTTTCCAACTCTCTGAATGAATTAGATTCAATCCTTTTGTCTTATTGCAAAATGTCTCCCTCTCATTTTCAAATTTTAAACTCCGCTACCAAGTTAATGAGGGTTAGGCAGGTAGGTGGGCCTTTGGCTCTAGGGACAATCAACCAAACAAATTAAATTTCTAATAGTTATAACACCCACACTCATTGCCTAATACAAAAGTCTTATTAGGATTACATCTAGGCATTGAAAATAGATATAATGTACTATTTTCTCTAGTACCCATTCCAAACATAATACACACCAACATAAGGACAACTACTCCTACTATGTATTTGAGAAGGCTACTTCTCTTAATAACTTCACATGCTTAAATGCATTGCTGGAAAAGTTCAAATTTGTATTTTATAGAGTCGTGGCACAAAACTCGATCAAATTTGATTGCACTTAAAATTTGACAACTGTAAAAGTAACATTGATTATGTTATTTCCTATGCTTGTAGCTCTTTCCTAGGACATCACATGACTAAATGCTAGGACATCACATGACTAATTTTCATTAGGGAAGCTTATTTCCTATGCTTGAAGTGGTTTTCTAGGTCGTCTATGAAGTCTTCCATGGTTGATAGTAGTGTTTACTATCTTTCCATATTAAATTGACATATGTCTTTAAACACACACACACACACACACACACACATAAATTAGTACCCTTGTTTATGTTCTACATAATGGTATAACTTGTTTATTCAAAGAGAAACAATGATATCATTTATGACAATATTAAATTGAATTTCTTTATAGGTTTTATATCATTCATAATTATATATTTTTGATAAAATGAAAGTAAATAAGAAAATAATTTCTTTATTTTATTAACTAAATAATTTATGAAAATATACCAAACTATATATCATGTTTTCCTTTCTATAATCTATATTTAGTTTGGTAGTATAAAAATATTTATGAATTATAACTCTAACAACAAATAGCATTTGATAGCATCTAAATTAAAATTATCAAACTATATAATAGATTTTTCCTTCTATATTCTATATTTAGTTTGGAATTGTAAACAAATTCATCATTATAACTCTATTTACAAACATGTCTTTGATAGTGTCAAAATTATATCTTTTATAGAATTTAAAAATAATTATTTGATCCCTCTAAGAAAATAAGATTTTATATACTTTGTGTTTGTTTTTATTGTTTAGTACACTAAATTGAAATATTCCAATGTTGATGTTCATAGTACCCATTCCAAACATAAATCACTACATTGTTAAATGATGAATGGATTAGAGATAGATGTTCATATATCTGTCCGAATAATCGCAAAGTTAGCTAGAAAGTTAGAGATCTTTCCTACACTGACATCTACAAAATGTTGCTTTACTAGGTGAAGCGGTCTTTATTTGCAAAACCAAATTTGCATAGACCCAGTTTTGTTATGTTCTTAAAAGATACAAATTCGCAGCATCTTATTGTACCATTTTTTGATTCCATATTGTCATAATTGGATTCTGAAGAAATTGCAAAATTTATCATGGATAGTTGGCCTACTATTGAGTGACTCTTCCTTGGCCAAACAATGAATTTAAATGTGATATTTTGAAGTAATCTTCATGTGTTCTCTTAGCAACTATTCAATGAAATAACTCTTTTATTTGGCATCATAAATCATTGTACGGTTGTTTTATCATCTCAATCTTTTATAATAGTAAGCAACCCTCATGTTTAACTATCATCTTACTATCCCGAATTCCATGCTTCTGCTATTCATGTGGGAACATGGAGCACCGGCTGATACATGAAAGTTTCAAGTTGTAACTTGGTTGTGTTGTGTTTGTCTACAAAATTGTATTTAAAATTTATGCTAATGAGATTGCACCTAAACAATATTGGAATTCATCAACTACAACAGCAAGTAAATGATACTTCAAAATGATAAATCGCATTTCAGTTGGGATCACACCTAAGCAATATCGCTCTATCAAATTTGATAGTTGACTTCTAAAAAAAAATCAATTAATGAATACCTCTCGTATATTCCTTCTGATTGTTCTTGCTCCTCTGTTTGTAGGTCTAATTTTAGAAGATCCAAAAACCTGGAGGTATTTTTGCGTTTCGAGTTTATTATTCTGGAAATCTGAATGTCTTACTACTGAAAGACTTATCCAACATTTACATGTCAATCCACCAGAAGAATTCATATATGCAAGACGTCAGCATATGGTTTGAGAAAAACAAATTATAGGGAAGCTAGGTTTAAGTGGGAATTAATGGACATTTGATAGAATATTGAGAGACTTAGCTTAAATAAATTCATCCATTTAACTTACTCAGAAAATTTATTAATGCAAACCAATGTTGAGTGCAGTGCATGCAAGAGGTCAAGAAAACATGGTATCCAACTTGGATCGTACCTAAGCAACAAGCATGTAAATGAAATTTGACAATGCAATATGGTTTTTTTTTAGCAAAGACTGCTATATGACAGAAAAAATTATATTACACAGACTGCACTTAATTTTGTAAACAGACATGTAAATCAAATGGCTGGGTATTCTGACTTGATAAATTGCTTCATATGTTCAAGTAAAGTTTGAAAATGACTTACAAAAACTTACGAAAACATTCAAAGTGATTTCTGGAAACTACAATTACATCTTCCATATCAATAGTTACTTCATTATTAAAAATAGACACCTGGGATGGGGAGAATTATACAATTCAACCAAACATGTATAAATGATAAGATAATATTTATTTGCCAAGTGTGAGAAATATTAAAACAAAAAACAAAACTCACAAACTAACCCTAAAATCTGCTCGGGAACAACTATTACCGAGTGATAAATTTTGTTCGGTTACCAAACCAAGTTAGCTCGGTAAATGAAGGAACACACAACTCGGTAACCAAAGTGATTACGAAGTGAACTCGGTAGAAGAGATTACCGAGTGAACTCGGTAGAAGAAGACATCGGGTGTACTCGATAGCCATAGGAGAATGGAGCTCGGTAGAAGAAGGCATCGAGTGTACTCGGTAGCCACTATAGAGAAAGACTTCTACCAAAGACAATACCGAGTGCAAACTTATAACATGAATATTTCCACCATTAAAACCAGAGACTCAAAGCTTCAAACTTTCAAATAAACTTTCCAAAATGCAATGAATAGAAGAAGGACAACAATGGATTCAAGTATGCTTTCTTGCATTCTATTTAACTCTAATTCAAACTATTACAAATCTGGGAGCATTTGGCTTCAACCAGAAAACCCTAAAATAACCCTAAAACTTCAAACTAAAAACTTTTAAACTTTAAACTTCAAACTTGCAGCTCTAATGGATGCATACTGCAATGTCTGGAGCAATCACTGCTTCAACAGGTTGAATCAAACAAATGATAAACTTACAGAATGACAAGAGAAGAAACACGTGCAACTGCAGGCACAAAATTAACTTCCTTTTCTTTGCACTCTGACGTCTGGATCTGTTGATCACTTCTCTCTTCTTTCTTCTCTACAACTTCTGATCTACTCTTCTTCTCCTCCTTCGTTTTTGGTCGAAAGACACTGATCATTCCTTTGTCTTCTACCAAAAAATTTTCCCCCTCATTTCTGAATTCAAAAAATTTCCACCTCCCATGCAATAAATTCAATTGATCATTCTGCAAGCTGTCAGGGAGGTAGGTGGCGTTTGGCTCCAGGGAGAAATAACTGACTGCATTAAATATTCCAACACTCCCCCTTTGTCCCAAGCCAAACAAACAAGATCACTACTAATCCAAATCAACTACACCAAGACTCTCTCTTAGGTGTACAAAAGTTCCAATGCCTAATGGCTTGGTAAACATGTCTACTAGCTGCTACTCAGACTTGCAATATTCAATCTTGATATCTCCATTCTCCACCAACTTTCTGATGAAGTGATATCTGATCTCTATGTGTTTGCTTCTCCCATGGAAGACTAGATTCTTAGATAATGCAATAGATGAAATGTTGTCACAATAAATTCTAGTTCCATCCTCTTGCCTTTCATTCAAATCTGTCAAGATCCTCCTTAACCAAATAGCTTGACATGCTGCTGCATTTGCTGCTATGTATTCAGCCTCTGCTGTAGATTGAGCAATAATAGGTTGCTTCTTGGATGCCCATGAAATTGCACCCGATCCCATATGAAACATATATCTAAAAGTGCTCTTCCTATCATCTAAACTTCTAGCCCAATCACTATCTATATAACCAACCAAGTTGAAATCATTTATTGCAGTATACAAAATTCCAAATCCCTTGGTACCTTTCACATACCTTAGGATCCTCTTTCCTGCTTGCGAATGAGAATCCTTTGGTGTTTCCATAAATCTATAAATTAAACTTACTGCATGCATTAGGTCTGGCCAAGTTGCAGTCAAATACATTAAACTTCCAACCATACTCTTGTATAGTGTTGGATCCACTCTCTTGCTAGAGTCTTCCTTTCTCAACTTTAGACCTACTACTGTTGGTGTGGGGGCTATCTTACTATTCTGCATTTTAAATCTCTCCAAGATCTGCCCTGTATACTTTTCTTGAGAGATGAAGATGCCATCATGCATTTTTTTTACTTCTATGCCTAGAAAGTATTTCAAGAGACCTAGGTCTGTCATTTCAAATTCACTTTTCATAGCCTCTTTAAATTCACCAATTAGAGTCTTGTCATTACGAGTAAAAATTAAATCATCTACATACAAGACAACAATCAACACATTACCATTAGCTATCTTGATGTAGAGAGTAGGATCACCATTGCTTTTGCTAAAGCCATTGCTCATCAAATATGAGTCAATCCTATTGTACCATGCTTGTGGAGCTTTCTTGAGCCCATAAGGAGCCCTCTTCAATCTATATACCTTATTCTCTTCACTTGCAACTTCATAACCAAGTGGCTGCTCCACATATACTTCTTTAAATATACCATTTAGGAAGGCAGACTTCACATCCATTTGAAATACCTTCCACTTGTGCTAAACTACAATTGCTATGACAGAACACATGGTTTCCATTCTTGCAATCGGGACATAAGTCTCATCATAGTCTCTTCCATACTGTTGTTTGTAGCCCTTGACTACCAACCTTGCCTTATGCCTATCAATCTTGCCTTTAGCATTGCATTTGGTCTTGTAGACCCATTTCACTTCAATCACCTGCTTCTTGGGAGGAAAATCAATTAGCTCCTATGTCTCATTCCTTTCTATAGCATCTATCTCCTCATCTATGGCCTTACACTATTTATTCTCTTTAACAACTTCTTTAAAATATATTGGGTCACTATGAGAAAATAATGCAAAATTAACACTCTCATCATAATCTTCATACATTTCATCTTGGTATATCTCCCTAAGACTCTTGGTCTTTCTTGGTAATAGGGAGGAGAGTGTGGGATTAGAATCTGCACTGCTACTACATGGCCCTGACACTTGGTCATGCCCAGAGGAGCTCGGTAATGTTTGAGGCTGGTTTCCTTTTCTTCTATCTGCTCCTTCTTCTTGTTGTTCATCAGCATCCTCTTCAATCATAATTGGAACTTTGCTTGAAGTGCTTGGTGAATCATCAATTGAACTATACCAAGACTGATTTTCAAGGAATTCAACATCTCTTGAAAGCATCATCTTGTTGTTCAATGGGTCATACAATCTGTATGCCTTTGATTCTGGGTTGTACCCTATGAAGATGTACTTCACACCTTTGTTATCCAATTTTTGCCTTTGCTCTTTAGGCATGTGTTCATATGCAACACATCCAAACACCCTTAGGTGTTCAACTGTCCATCTTCTTCGTGACCATGCTTCCATTGGAATTCTGTCACAGACTGCCTTTGTGGGACACCTATTGATTAGGTAAACTGTTTTTGCCACAGCCTCTCCCCAAAATTCAGTTAGGAGACCTTTCTCTTTCATCATCCTCCTTGCCATTTCAACAATGGTCCTGTTCTTTCTTTTAGCCACTCCATTCTGCTGTGGTGTATGGCTGGCTGTGAGCTCTTTCTTTATACCATGTCTCTTGCAAAAAATTTACAAAATAATTGGAGGTATACTCCCTTCCTCTATCTAATCTTAGGACTTTGATATAGTGTCCACATTCTCTTTCAGCCTGGGCTTTAAATTTTACAAATTTAACAAATGCTTCAGATTTATTCTTGAAGAAATACACCCATGTCCTATGACTAAAATCATCAATGAATGTCATAAAATAAGTACTCCCTCCAATGGAAGTAACTTGCATAGGACCGACTAGGTTAGTATGCACTAACTCTAATGGATATCTAGCTCTCCTAGAATTTCCAAAATTAAAGGGAAGCCTATGTTGCTTACCAAAATACAAGCCTCACACTTGTCATATGAATTTCCTATATGTGGCAAACCTTCCACCATTCTTTTATTTGATAACAAATTTAAATCAGCATAGCCAAGATAACCATACCTGAGGTGCCATAGTTGTGAGGGGTCTTCAATCACACTCCTTAGAGCTGATTGTGTGGGACGTGCAACACCAACTTGAGATGAGAAACATGTCTCAATCCTCAAGGGAAACATTCTATTCTTTGTCATTTGAATTGCTGCAAGTAGGTTCTTGCTCCCATCCTTTTCTTGAATGACACACATGTCATTCTCCACAACACCTTGTATCCATTTTGAATGAGCTGACCAATGCTCATCAAATTGTACTTCATGCTAGGGGCAAAATACACATTTTGTATTTCCCTTTTCTCACCTTTCTTGGTGCAGACCATAATAGATCCTTTGCCCACAACTGGTAGGGTTCCATTGTTACCCATCTTAATTTTTGATTTGAAACTCTTGTCAATGAATGAAAACAAAGTTTTATTACCACTCATGTGGTTGCTACATCCACTATCGAGGTACCAAACCTCAGGGCTTCCTTCTTCACCAACATTACACATGATGAAGGCAGCAGCATTGGGTCCACTTCCCATGTTCACATCACCCACATTTACTTGTCCTAACTGATCATTCTACTTCTTCCAACATTCACTTGCGTAATGCCCATATTTATGACAGTAGCAGCATTCTACATTACTCTTATATGAGTTGTAATTTTTCTTACCTCCTCTTGAAGTATTTTGAGAGCTACTTGCTCCATCTGCTCTTTCTGAGCTTTCTGCTGCAGCATTTCTTTGTCCTCCATTACCTTGGCCTCTACCTCTAAAATTTTTGCCTGATCCATTTCTTCCTCTCCCCCTTCCTCTTGGATTTGACTAAGCCTTGAATGCTTACTCTTGAGAAGATGAAGATGTAGATCTATTGATCCTATGCTCATGGGTTTGAAGAGAACACATCAACTCATTCATTGTCAAAATAGTGAGGTCTTTTTCCTCTTCTATTGTCATGACCAAATGGTCATATTTATGAGGTAAACTCCTCAATATCTTTTTCACTATCCTCTCCTCTTGATAGTCTTATTGATTTGACTTCGGTTAATTACATTGGAGGTCCTTGAACTGAAGTTTGCAACTGATTCATTTTTTTTCATTTGAAGGTTCTCAAACTCCTTCCTTATATTCTGTAGCTTTACAGTGTGGACTTTATCAGTCCCCTTGAAGTTCATCTCAAGATTATCTCAGGCTTCCTTTGCATAATTTGCTACTGCAATCTTTGGGAATACTGTCTCTGTCATTGCTACTTCAATCAAACTTAATGCCTTAGCATCTTTCCTCCTTGACTCCTTCAAATGAGTTTTTTGTGCATTTTTGAGGGCAGCATACTGAGTTGGATCAGTCACATCATTGAATCCATTTACTAAAAACTCCCATAAATCATTTGCAACCATAATGGTTTTCATCTTCTTTGCCCATGTATCATAATTCTATTCATTAAAGGATGTTGGTTGTTGCCATATCTTTCCTGCATCTCCTGCCATGATAAATATCCCAAGAAAACAAATGCCCTAACTCATTGTGGATGTCGAGCCTCAAAGCTCTAATACCATGTGAGAAATATTAAAACAAAAAACAAAACTCACAACCTAACCCTAAAATCTACTTGGGAACAACTATTATTGAGTGATAAATTTTGCTCGGTAACCAAAGAGAATAGGCGGCAGGAGAGTTTACCAAATTAGCTCGATAAATGAAAGAACACACAGCTCAGTAACCAAAGTGATTATTGAGTGAACTTGGTAGGCAAAGTGATTACTGAGTGAACTCGGTAGAAGAAGACACCAACTATACTCGGTAGCCATAGGAGAATGGAGCTCGGTAGAAGAAGACATTGAGTGTACTTGATAGCCACTGCAAAGAAAGACTTCTACCAAAGACAATACCGAGTGCAAACTTATAATGTGAATATTTTCACCATTAAAACTAGAGACTCAAAGCTTCAAACTTTCAAATAAACTTTTCAAAATGCAATGAATAGAAGAAGGACAACAATGGATTCAAGTATGCTTGCTTGCATTCTATTTAACTCTGATTCAAACTATTATAAATCTGGGAGCATTCGGCTTCAACCAGAAAACCCTAAAATAACCCTAAAATTTCAAACTGAAAAACTTTAAACTTCAAACTTGCAGCTCTAATGGCTGCATACTGCAATGCCTTGAGCAATCACTGCTTCAACAAGTTGAATCAAACAAATGATAAACTTACAGAATGACAAGAGAAGAAACACATGCAACCGCAGGCATGAAATGAACTTCCTTTTCTCTGCACTCTGACGTCTAGATCTACTAATCACTTCTCTCTTCTTCCTTCTTTGCAACTTCTGATCTGCTCTTCTTCTCCTTCTTCTTTTTTGGTTGAAAGACACTGATCATTCCTTTTGTCTTCTACCAAAAAGTTTTCTCCCTCATTTCTGAATTCAAAAAATTTCCACCTACCATGCAATAAATTCAATTGATCGTTCTGCAAGTTGTCGGGGAAGTAGGTGGGCATTTGGCTCCAGGGAGAAACGACTGACTGCATTAAATATTCCAACACCAAGGAGCTCTAGATATGATCATAATTACCAAAGAACATTAAAAATAACAATAAGATGTAACTTATAATAAAATAAAGCTAGACAGTAAGATAAATGTGAGGTATGGTCTTCCAGTAACATATGGTCTCACATTGAATGCTAGGCAGGTTTTCCATTAACACGGAATCTTTCTACACAATTTGTTTCCTTAGAGATCAAGGGACACCAGTTCAACCAATGTTCTCATTGATTCTAGAATAGACCCACTCAACTTGTTTCTTCAAAGGTTCAAAGTATTGAGTCCCTTGAAAAGTTCTACATCTGAAATAATGTTCATCATACTGGCCTCATGCTATTGGCAAGGACTAGCTGGGCCCACTGAAATCCAGAATTATTCAAGGCTTCCAGTGTGCCCATTAAGCCGGTTCAGACTACCCCTTAATCCAAAGGATAACTTGATCTCAAATCACGATATCATAGTTAAGATCTAAGTAACCAGATATACTTGTTCCAAACGAGGAAAAATTCCTTTGATCGAAGAGAAAACTAGTTTCGTTAGATGAAGCAAACTATGGTTCATGAACCATAGCATCTAGCTTTCCTAGTTTTTTAGGAACAGCTCCTGATGAATGATTTTGGGATAAATATAAAATCTATAGAAAATTCAACTCGAGCAGGGAGTCGGGAATAGTGCCTTCAAATTTATTTAAAACCAAGTTCAAAATGCTGAGATGTTTTAGCTGTACAATAAAATCTTGGAGCTCTCCTTGAGTTTGGTTTCTTCCTACATCAAATACTTCAAGGAATGTACAATTTACAATGGATGATAGAATGATACCTTCCAATCTATTGCCATAGACATTTAGTGTATGAAGATTACTCAGATTTCCCACTTTCTCTAGCATCACCCTGCAAATCAGTCTCACCTAAATTTAAATTTCTCAAGTTCATACATCTCCCCAAATTTGTGAGAGTGGTGCCCCTGAGTTTTTTATTTGACAAATCCAGAAGCTTAGTCAGACTTGTATTTGTGGAGAATGTAGATAGAATTTGCCCGGTCAAATTATTGCTTGACAAAAGTAAAGAAGTAGCATTCATTGTAGCGGGAATGGAAATGGCAAAATTATTGTGTGAGATATCAAATACATGGAACATTTTTTTGAAAATGGAAGGCATCCCGGCAATTTGTTTCCATTCAAATCCACTATCAAATCCATTCAAATCAATAGTTTTGTTCCAATTAAGAAGCTAAGGAACTATTAGGTTCATCTGCGGATGAGGATGAGAAAAGACATATAAAATAAGGATACTCAGAACATAAGAAATTAATAAAGAGAAATCAAATCGAAGCTTCGATATTAATATTTCTACCTCTTATCCCTTGCAATGATATTCATTTGTGTAGTCTATTGCACTGAAGCTGATGCAGATCAGCAATTTATTTACGACAATTCAAAGTAATGGTTTTGCAAATTTACAAGATTTTACATAAAGAGAAATTACAAAAAGGGGGACAAAATATTATATCAGATTAGCATCGGCCATAAATCATTTACAACTAGGGGTGCATATAATCAATAACAATATTAACAGGAATCACGTATTACTCTTACACCACGAGTGATTATTCACATTTATAGAAAATAACTATCCAATTAATATATTGATATTAAGATAAACCTCGAATACAAAAAAAGCAATAAAAAGAAGCATACAAGAAATAGCAGAAAGAGAAGAGGGATGTGGAAAATTTTGCGCATAGATCTTAGTGATGTGCACAGAGTGACCTCACTTTTTAAGGGGAAGATCTCCATAGTCTTCTGCTCCATGGGAAGAAGCATGTTTGTAATGTGAGAAATATTAAATACTTCAATCACAAAAACAACCCTAAACCTAAAAATTTGTTAAGCAACAACAATTACCGAGTACCAAAATTTTCTCGGTAACATAAAGAATCGAGTGGCAGGAGAGTTTACTGAGTGAGCTCTGTAAATGAAGGGCAAACAACTCTGTAGCCAAAGGATACTGTGTGAGCTCGGTAAAGACACAACTCGAAAACCAAAGGATACCAAGTGAGCTCGGTAGTGTGATTTCCGAGTGAACTCGGTAACCACAGGAAGGTGGAGCTCGGTAGAAAAAAGCACCAAGTGAGGTCGGTAGCCACTGCTGGGAGGAGCTCGGTTTGAATTGCAGATAACTTCTACCAAAGAAAAAACATAGTGTAGACTTATGATGTGAATATGTTCACCATTAAAAACAGAGACCCAAAGCTTGAAATATTCGACAATAAACTTCACAAATACAATGAACAAGAAGAAATGGAATCACGTATTACAACTTAGATTCAAACTATTACAAAATCTAAGAGCATTTGGCTTCAACCAGAAAACCCTAAACTGGTAAAACTTGAACAACTTCAATACTTCAAAACTTTAAACTTATAGCTTTAATTGCTGCATACAATAAAGCCTGGAGCAATCACTATTTCACTAGGACAAATGAAACAATACACTATGAACTATGAACTTATAGAATGACAGGAAGAAACACGTGCAACTACAAGCATGATAATGATCCCTTCTGTCTCTGCAACAACTGATCTGCTAATCACCCTCTTTGGTCTCTACAACTTCTGAGCTCTTCAACTCCCTCTATCTCTTTGTCTTTCTTTGACTACTCGAATGAATGTGAACAATCCTTTTTGGTCTTCTGCCAAAAAAGTTTTCCCCCTCATTTACAAATTTGACAAAACTCACTTACCTGGAATAAATTTTCTAGCTATTGTGCAATCCGTCGGGGGTGGTAGGTGGGTGTTTGGCTCCAGGGAGAAACGACCATCTGCATTTAATATTCCAACATGTAAAAATAAGTTTTTTATTCTAACTATTATTACATTTAACCATTGACTTTTGTGATCTCCCAAACGACAATACAAAAAAAGGTCTAAAGAAATCATTTTTTACTGGACTTTTTTCCCCTTTGCTATGCATTGTTTTTCAAATCAAATTGTCTGAAGACAAAAAAAAACAAAAACACTGCACACGGCTAACGTGCATGCCAAAAGAACATGCAGCCATGTCATGTTTTGACACCATTTGTAGGGATGGGAAGCTCAACATCCTCTACCAAAATGATAGGCCCAAAACATCGTTAGTCTACTACCTCGCGCAAAAACATGCCAGCACCCTTCTTGCTAATCATTTTAGATTGTCTTTAGCCATGTGTCCAAAGACACATGAAGAACATCCCTTATTCTTCAGCAGTTAGTAGTCTTATGTATGCAATGGTGTGCACTCATCCATATATTGCCCAAGAAGTGGGGGTTGTCAGTAGGTTCATGAGCAATCTAGGTAAACAACATTGGGATGCAGTAAAGTGGATCTTGAGATATCTTAAGGGCACTTCTAATTTTGTACTGTGTTTTGGTGGCAAAGAGACTTCACTCAGAGGTTATATGGATTCAGATATGGCTAGAAATTTAGACAATAGAAGATCTACTACTGGTTATATCTTTATATTTGCTAGAGAAACGATTAGTTGGGCATCAAAGTTACAACAAGTGGTCTCACTTTCCACTATTGAGGTTGAATACATTGCTCTCACTGAAGGAGCAAAAGAGTTGATTTGGTTGCAATATCTATTTGGTGACTTTGATTGTCCTCAACAAGGTTCAACCTTGCATTGTGATAGAAAAAGTGCTATTGACTTAGCTAAAAATGCAATGTTTTACAACAGGACCAAGCATATTGAGGTTCACTATCATTTCATGCAAAGTAAACTTGAAGAGGGAAAACTTCAAGTCTTGAAGATTAACACCAAGGAAAATCTAGTTGATACATTAACCAAGGTTATTCCATGAGAGAAGTTCAAGTTTTGTCGAACTTCTCTTGGCATTGTAAAGAAATAACAGTAGGGGAATTCAGGGGAGACTCATACATTACTGTTGTTGGACTTCAAGTGGGGGTTTTTTGGGTGCTTATGTGAAGCCCAATAGTCACCTTTTTATTATGCTCATTTTATTATTGTTCCCTCCAAATTGTTTGTCTCTTCATTTCCTTTGAGACTTTATAAATATGTTTTGGAGGTTGTTCATTGTATATTGTATTTAAAGAGATGAAGCAATAGGTGTGATGTAAAGTTCAAATATTTACATTAATAGAGATCTTTTGTACAGTGTGGATGTAGCCACAATTTGTGGTGAACCATGATAAATTGTGTGTTTGCATTTCTTTTTCTTTTGCTTGTTCTATTCATTTCCAGTTTGCAGTTTCAATGAAATTCACAATTGCTATCAGAGCTTGGCATAGACACTGGATTTGATTTTGGCATTTGACAATCTAAAGTCATGGAAGATTTGCAAGTGCAAAAATTCTCAGTATAGAATTTCAGTTTGTGGAAAGTTCAGATGCGTTGGTTGCTAGTCAAGCAAGACTTGGCAGTAGTAATTGATGGAAAGGCAAAGAAACTGGCTACAATGAAGGAAATAAAATTTTCTCAAGAACACTATGTTCTTAAGGTTCTAGAAATATTTGGCATGGCGGATGCCAAACCAGTCAACACCTCTCTCGCTGATCATTTTAGATTGTCTTTAGCCATGTGTCCCAAGACACAAGAAGAACAAGACTACATGAAGAACATCCCTTATTCTTTAGTAGTCAATAGTCTTATGTATGAAATGGTGTGCACTCATCCGGATATTTCCCAAGTAGTGGGGGTTGTTAGCAAGTTCATGGTCAATCTGGGTAAACAACATTAGGATGCGGTAAAGTGGATCTTGAGATATGTTAAGGGCACTTCTAATTTTATACTGTGTTTTTGTAGCAAAGACACTTCACTTAGAGGTTATACAAATTTAGATGTGCCTAGAAATTTAGACAATAGAAGATCTACTATTGGTTATGTCTTTACATTTGTTGGAGCAACGATCAGTTGGGCATCAAAGTTACAACAAGTGGTCTCACTTTCCACTACTAAGGCTGAATACATTGCTCTCACTGAAGGAACAAAAGAGTTGATTTGGTTGCAACATTTGTTTGGTGAATTTGATTATCCCCAACAAGGTTCAACCTTGCATTGTGATAGAAAAAGTACTATTGACTTAGCTAAAAATGCAGCATTTCATAGCAGGACTAAGCATATTGAGGTTCGCTAACATTTCATTCAAAGTAAACTTGAGGAGAGCAAACTTCAAGTCTTGAAGATTAACACCAAAGAAAATCTAGCTAATGCATTAATGAAGGTTGTTCTATGAGAGAAGTTTGAGTTTTGTCAAACTTCTCTTTGCGTTGTAAAAAAATAACAATAGGGGAATTCAGGGGAGACTCATACATTACTGATGTTGGACTTCAAGTGGGGTTTCATTGGGTGCTTATGTGAAGCCCAACAATCACTTCTTTATTATGCTCATTTTATTATTGTTCCCTCCAAATTGTTTGTCTCTTCATTTCCTTTGAAACTTTATAAATATGTGTTGGAGGTTGTTCATTGTATATTGTATTCGAAGAGTTGAAGCAACAACTATGATGTAAAGTTCAAATATTTACATTAATAGAGATCTTCCTTGTAGTGTGGACATAGCCACAATTTATGGTGAACCATTATAAATCATGTGTTTGCCTTTCTTTTTCTTGTTCTATTTATTTCTAGTTTGCACTTTTAGTGAGCTTCACAACAAGAACGGTAGTCCATATAAGGTCACTTTAATTTTCCACTTTTCTCTTGTTGTGTGAATGACTCCCTATCTGAGCTTCCCTTCTGTTGTTTTCAGTTGTCAAACTACATTTATTGTGGGAGTTTTTATGCTAGTTGATAATGTCCCCAGCTAGTGGTGACCCAATTATTGATACTGGTGTTCATGTTGCTACTTCAGAAAGCCATGACACCTCCATTTAACAAACATCTTTGCAAATTTGTCCCAAAGGTTTTTCAAAAGATAATCCTAATATTATTCTTCCTTTGCAAGAATTTGATGTTGCATGTGATTGGTTAGAATAGCGTACCTTAATAGGGTATTTTGTGGGTAGGACTCATCTTGAAGCTATCTTTGAGAATGGGTTAACAAGAGTTGGAATCCTCATGGAGTCTGCCTTGACAATATACAAAAACTTACCAAAGGTTTTTTTTATTTCACTTTGCCAACCCATCGCAAGAAGATGCAATTTTTAACATTAGTTCTTGGTCTGTGCGTTCTTCCCTACTTGTTTTTCAAAGATGGTTGAGAGACTTATCTATCTCTGAGGAAAAAAAGCTTAAGGTTCTTGTGTGGGTAGAGTTCTTGGGTTTACCCTTGCCATGTTGGCCTTTTATGAGTCCATTTCCAATAATCTTAGCAAATTTATCACAAAGAAACATGCAAAAATTTTCAATGCTCACCCTCAAAAATACATTTTTGTTAAGATTGATCTTTCTAAGAATTTTAAGGATTCTATGGAAATACAAATTGGGTCTCAATCCTTCTCTCAAAAGGTGCTTTACTTGAAGCTTCCTAACACTTGCTATAGGTGCCAGTTAGTCGAGCACAAGATTTGGGAATGCCCTTTGGTTGTGCCAAGGGTTAAACCAGCAAAAGGGAAAAAAGAATAATTGATTAGTATTGGGTGCAAGGGAAATGCTCCCTTGGCTCCTAAATATTCATATGCAGCTATTGTTTCAGTTCCTCCTATCTCAACAAAAGCACAAACCCTAGCTCATTTAGGGATGCAAGTGATTTTTTTAGAACCAAACCTTGATGTTTCATAGATTTAAAACCTTGGATCACAAGGGATTAAAGTAGGTGCCAAGGCTAACACCTCAGTTGCGATTCATACCCTTCTTGTTTCTTTTTCCATAGCGACTCAAAATTTGTTGTGTTCTCGCAGCCTTTTTAGACAAGCTGAGAAGCTAGAGGAGAAATGACAAGCCATTAGTATAGAGGATTTTCCTTCTAGCTTTAACCTAGATTCTACTTTCTTGCAAAATAGTTACTCCTCTCTCAAGAATTTTCATAAATTTTTTTATCATGGAATTGCGAGGTCTTACAAACCTCTTGAGAAAGTACTATGTTAGGGATACCTATCATAGACTCGAAAATTTAGATTTTCTCTATATGCAAGAAGTTAAGATCTCTAGTTTCATGCTTTCATCTACATGTCACATCATTTGGCTGGATGGCATTATGTTTTTCTCTCAACATGATGTTGGTAGAGGTGGTGTAGTTACTCTCTTATCACCTCATCTTCATTCTTCTATTATTTCGCATGGTTCTGACCTCATGCACAAAATCATTTGGCATTTTCTTTCTATTAGAAATCATTCTTTTGGAGTTGTTAATGTTTATGGTCCCAATGATGTTGTGGAAAGATCTCAATTGTGGAGTTGGCTAGCTAACAACTTGCCTTTAGCTACTTGGGTTATGTGTGGTGACTTCAATATGGTTGAGTCAGCCTCTAACAAATATGTCATTTTGCCTTTTTACTAGACAGCGGGGGAATGGGAAGCCTACTACTTTATGCATAATAAATTGGGCCTTTTTTATCCCAATACTAACCATCACCAACATAGTGGGGTTTGGTACACTTGCTCCAACTTTTGAGCTGGCTCTGACTACTTTTTAAAATGTCTTGATCATGCCATAATTACTGCACAATCCTTTTTCTCCTTTTCTGACGATCAAGATTTACCTATCAATCCCTTACTAGATGTGATGTTATCTGACCACTATCCCATTTATTTTAGAGAATTCTTTATCTTGAAGTTGAAGATGGAATATCTACTAATTTACAAGAATCAATGTGAAGCAATGGATAAAAATATCCAATGACCTATAGATCAATATGCAATTGCAGGGCATGATGTAATGAATAGAAAAGCTAAATGTCTTATAAGATTGTGTTTTGTATGCTCAATTATGATAAATGTCCATGAAAAATCTACTTCAAAGAAACTTTTGAAGAAGATATGAGAGATATATCAAAGAAAATCATTTGGAAATAGTATTTTATTAAGGGAAAAGTTTTATCTCTTAAGAACGGAGAATTCGTAAAAGGTCCTAATTGAAAATTTTATGCCAATTTTGGCTTACGATTTGGATTATCTATTAAATCATAGGCCTATCAATCCTTGGAGACTTATAACCTTCCAACTAACCTACTTTGATAATGTATGCCTTGTATCATACTGCATGGTTAGAAAATTCTCATATCCATTAAGATATGAAATTTTGGATATAACCTCCTTGCTATAAATATCTTCTTCTAATGTCCAAGTAGCCTTAGAATTAAAGCGGGATTTCTAATTGAAAAATCTCTTGAGATGTGTTATTTTTTAATTTCTTCTTGGCTTCTCTACTATGTAGAATTCTCTCCATTCTAGGAGCCTAATGCACTAGCATCTATACTATTGATTATGTATGTTTATTCACCTTGTTGTTGTTGTCACCATCAATATTAGGAGGGCCTTTTTAGGGTAACAAGTACGAGTCATTGAAGATTGGGGAATGTGTAATATTTTAAGGTAGCTTGACCTTTTAGTAACAAACTCCATATTTCTCAAAAATCTGATTAGGGCCTATTATGTTCATCATTGGTTTAGTGTAACTCCATTTGAGAAATATGTCTTTGTTAAGGTTTACCATGACCATAACTCTAACCTAGAATTAAACATCTATCTTTCTTTGGTCCACTTTTTCCTTGGTATCTTTGGTACTCTATTGTATATTTTCTTTAACATTTTTATGTACTTCGTTAATTGCCTCTACATACTCTTCATCTTGACTACTCCTATTCTATATCTTTTACAAATATCTTGGTTCAAATATTTTATTTCCTTGTGAATTTTACAAACACCTCTAGGAGTATATCGGTCCCAATCTACACAAATTTTTTCTTGAAGCCTATCATTCTAAAGGCCTGGTAGTGATTATCAACAAATTAAACATTAGATTCATACCTAAACCAAGAGATCCTAAGGATATTCGCAATTGGTGGCCCATTACCCTACTAAATGTGTCATATAATATTATTGCTAAGACAATGTCTCTTAAAATTTTCCACCTCCTACCTTTAATTGTGTAGCCTAAGAAAACTTGCTTTATCAAGTCTAGATATATTCTTGATATCATTGTTGTCTAAAAAGGTACTGAGTGGGCTTGCAAGTCCAAGTAGCCGGTTGCTTTTTTGAAAATAGATTTTGCAAAAGCCTATGACTGGATTGAATGGCCCTTCATTTTGGCTATGCTCTTTGGAGATGCTAATGCTTGCATTACCATCAATAACTCCCAATCTAATGCCTTGAGGCTTTTTTGTTCCATTAGGAAAAGTTTCCCTCTTGTCCCAGTGCTTTATGTTCATTTTGTTGAAGGATTTGGTTATTTACTAGCCCACTCTATGTCTTTAGGTTTGGTTTGTAGCATCTCTTTATCAAAATCCTCTTCCTAGTTGGTTAATGGTCATTTTGTCGATGATTCCTTTCTCACTCTTTTGGAAGATAAAGAAAACATCAATAATGCCTTAAATTACCTTAACACATTTTATCAAGCCTTTGGCTCTACTATTTAATGGCATAAAATGATCTATTATTGCTAGTTTTTTTTGCCAATGCCACCTTGGCTTAACCAATTTGAATAGAAATAGGTCACTCATAGGGAGATTTTTTTCTTTCTAGGCATTCTTTTTTTTATTTCAAGTGTCACCAGTGGATATGTGGAATGTTGTGCTTGCCAAGATTACTAAGAACCTAGATTATTGGCTTAAAAAACAGCTTTCTTTTGTAAGAAAATTCCATATTTGCTCTAAAGTTCTTGCAGCAATGCATGTGTATTATTCTTCTTGTTCGGCTACTTCAAAAGCCTCCTATCAAAAATTAGAGTGATTTCTCTGTGATTTTCTTTGGGCTTCTAGTTCCAATCATCATGGCTTTGACAGAGTTTCTTGGGATTTTTGTTGTATCCTCAAAGAGTCTAAAGGCCTTGGCCTTCTCTCCAAATAGAAGAAAGGCCTTGCTTTATGTTCCAAATGGATTTTTCATGCCATCACTAGAGATGAAGCTTGAAAGATTCTTGTTTGGCATTACATTTCTTCTAGGTTTTCCATTAATGAACTTGCATGGAAGGGGATTGGCTTCCATGTCCTTCTCATCATGTGAGAACCCATGCTCATACAAGGCTATTTTGTTATCAAGAGGATATGGAAAGCTTGGTAAGCTATCAAGCCTTGGCTGCATTGGTCTAGTGATGAGTTCCATGATGGGGTCTCTTTGAACTAGCATAACATTTGGTGGTCTCCTTTATTTTCCATCCAGGATATTCCCCTTTCCAAGACTCAAGGTGCTAGTGCTTTGCATTTTTTCAAATGAGGTATCAAGACTCCTAAACATCTTTTCTCTAGGGTCTCCATGAGTCTCAAAGCTTAGGAAGATATGAAAGTCTAGTACCATCTTGCCTATTTAGATTAGAATACTTTTGATTTATTGCTTTCTACAATTCTAAGACACTTAATTCATAAAGTGGGTATCCAGGCTATTAGACCTTGGTGGACTAATTTGAAGTGGTATCTTGCCAGTCATTTCACCAATTACAAACCAATTCTAGGTTATAGATGTCTTTCTCCCCATCTGTCGATGGTGGATAAGAACAATTAGAGATCACATTTGGAATCTTCTCTTTGTCAATGGAGAAAGCACTTTCGCACTATGTCGAGTGCTATTATAGAACCCAAGATTGCCCATTTTTCTTGGTGCCTAGCTTTTCAAGGTCTTCCCCTTGGGCCTCAGCTTAAGCATATTAGGGTTCTATATCCTAGGTGTCCATTTTGTAGCCAACCAGAGTCTTTCCTGCATATTTTCTAGTTTTGTAGATGTGCCCAAAATTATTGGCATTATTTCATGATTTCTCTAATCCATTTTGACCTGAACCTTTTTCTTGGCATATGGTTATTTTTTGTGATTCCCCTAGAATCCCTAGAAAATTTACCTAGATTTCCAATACCTTTAGGATAGAGATTTTATTCATTCTATGGAAAGATTTTCACTCATAGTTTTCTTGATATAAATATTTCTATGTACACTAAGGCATGCATTTGTAATAATGTGATGATGTAGATTCAAGTACAAGCAAACAAGGTGGCCTTGGAGGTGGGCAACCTGCAACACCTTCTTAAGAATTGGGACAATGCCCCTTCTAATTTTTCTAGGGTACCTCTAGTTGCCTCTGTTGATACCTTGATGCTCGAAGGCCACCACCAAAGACACAACTCTTCAAGCCACTACTCACACACATTGTATTCATAGGCTTCATGCCATCACTCTATCAATGCTAGCAATGGTAGATGGAGGAACTGCTTCATTTCCCCACTCCATGGTGGTACTGGCTAGTCCCTAGCTCCTCCTCCTAGTCCTCAATGTGTGATTTTTGGGAAGTGTCCATTTTCCCTGGAATTGGCTATCTCACCTCCATGGCCTAATCTGAAGGATGTTAACCAGGTCCCTAATGCTGCTGATGATGGCTAGACTATTCCCAGCCTGCCTACCAATCCCAAGGATGACTATAGATTTCATGATCATAATGAACCATCCCCCTCGGCTTGCACTTTCTTAGCTACTTAAGAGTTGCTTTATATGTTTTTTTTTTTATAAATAGTTTTTTATTTTGGCTTCGACAATGTGAACTCTCACAAGGTGATCTTTTATCACCTAACCCTTTCTTGTGAATTGTAATCTTAGTATACTATTAATTAATAGAAAACTACTATTCATTAAAAAAAAGATGTGAGGTCCTTCATCTCACCAAGAAAAAATGTGCTATCTTAGATATTGGAAACAATGCCATTATTAGTTGATATTATTTTTTAATTAAAAAAGGAAGAAAAATGAAAGTAACTATTGAAAAAGAACAATGAAATAAGTTGATTAGCCATTGGATAGAATATTAATCATGAGTTATTTGGAGCCATTTTGGTACATTTTTCCTCATACATCACTTAATGATTTCCTTAGGTCTATCTCATACCATTCTATTATTTTATTTAGCTTGATATCCCACATTTGTATTTCTGTGATTGTAAATTGACAAGTGGTGGAATACTAAAATCCAAGGGACTACTATGTTTCGCATAGAGAGGAATCATGAAATTATTATAAGAGGTGATTTCTTTGAATAAAACCTCCTTTGTTAATATTTTTAAGAAGAAAAAGGAAATTGAAAGTAAGCTTGATGAATTTCAAGCAAGGATGGAAGGAAGAGAATTTTCAATTACTACTCCTAACGATGAACGACAGTGGAGAAAGAAATTGAATCAAGTAATTAAAAGAGAGGAAGTCTCCTAGAAACAAAGATCTATGATTTCATGGCTCTAGAAGGTAGATAGAAATATAGCATTTTTCCAAAGGTTGGCCTCAAAGAAAAAAAGAAACATGATTAGGTATTTACAACCCCACTCAAACTGAGGTTGACCCATCAACATAGAGTGACTTACTAGATATTATACACTTTGCATCGGATGAACAAACCAACAAAGGACTTGTAATAAATGTTGCTAAAGAAAAAGTTGGAAAGACACTCTTCTCTATGGGAGCCTTCAAGGCCCTAGGCCTTGATGAATTTCCCTCACCTTTTTCTAAGGAGTTTTTGAAGATCATTAAGTATGATCTTGTTCATGTAGCAAGTGACTTTGTCAAAACTAGTAGAATTCTTAAAGAGATAAACCAAAATTTCTTCATTTTTGTTCTAAAAATTGATGACCCAACTTAGTTGGAGGATTTTAGATTGATAATCCTTTGTAATACCATATACAAGATCATCTCCAAGGTGGTTGTGAACATAAGGAAACCTATTTTGAATAAGGCAATTAGTACTTCTCATAAAGTCTTTGTCCATGGTTGGAAAATCCTAGATGCTATAATCTCCCCTCATCAAGTCCTTCACTCTATGGTGAGGAGCAGGAACCCAGGTATCAAAATGAAACTCAATATTTCAAAGGTTAATGATAAGATGAGGAGAGAATTTATGATTAAATTTTATTGACAATTTGGGTTTGGGGAGAATTTTCTTAGTTTTATTGGGGAGATGATAAACAATGTCCAATTTTTGGTTTTACTTAATAAGTCCCTGGGAAAATTCTTTCAGACTGAGAGGGGGCTCTAGCAAGGAGACTCATTGTCACCTTATCTATCCTTAATGGTTGTAAACATTATGTTTGGAAATCTCTTGACTATGGTTTCTCAACAAGAAATTATTGGGGTCAAATCAACTATGACCCTCATCCCTAAGGTGTTACAATAATTTGTTGATAATATTTTCCTATATGGAATCTCTTGCATTAGGGTGGCTAAGGCATGGAAAAAAAATTTAAACATATACATGGAAGTGTTAGGAAAAAATATCAATTACCACAAATTTAGGATCTACTTCTTCAATATGGACCTATATCTTCAATGAGGAATTACCATGGAGTTGTAATGTAAGGTTGTGAACCTTACCAAGACCTATTTGGCTCTCCCCCTTATAGTGAAGGAAGTTACCCCCCAATTTTGGAATATTGTGGAGGAAAGGATGTAGAGGATCTTGACATGATGGAAAGGTAAGGCTATAATAAATTCTAGTAAACATCAACTCATTTTTGCCTCATTATAAGGAATTCCTATCTACTTTTTTGTCTTTATTCAAAATGTCTAGTCAATTTAGAGATATACTTGAGAAGACCCAAAGGAATTTCCTATGATTGGGAATAGAAGAGAAGATGACATTGGGCCTAGTTTTTTGGGAAA
Organism: Cupressus sempervirens; assembly: GCA_028749045.1. Taxonomy (NCBI): domain Eukaryota; kingdom Viridiplantae; phylum Streptophyta; class Pinopsida; order Cupressales; family Cupressaceae; genus Cupressus; species Cupressus sempervirens. The sequence goes on along the minus strand of CM053787.1, from coordinate 825,033,721 downwards.
TGGTATATAGACCTATGTCCCAAGGAGGTCTAAACCTTACGAGAATTGTGGATCTAAATAAGGTCCTCATGATGAAGATTGCTTGGAGATTGGCAAAAAATTCTACCTCTTGGTGTTGAATCATGAGAACTAAATATTTGTGAGGTGTACCTTTCAATTAAGCACTCTTTTAGGAAGGTCTCTCAGCTAGATCATGGATATGGAATAACATCACCAATATATGGAAACACATAAGGGGGAATATTAGATGGAGTATTAGAGATGTTAATCTAGTTAGCTTTTGGGAAGATAGATGGGTGGGTGATGCTTTTTAAATTCACACAAAGTATGCTTACTTTAAAAGAGTGGAGGGTAGCAGAGCATGGTAAAAAGGAAATGAATTATATACATAATAAAGAGTGGATATCTTTTCTTATGGACAAGTTCAACCTTATAGATAAGACTATGTATGAGGAATTGAGAAGCATTTTGAAAGATATATGAATTCCTTCTTTCCTAGAGACTAACAAACTTATATGGGAAAGGAACCCAAGTAGGGACCTTAGCATGAAATTGGTCTACATTAGCATAAATGGGGAGGTGGAGAGCATGGAGTGGAAGAATGTTTGGAATTCCAACTTTCTCCCAAAAATCAACTTCTTCCATAGGTTTTTAATGCACAGTAGCATTCTCACTATTGATAATCTTAAGAGGCACGGACTTCAAATGAGAAATTGGTGTGTGCTATTCCATGAGGAGGAAGAGACTATCCCTCATATTTTAATCTATTGACCCTATTATATGTAGTTCTAGAAGAGAATGTTTGGTGAACTTGGGATTTTGAGGGATTTCAATAGAGATGTTCACCAATTCATCTTTGGGTGAGAATGCCCACCACGCCACCCCCTCATTAAGATGGCTTGGAGTCCCATTCCACCATATGGGTACTAAAACATATAGAAGGAGAGGAATAACCATATTTTAAAACATAAAAATACCCTTAGAAGTGGTTACTTGAATAATGATGTGCATGATCAAGGAGTGTGCTTAAACTTGGAAATAGAACCCCCTTGAGAAAGGGGGTGGGGAGGTAGTGGCCCACACCTACCTAAGAAAATAGACACACCCTATTAAGAGGCATTGGGAAGAAGTTTTGGACATCTCTCCATTAATTAAAAAATTTGACAATTCAAGGATCCAAAAGAGACATAGCACTAGAAGGGAGCCGCCTCCCCTGAATTGGTGTAAATTGAACTTCAATGGATCAAATAGGAGTGAAGGAGTTGTGGTTGGAGGGATCATTTAGAATGACAAGGGAGTCTGTATCAAGGAATATTGAAAGAAATGTGGGAATTTTTTTTTGTAATGAGGCAAAAGCCTTAGGGCTCATATGGGGGTTGCCCAGTTAGTGCATAATATGAGTATTCAAAATTTGATAGTGGAAGAAGATTTTTTGTTAGTAATTGAGGTTGTTAAGGGAGATAATAAAATGAGCTCGAATGCAATGTTAATTATTATAAATGCCCAAATTATTTTGAACATCATTAATAAACTTAAAATTCAACATGTATACAGTAAAGGAAATCAAGTGGGGGATAACCTAGCAAGGTATGGGTACAAGTCTATCAATCATCAAGTTTGGGAAAATAAGTAAAAACTTCTAACAATGATTAAATTTCTTGCTCAAAAAGAAGCCTTTCTACGTAATGATGATTTCGTTAGTTAAAAATAAAAGGACAACTTCCATCATTATGCATTTAGCGATGGGTACTTTCAGGACCTATAATTTATTACCTATAATGGTGGGATGAGCCATGAAAAAGCTAACTTTAATAGAATTGCTAGCATCAATAGATTAACATTGAGTTAACCCTTCCTTTAATTTGATAAATATAAATTGTGATGGGAAATGGAACCTTAGTAATCAATACAATATTTGGGATGATATTGTACTAGATACAAGAAAGGCCCTTTCAAGATTTTGAGGCCATCTTTTAATGGGAGATTATCAAAACATTATGACTTGGGAGCCAGGGAATAAAATTGATTTTGAATTAAGTTATTTGAAAACCAAGTGTTTGGCAAATATTTTTTGCTTTCACTTTTTCAAGTTGCATTGTCTAGTGTTTGAAGTCTTGGCTCTAGTTTTCTTAGGTAAACTATTGAAGTTGGTGAAGGGTATGGTAGTTGAGCTGATGGAGGGAGAGGTCAATATGATTGTTGAGTTTGGGGATAAGGATGCTATGTATGGTATTAATGCAAGGATTGAGCTATAAAAAATTGAAGAGGCTATTTCAAAGGATAAGGTAGGATGGATGCATCTGAATTAAGGTGGGCTGATTCAACTCATGGAGAGTATTAAAACCCATAGCGAGATGGTGACCTGATAGTTTGTGAACTCATGGAAGAACTATTGGGCTAATTAATGGGATTTTCATATCACCATTTTAAGATAGAATTTTAATAATAATTAGATAAGATAATGATATTAAATAAATAATGATAATAAAGTTATATTAAAAATATTACTAAAATATAAAACTACAAAATAATAATTATTTAATCTATATTATTAATGAAATAATATTTAGTATGATAGTTTAAATACTAAAAAAATAATAAAATCTTAATGAGTAAATAAACAAATAAAACTAAATAAAAGAGAGAATATTGTAGAAAGTATGTTAACTTTCTAAATAGAATTTAATAATAAATAATATAAAAATAATAATTATGTAAATAAATAATATCACATAGATGAACTAAATCTAATGAAAAGTCTAGAGATTTTTAAAAAATAGACATGAGTCCATTAAATTAAGATATAAAAGGGAGGAGAGTTTATTTCAGAGAAGAAAAAAAGAGGAGAAGAGAGGAGTTCAAAAAGAAAAAATGGAAGAGGAATGCAATATGAATAAAATAAGGAAGCGACTTTCTGAAAAGGTATTAATGAAATTGAAAGGATGATAACCTTTGAAAGGGTCATGATTACGAATGGTTATGACTCTTCAAAAATATTGTGATTATAAAGTATTGAGATTTTTCAAAAGGATTTTATTTATGAAGTGTTGTGACTTTTTGAAAGGATTATAACTATGAAGTGTTGTGACTTTTCAAAGGATTTGTATTATGAAAGGTTGTGACTCTTGGGAAAGAAGAAATACAAAAAGTATATTTTGTCCTTTTATTATAATTAGAAAAGGAAGAATTTTGAAAGCAAATGTAAAGTTGAGATAATTATTGAAAGGATAATTCATTGAAGGGCCAACTAAGGATAGAGCCACATAGACAAAGAAAAGAAGAATGTAAGAAAGGTATATTTATGGATTATATTTTTTTAATTATAGTTATGAATTTATTCTTATTAATGAATCATACTTGTGGATAATATTGGGTTAACCTACGGGGTTAGCACCTTGGATATTAATGAGACTCAAAGCACAGAGCATGTGATATATCAAGATCTCCATTGTCTATCATGGCTAAGGATCAATGTGGACTTGAAACATTGAGCATGTGTAATATTAAGATCTTTACTAGCCATCCTGGCTAGGAATCAATGTGCCAGAATACTTTGATGTTGTCAACATATTCATATGTTATTATCCTTGGATAAAGGATGCTTTTCAAAGAAAAATCTTAAGGGGTGTGCTATTAGAAGGATGATGAGGTAGCCATGAGCTAGGAAGCCTAATCTAGAGATGTCCTTAAGATTAAGGTTAAATTAGAGATTAGAATAATATAGTTAACTATTTTATTATTGTGATTTCAACTATTATTTTGCAGGTATTATTTGTCCTCAACCAACATTAATAATGGGCACATTACAGGGATTTCCTTCAAGGTTACAAAATAGGTAATTGTTAACACTATTGGACTAGCATTGGATGGAAAAAATTTGAGGAAATAGGCTAGGGTGGCTAACCTGACAAGCATGGGAAATTTTTTTCTTCTAATGAATCCACTATTTGTTTCTATGGTGGATTTTCCCATGAAAAGATCTTGGAACACTAGCATATAGTTTGTGATGTCATCATGTGATACATAACCATGGAAGACAGAGTCAAGGTGTGTTACTACTACCACTTTTGCATCCTAAACAATTTTAGGAATAAGGATTACATTTCCTTTGCCTATCTTCTTTTACATTCCATAAATGATTGTGTGTATAGAATTAGGAAAAAGAAAAAGAGGGATAAAGTTATATGTTTATCACTAAGTCTTTATTTTTTGTATTTTAAATTGTAAAAAGGCCTTCATCCCCAAATCTCAACCTAGATTCCTTTGCCTTTGAAAATCACTAATATGGGTACCAATTTCAAGAAAGGAAGCAATAGAATATGGAAAAGAGTTAGACATAAAAATACCTTTCCCAACCTTAATATGGTTATACTATATAGATATTATACAATCGATAATTGTAGGAGAAAGTCTGGTCCTAGACCCAAATGTAGAGTCACTAGAAGGAACTATGGAGATAAAGAGGAGGATGAAATAGAAACACAAGTTAAAGATGAAAAATTATTAGAGGAGGAACCAAATATCCATTTTCACTTTTGGATTTCCAACACTTTCAAAATGGAGACCATTACCCCAAAGTCTAAGAAAGGGGGGAATGTTTGTGAATAAGGCACAGTTACTTTTCCTATGATAAGTAAGAACTTGGTTAGTCAAACTAAAGTGGGGGTTACTATGGGAATGAATGATGGGAGATCACATCCAATTGGAGGAGGCTACTATCAAAAAAATGGACAAAGAGAAGGGTAGCAATAAGATTGAAAAACTAGAAAAGTCCATTCCTAACTTGGTCAAGAAGAATATAGAGTTGGAAGATAATTTTGAAAGAGTTGGTAATTTCTTGGTGTAGGTGATATATTTGGTACAACCACCACCCTCTACCTCATTCATACTAATAAGAATGGAAGTGATGATGTGAAGGACATGGAGATGACTTGCTCATTGTGTGACTTCTTGGTTGATGATTGGATGTGACTGCTTCCAAAGAATCCAAGGAACTAGAGGAAGGAGGGTTAGCACTTTTCTACATGCATTCAGTTTAGTCATTGGTTCTATGTTTATTAGGTTTTTACCTACCTCGAAGGCTTTGTTTGTTAATTTTTACTAAACTTCTTTAATGGCCACTATGAATAGTTTGGCAAAGTTTATGTATATTATTGGAATTTCTATAGTTTTTAATAGTAGTGATCTAAAATGAACTTTATCTTGGGGATTTTTGATTGTTAGAAGGGGGTTAAGTAATTGCATGGTGATGACTTCCTACTGATTCTCATTCTATATTTCTTTTTGGTTATGGTTAAGCCCCTATTTAGTTACTTCTTAATAACAATATCAATATTTTACTATCACATTATCACAAGTTTCTTTAGTAGGTTCCTAACATTAAAAAGTGTTGAATTTACCACTGAGATAGATCTTCAATTTCCCTAGTACTACATCTCTTTAAATTCTTCAATGAGTTATTTTTGGTTTCTCTATTTTAGGTACTTCTTGCAACTCATTGTTGCATTCTAGCTCTATTATATTTAGCAATAGGTTACCTTAATATTCAATATTCTCTTAATTATGTCAACTTATGATCTTTGTGAGAAATTTAGTTTCTGGTACCTCTCTTTGTTGTTGTGCACTCATCTATCTATATTCTATACTCTTGCTCTCACTTTTAATGATTTAGTTGGTTGGTTCCTAGAGTTACTTATTTCGTGCACTCTTAATTTCATATGTCATTCATGAGGTCTCATTTTCATTAATTTTTGTTATGTATTCATTTTTTGATGATACTCCTCCTTGTGTTATGATGGTTTATGACTCATTATAGTAGACAATTCTTTATTATTTTAAAATGACTCTTCTATATTTAGACAATTTTTTTTATCAACTCCATGCTTCTATCAATTTAGGTTCTAGCATTACCAATTATTAAATTTCATCTTAAAAAGTTTATGTGGTTTGACAATTTTTTATGAGATGTCAATAAATATGACACTTCATTGATATACAATACAAATATACTAAATTGTGGGACATTATTTCTTGTGATAGTCATTTTGATAAAAGTATGTGCATCCAGTTAGAGTTACTCAATTAGTTTCCTTATTTTTTTTTCTATTATAAAGCACATTAGTATTTTTTTTCTTTGATAAATGTTTCAATTTATTCCTTAAGTCATATAATTCTACTATTTCATTAAGGTTGTCTATCTTAATCCTGTGTATTTATGTTATGAACCACATCATTATAATAACGGTTATATAGCCTAATATATATTTATAATAAATTTTATCATAGTAGTTATAGGTCTTAATTTTTATTGATAATAGTACTTCTAGTAATAGTTATATAAATATCAATATTGATTTCATTATATTTACATGAAGTCTAGTCTATTCTTGATAGTATTTACAAATGCTATATCTCACATACATATTGTGAAGAATTTTATTTTTATATTAATAGTCCCTTCCTTATATTAAAAAAATACAATGAAGTTACATATTCACATAAAAGGGGCTAGGGAAATAGGATAAGCTCGTGAGTAAAAATTTACTTACTAATAGTTTGGCCAATTCGGGTATGGATGATGTTTTTATCGACTATTCAATATCCCCCTTTTCCCTTCACCTGTATCCTAAACTATTGGACATTATTTCATTTGAATGTCTTTAGACCATTAGATAATGCCTATGTTTGCCTTATCATTTCACATTGAAGAGCAATTTATAAGTACTTTATTTATCCTTATGAGAATTAACTATTAAAAATCATGTCAATCCTTTGTGCTTTATCACAGTTGATAATCAAAATTGATGCTTGTCTTGTATCCTTTCTATCATGATTTTTGTGGAATAAACTATGTTATCATTACTACTTATGGCAATTTACATATATCATACTTCACACGCAATTTGAATACTTATCGACTTGCTAAGGTCATTTAGATTTTGTCCTTAAGTACTCTTTTTTGACACATTTTATTATTAGTTCCTTCCTATTTATAGGTAGGGAACTAATGTTTTCAGTAGACCCCCCTCTATTAATTTGTCTAGTTTCAAACAACCAAATTCTAAGGTTTGATAAATTTTTTATTATTAAATTAATTTAGATTGATTTTTAAAAAAATTTCTTTTGGTCCTTCGCAATTTTGCAGAGATTTGTGTTATTTTTCCAAATCAAAAAATTAGAAAATATGAACAAATATTTAATAGTTGTCACTGTCACTCTCAACAGACTTTGTATTCTAAACTATCTGATCAAATCTACAGATTATTAATGATGGAGAAGTGACTTCAAAAGGAGGCTTTATTTTAATCTCATAAAGTAATAATTTAGCCTAAATGAATTATATTTTTTTTGGCTTTTATTGACCCTTGACTTGTAACATATTTTCTAACGAACATTGTAGTATTTCAACTATATTCTTCTCTATGTTGCATGAAACTATAGACCCATGATTTCTGTACAATAATATTGTGAAATGCTTTGCACAAAAAGAAACCTCTCGAAACTTACATTTACAAAGTGTTCCTGCAAGTGTAGACAACATAAGCCAACTCAGTTAATGAAACAAGATTTCAAAAACAAGAAATGCTTAAATTGATCTCTTGCACATCACCCTTAAAAAATAATGAAAGCAATGCAGTAGGGTTATGAACCTGAGACCTCCTCGTCCTAAACTAGTTGTCATCTCACTTCATCGTTAACATGTTGGATTTTCATGTCTATTGTTGATGCCATATGAAATGATGAGTCTATATATGATTATATAATGTAATCATAAAAATAGTAAAATAAAAATATTTGAAGCTTAATTTTTTTAAAGCTTTTTTTTAAGAATAAATCAAAATAACACAATATTTTTAAAATTATTTTCATGTAGTGTACGGTTTAAAATAGATTTAACAAGTAAAAATGATAAAAAATCTAATTAAACTATTTTTATTTGATTCTTTTTATAATGATTTTTTAAAATAGTTTTTGAATTCAGCCAAATAAAAAATGCAAGTGTCAATAAAATTTAAATTATAATAATATTTATGTAATTATTTTTTAAAAATTATATTAACTATTATAATTTTGAACATGTAAATTAGTAATTTTAAAAGTAATATTGTATTAAGTATTTAGCACAAACATGTTTTTTTTAAATATACATATATAAACAAAATAATTAAATCACACACACACACACACACACACACACATATTCATTTTATAAAATCATTTTCCCAATATCACAATAATTAATAGTAGCATATATCATTAAAATGATTTTAGTTTAGCAAAATATAATCTTCATTAAGTGTCCTATAACTCATTCAATGATCTTTTTAGACAATTCTTTGTTACATACTTATTTTCCATAATGCGTGTGCTACCTATGTCTTGTAAAATCTATATGTTAAACATTAGCTTTATTCTATAATATTGCTATTCAATAACTACTTTTTAACATTATATTTTAATAATTTGTTTCCTTCTATTTTCTTCAATAGGTAGGGACTTATGCTCCAAAAGAGCTCTTGTTTAAATTAAGGCATGTTCTTTTAAAATTTTCTACATTTGATGTGCACTAGGGCAATTCATAAATCCTTGTAAGGATGACATTTTGCATGAAATCATGGTTGGATGGATTTCTCTCTTTTCATGCTACCTTATCATTGTTCTCTTTTCTTCTGAATACTAAGGCTTATAATACATTTGTGTTTCTAGTTAGAGATTTCTTTATGGATTGTTAATTTGTGATAGGTGTGCTTCAAAGGAATTAAAATCTAAAAATATCCTTAGAGGGACCTCACATTTCTTTATATTTTTTGATCCCACTTGTTCCATTGAGCTTCTTGAGAGTTTTAGGGCATTGGTTGGACTATATGTGCATTAACTGGATGGTTAATTATTATCATTCTTTCTCCATGCATGGATGTTGCTTATTATTGCCAACCTCTATATCTACTCTTTTTCCTCTTCTATGATATTTGGAGTTATCAATTGAGCCTAGGGCTTTGATATATATATTTTCTAATCAAATTAATTTCATGGGCTACACTTTTGAGAAAATGTTGGGTTTCTTATACTAAATTTTTTTGTTGCTTTTTAGCATTGATGTAATGGGTCATTTCATTGGGAATTAGTCTTGGGATACTAAATTTTTATTTCTCTACATGCTCTATATTGTGCATCCTTTTCTAGATAATTTTTTGCAATGACTAGAGTTTTTCTTCATTGGTTCTTTTCTTTGGGAGCTTTTTTGAACCAATATTAATTAATATAAGTATACAATTTTTCCAAAAAGAAAAGAAAAAACAGTTATAGAGTCTAATTTGTATTCATAAAAACAATTTTAATAGGAATGATAGAGTCTAATTTGTATTGACATCCAAAATATTTTCTACCACCTTTAGATTCTTAGATGAAACAACAGTGGATAAATTACACCCCACAATAGTTTAAATGCATTTATAACAATATGAAAGCATAGAAGAAGATGACTAGAAAATGTATTCAACAACATTGTTTAACAATGATTCTTACAATTTCAACAACAAGGTAAATGAAACAAAATGATCAATATCTAATATGTCAAAGTGCTATAAAAAACATGTAACTAAAATAGAATTTGAAAATCATGGCCACTATTATACAACTTAAGGAAATTCAGATAAAAACTATGATCATAGACATAACATAATGATTAGAAATGAAGCGTAATTCTAAAAGATTGTAGTGTATTAACATTACAATCATGCACAATTAAACTGGTAACATTCAAACTCCTTAATTTGCATTGCATATTTTGCAAAATTAAAAATTACAATTCTTACCCTGCAAGATTTTAATTTAAATGTGTTGAATCCACACATCCATCTTAAAGTGAACATGGTGTTTATGAAATATCATTTTTAGATGAAATTTTCTTATCTGATGACATACATGCCCCATAATTAATGGACTCTAAATCCATAAATAAATTAATACTTGTATTTTCATGGTCTTTTTCACCTTTCAAGTATAGGTAAATTAAAATCAATATATTCATCATGTTCATGGACTTGATGCCCATGTTTTCTTTATCATGTCCTTTAAACACTTCAATAAAATCATCATGATCTTCATCTTGCTCATATACATCATTGACCATAAAATATTCACCATCTCCATCTTGGCTATCTCTATCTTCAAGGAGGACTTCTACATCTTCAAGTAAATCATGGTCCTCTGCATCCTGAATAAATGCTACTCTTCATCCTCTTGGATCATTTTCAAATGCAACGATCTAGGTTGATCTAAATTTGGAAAGAGAATTATTTTATTATGTTGATTTGGAAAAAAATAAGGTTTAGAAGTAGCTTCAAACTAAGATGTTTTGATTATATAGAATTCATTGATTATATTGATGTTTTCATTCTTTATTGTAAAACTATCATAAAATTAACTTGCATTGTATAATGAAAAGAATCATCACAATTTGACACTAGGATTTTACATGGAAACCCAATTTGGGAAAATCTACTAGCAAAATGCTACTCTTTTTCACTATTTCAAAGTTAGCTCCGTTAGGAGCCAACCTTGTTAAATGTTTATAGTACACATTGTTAAATATGACCTAGTTAGAGGATTTAATCATCTTGTTAGGAATGGTCATGTAAGATAAATTTGATCATTCTATTTAGAATGCCACCTAGTTAAAGGATTTACATAGACAGTCAAGTCTTTAAATGGCTATTAGGTCAACTTCTATTAAAAGGATTTCAATAATTCAATGGTTTACAATGATAAGAAATAAAATATTAGTTTTTGATCTATGTGATTCCAACTCACATTTTTTAGTTTAGATCTTTGTTCAGTCCTTATGTTAGTTCGCTAATAAGCCTTTCATTATTATCTTTGGTCTTGATATGCTTGGACACCCTTCAAGCAATTGGTATACTCTTCTCATCAACACTTAGCCTTATGTTCAAAATAACTTATCAATAACAACATCAAATCTATAATATTTCTCCATCAACTTCACATGCACACTCTTCTATGCTTCTAATCAACCTTGCTCTATATATGAACTCACTCATACACATTGGCTAGGCTTGGCTAGGCTTGATTGGACATAGCACAGAAAGTTTGATTTAGTATCACTTTAAATAGGAAATTTGTGCTTTACCATTTTTTTACATCCTTTGTAGATCTTAGGGTTTATGATCAGCTTCAACTCAATTCAACATATCTATACAAATTCTTGATCATCCTCTAGAATCCTTCTATTAGGTCTTTTACTAATCACCATCCTAAATTTAGTGATCCAACTCATGAATCTATTCTTCAACATGTTTTATACCCAAAAAACCAATTTAGTCGGCTTGATCTTATGACTCCTTTGAATTTTATCTTTTACTAACACTTGATAGTCAGTAAATTCTGACACTTGGTCAACAATAAAATACCTGGTTATTGTTTAATCTTTGTAGCTTGGAATTTTCTAACTTTCTCAATTGATGATAATGTTTAGTCAAGCCAAGATTTTCTTGTTACTAAGTATGGCTTGATTGAAACTAGCATTACTCAACTCTTCTTAGTAATTTACTCTTTTTCTCAGATTGCCTTAACTTTCTTGACATAAACAATTCATTTTCTTTATCAAATTCTATGTAATCAAATATCCATAGTAACTTCCTTTTCATAACTTCAACCTTTCCTCTAGGTGCTATAGTTATAAGTAACTCTCAAATCCTCTTCATCAATCAAATGGATATGACATTTAGATTAGGTAACAATATGTCTAGGGATAACCTTAAGAAACCCCCGTTTAGAAAAAAATTGTTAAATTTTGGCGAATCAAACATTAGTTCATAGGAAAAATAATAATTTCTATAAGCAAATTTTTATTTTTAAGTAGGAATATTCTTAATTTTGTTGGTAATTATTTTCCAACTGTATGAAAATTCCATAAAATATTGGAAAATCTTTTATTATTGATGAAAATCATGTAAAAAGGTACACATGCCTAGAAACCATGATTTCATTATTATTATTATTATATAGAGCCTTATTAATTATCAAAATTTAAGGCTAAATTTAGCCCACTTTATCATTACAATTTTCCTCCAAATTATTGAATGGTGGTTTGGGAGAAAAACCATTGGATGATCCTAAATTAATGGCCTAAATCATATTTCGAGCCAAATTTTTAAAAGGATGCCAAGTTTTAAACAAAGTCCCCGAAATAAAGACACATATCCCAAATCTAATATATTTCAAGACAAAGTGAGAAAGGATAAAATATTTCATGAAAATATTTTAGAATAGAGACAAATGTTAAATCTATGTACTTAAATTGTAACTTGAATTAAATGTTTACCAAATATTGGTGAATATGACCATCGATTAACACAATCCTTGGAAATTGTAGGTGAAAATATTTAATTTACCATGTAGAAAAAATAGATTCTACTGGCAAAATCATCACTATAATATAAATTATTATCTATTTTTATTGGCAATTGGCCTAAGTATGGGACCTCATTTTGGTAAAGTCTAGGTGACATGGATACCCCAAATGTAAAAAAAAAAAGCCAATTTTGGCATCCTTAGTGAGTGAGATTAGGCAATTAGTGAATATTAGCCACTAAAGTTATCCTTGAATATGTCTCATCCATAGATTTGACATCAATTTCAAAACAAGAATTGTTCCAATTGTAATTTTCCAACATTCACTTCCTTTCCATTGAACTTTATTTTCTAGTGCTCTTGATAGCGATGATTTTTAGGTAAGAAATGTCTATACTCATCATATACAATTTAATTGAGATCTTTTATTTGTCTATACAAGGTTTTTTTCCCACATGATAGATAAACATACTTCCCCTTTGTTTGCATCCCTAAAATAATAGTGAAAACTAGAGTTAGTAAATGGTACAATAAAAAAATAGTTACCACAACAAATAAAGAGGCTAGGGACATCATGAATTGTGCATATAAGCATCACATGAAAGAGGAAGTTTTTATCATTGATAGGTCTTGATAGATCGTACATATTTACACTATTCCATACTTCATGAAGCTCATCATTGAGGGTCTCCATGTATACATTCATATACTTTACCTAAGATTTCCCTAGCTAGACAAGATACTTTTATTAAGGTTTAACAAAATCAAAGAATTTGAATATAATATTCTAGAAATAATTGCATTCACATGTTCTAATACATAGTATGAAAAGAATTAACATTGCATGCTCCTTTTTCATTTGTAACCAAGTGGGAAGATTGTTGTTAATAATTAAAATTGACCAACCAAAATATTTTGTCCTAAGTTCTCCAAAAGGATCAACATAAGCTATTACTAGAGATATTCTTGCATTCCTTAGCTCATTTCTTAAATGTGTTTTTTTTATTCAATTTCTTTCTAATATTTTCTATCCACAACCATATGCATGATAGCATCTTGGTTTCTCCCTTTTGCATGATAATCCATATATTTTTCCAATTCCTTTCATTTGAACATCCTCTCATACCTTTTCTTTCAAGGAATATATTGCAGTACTTTATAAAAAATATTTTTGGATACTTGATCTTGATGATACCTACTTGTTTGACACATTGGGCATTGCTGAAAAAAATCATTCTTTCCTTACTAAAATATATGGCCATTTCAACATGCATCATATATATTGTAATCCGTTCTAACGTGTTTCACTATTGAAGATACTTCTGTATGTGTATGAAGCAACTTATTATCCTTTATAAATATTTTATTTGCAAAAATTTAGTATGATGAAACAAATGATTTCTATTGGAATACACATAAAAAAACTTACAACTCAAAACTTTTAAGACATCAAAGAGCATTAATTTATAGGAATACCAAATCCTACCTCAATATATCAATAAAGCATGTATTTTTCAATCCATGTGTAACTTTATGTTCAATGATAACATAAGTGTCACCAATATAAAAGTATATCCATTTTGGAAAGGAGGCATTCTAGGTAGTTGCACTAGGGGTGAATCATTAGTTTCTTCAAAAGATGTGTAGAAGTATTGGATAAATTCATTGAGACCACCCTCATTTGTCTTGACCTTAATTTTGGGATTATCTATCATTAGTAACATCCATTGGTTCTTCAAAAATATTGGAAACTAGAAGAACCTTCTCATGATATAAATTATTTATTGTAAAAACTACTGATATGTTTATTCTAGTATACCTCTTCTATATAAACTCCATATTTCAATCTATGCATACCAATAAGTCATATCTTCTTTATTTTCCTATTTTGACACCTTTTGCAATGCAATATATGATTTTATTGAAGTATTATTTTGTATATGGAGCAATTTTTGGTGCTAGTTCATCTAAATATTCTGACAAAAATGATGTGCTATTTCCTAGAATGCCCCGAATGTACTATGTACTATCAATAATAAGAATACAAATTTTAACTTTCATATTACATATTATTCAAGAACATGTGATTGTTACAACATAATAAATCTAAAATAATGAAAATGAATCTTTAAGGTGACATATGCACATAAGTAGAAAAGTTTTATTTATTATGAATATAGAATTCATTGGCACCAAAAATGACGAATATTTTTAACTTTGAAGAGATTGGATTTTAATTGCATTTTCTTATTCTTAGATTACCTTGTTGGGGAATTTGCAATGTGGATAACACCAACACTAAAATAATATGATTTCTTGTGTAACTTGAGGTATCTTGAGATAGTATATTAGAATGATTTTTATAAATTTTTAAAATAATTATATAGAAAAAAATGGATACTTTGTTTTGAGTATTGTTTCATCATAGGAACATACCTAAACACCATTTTAAGAAACATGTTTCTCTTGAAAACCTCTCACTCGACCCTTTTGAGTTTCTTGGCACAATATCTCATTTGTAAGATTATTTAATTTTCATCATCAAAGGTGTTTTCTAAATTAAAAGGTTTCAGTGATTTTGCTAAGGAGATCTAATGTATATTAATCTAAAACATATAATTTTTATCAATAACTAGTTAAATATTTCAATCATAATGATAAAGATATGAAACAATGTTATTCAATGCACAACCTATTAACTCATAGCTTTGTGTTTCATTTCATAAAAATGATATTTTATGTAGAAAAGATCAATATAAATACTTGGTCTTCCATTTTCTACATACAACAAGAAGATAGGCTAATATTGAGCTCCATCATTATGTAGATAGTTGTTCAAATATATGAAAATGTATCCCAATGAAAGGTAACATCACCCAAAATAGTGGAAAGGAGAAATTTAATGTGTAAAATATTCAAGTTTAGCTTTATAAGAACTCTGCAAAAACTAAACCATAGTCAACAACTTGTATCATGCTTTGACAATTCTCAAGAATAATGGACATGATAATAACATCCAAATAAGTTACCATTAAAACCAAGGAATGCATCCAAAGGTCTTGGGAATTAAATTGGCAATTTTTTTGATGATGTATAAATTATTTCATCATGATAAGAAGCTATAAACATTAAATTTTTTCTAAGATAAAATTTAATTTTTAGCTTGTAAGAATAGAACTGAATGCCTTATATTGTACCCGCAATAATAGACACATGGGTGAAGATTACATTTATAGCTAAGAGACCATTAGGGATTAACCTTCCAATATTGTAGATACTTAAGAAAAAGGTCACCTAGTTGCTTAAGTATCAAGACATAAATTTACAAACCAAGCCTTTAGATGGAACGAGGTAACTCCCTTACCACTATTCAAGTGGAGAGAAATTATTTGTGTAAGAACAAGAGCTCTATAGAGCTAGAGTCCCACCTTTGAAATAAATGATTAGTATAATAAGTATAATAAATCAAATTGTGAATGATAGAAAAGAGAGTAATTAGTACAAGTAATGAAAGTGAAAAAATATAATTCATGTGCAAAGATCACATTGATATTTAACTTATGGAGTTCCTTTGAGTTGAAAATTTGGTGAATTTTGATATCCAGAACAGGGGTAGCATAGACTTCAGAATATTTAGATAGTTCAAAATATTCATAGCAAGCTTTTAGCTTTCTACTAAAAGTGCCCTAGTGGAAGTACTTGTAAATGAAAATTCCTTATATGTTGTAAATATGAATGAGAGAGATAGTTCAATCCCTTCTCCATTAAAGTTGATTAGGCTGCCATGCAATGCTACCAACATTAGTGGCAAACAAATTCTAACTTTAATGAATCAAAACATTACAGTATTTATCTTAGAAAACCATTCAAGACTTTTAGAAATTACATCTTTATGTCATAGATATCCAAAATGCTTCAGCCCATGGTCTTACCTGTATACTATGTTATGTACAATTTGTCATGGTCCTAATTTAAGTCATCCCCAACTACATCCTCAATGATACCCTCTTTACTAGGGCTTCCTTCCAAGGCATCTTCATTTGTCTACTCCTACAAAGGGAGGTACACAAAATTACAATAAAGGCAATGAATTCTTCTTACAATTATACATATACATTCAAACCTAAATAGTTACCTTTTTAGTGTCTTTTGTTGTTTGGATCTTAGTTTCTTCTTCCACATTGTCCTCCTTATCAATTGTTGCATCAAGAATCACATTGACAGTTGTATTAATTTCTCAATAAATATTAGTAGAAAACTCCTTTGGGTCATTAAGGTAGAACCCACTTTCCACGAATTTTGTCTTGTAAATTAGTTTTATTTTTTGCTTTACAATTTCAAATTGCAAGAAAAATCACAAAAATGGACAAACATTAATTAAAATATATTTTCAAAACTCACAATTTTAATTAATCTTTTAAAAATACAAACAAAAAATGCAAAGCTCTGAGTTCTAAGTGATATACCAAAAAAATCACTTTCCACTTTTAGAAAATGTATTGACCTAAAGAAAGTGAAACACCCAAAGTAACCAAGAGATATAAGTACTAAAATTAAATTTCTTTAATTAACACTAACTATAAAAAAAGTATACTAAGGAAAACTTATATGAGTAGGAAAAAATGATTAGAGATAATGAGATTGAATTGAATGAAGTCTAAAACTAGATAAATTTGAAAAGGCAAGCTAAACATGGTGATTTTTATAAGCATTCTATTTAAAATACCTCTAAATCAAGAGTAAGTTTTTCTCAGAGTTGTTTAATAATGGTGTGCCTTCGATTGATCTTGAAGACTCTCTTCCCACCCATGTAACTTTGCTTTTTGGTATTTGATAAAGTTTGAGATTGCATAATTCTCTCCATGTTTGTGCTCCACCCATATTTTGAAGTGGAAACAACTCTAGGGGTGTCAGCTAACCTATTACTTATTTTCACTGTAAACAATATCTTTGCACCACTTTGTTACATCCTTGAGTGACTCCTTAATTTCCTTATCCTTAGAGTCTTTTCCAATCTTGAGTCCTTCTTTAGAAACATTCTCAAATTTTTTGTCTTCATAGTCCATCAAATACTACTTTAAGTACCTGTCAACTAGATCTGTAAAGGAAATTACCTATAAATGGACCATTGTAGTACACTGCACTTGATACAACTGAGTCATTTTAAAACTAACAACTTGAAAAAATCAAACCACTAATATTTTAGGTAGTAAATGTTCTAATCTCTTAACAAGTTCTAAAACATCTAAGAAGCTACAAGATAAATCAGACATATGATAGTTTTTCTTCTTTAGCTTCTCAAGGAATGGAGAGTTGTCTAGGTGCTCCTTGTTAATACTAGTAATGTAGTAAATATCCTTTTTATCCTTCTTCAATCTTGATATGTGCTAGTCGAGTGATGTAAGTTTATCACCACATATTATGCTATTAAAACCAATAGAGAATTCTAGTATATAAATGAGTAGCATGAAAATTTTAATGATTGGAAATATATAGTAACACCTTAGTAAGAGTACTCATCCAAAAGTAAACAAATAAAATATATGCTTTCAAAATGGGTAGTTGCATCCATCTTTCAAATTTAAAAAACTTTGCAAGCCTGTTTCTGTTTGATGCATCCTCAGTTATACCTAACTTGATAGATTTTCCAAACCCATTCTAGAATTTGGTATACTTGCCCCTATTCTCTAAATTTGTGATAAATGTGTCCTTTAGTACATCAGCATTGCTTAGGAGGATCATTTCAATGACTATAAGTGTATTTCCAACTATTGCCCAAGGTTATGGAAATGTAAAATTATGAATAACTGAATATGTCTTTACTTTTTTTCTCCTCATTAGCAGATTCATCAAGGTCCTCTTCTACAATATGACAAATCATGTCAAGTGCCTTGCAAAAACTGTCTAAATCCATAATACCCTACCATGTAAAATAAAAAAATGAGTTTATATGGTGCCATGTGTATCATACTTCTATATAAAGGAAAAAAAAATAGATAGGTAGGAACAACAATGATAGACACTAATTACTAAGAAAGCAAGGTACTTGAGAATAAGGTCTCCAAAGTTCAAACCCACCAAAAATGAAGACACGCCTAACAAATAGTTTAATATTTGCCTTTTTGGTTTAGTAAATTTCATATAAATAATGGGGAACTTTTGGTGGGACAAACAAAATAGCCTTGAACTCAACATCACCTTCTATACTATAGGAAAAAAATTACATATCATTAATTAGATTTGAATCATCCATATGATTTGCAACCAATTGATTGCTTGATGTCTATATGTCCATCTTCAAATATATATATATATATATATATATATATATATATATATATATATATAGCACAAGTCTAAGAAAATTACAAATCTTGTTTACACTTATTTATTTAATCATAATGAAGAGTGCATAGCATGCTATTATCATTTGTCTAGTTAAACTGATGGATATACTTACTACAATTCAAACTCAGAGTTTGAGATCCAAAGGAAGGGGAAGGTATAGGCCCGGGGTGTTGAATGCAAGAATGTATCTTCAATAATACTCTGTAAGAAACTTAAGCTAATTTCATCGAACCATAGGTGCTCTAATAAGCTATTGTGTAAAGGGAATTAACAACATCAATGAGAGTATGTGACATAGGTTCCAATCCCTATATTAAAGTAGGGTAATCCATAACTCTAATAGAAATTTGACAATGCTATGGTATAATAATTATGATTATAATTCTCCAATGTTATTCCCCAAATATTTTAAAGGGGAAGTATAGGCTTACCCAAGATTTAGAATACCTTAAAAAAATCTAATAAGAGAAAATTAAACTTATTATTGTCATGAGAAAACTAAATTTGATTAGATCATGTTTAGTAAAACATGCCACCCCATTATAATTTTCATGCAAGAGAACTCTCCAACATGTAGAATTTGGAAATACCAACCAATGCCAAACAATTTATTATAACAATGAGAGTTACCAAAATTTAAAATATTTGTAACAAAAGGGAATCTCGACAAATTACCCATTCCAAAAAAATAATGTTAAGAAAAAATAGTCAACAAAGCATAGATCAAATATTAATGAGTTTTAATACTTATCATCCCATGCCACTCTCCATCTTGAAAAGAAAGCATTTATTTATTTTGACCCTATGTATAAAGTTGTAACATTTTATACATGGTTTGTTTAACGTTATACAATCTTGTGTTAGTGGCCTTTTTCTTTTTTGCCATGGTTTAATATGATTTATTAATGACCTAAAATCAAATTTGAATTGCTCCATAGTAATTTTGAAAATGAGTTTAAGTTGAAACATATGCCAAGAGATAAATATGGACTCTGATGGGAAAGATCAAATTTAGCAAAGAAGGGTTTCAAATTCTCATAACTTGGGAAACAAATTTTAAAAAATATCGCTTATAAAGTGGGTGCTTTGAAATTGGACACATATATTAGATGACTAATAAATTGAATAATTTTTCCCAACAACCAATTAGAAATTCTCAAACTTGAGCACTAAGCAAAGATTTTTTTAAAGGAATTTGATATTTCAAAAACCCAACCCATATGAAGATTTCTCAAAACAAAAAAAATCAAAAGAAGAAATAGATTTATTAATAACTCTATAGTAATTTGGGAAAACACAGAACTGTAGAGTTCAGAATTTGTGTGAACAACAATTATATACTAAAAATGTCATTGGAATGGAAACATTTTTCTAACAAAGCATAGAGAAACACAAATCTCACCTCTATAGAAACACATAGAAGTAAATATATCTTTAGTAGAAATTGGTACTAGTTATATTTGGCTGAATTTTCTTTGAAATTTTCTTTCCCTATTTTTCCTTAATCATCACCTCCATTTTTTATGTATCATGCACTACTTCTCCCTATACCAAGTTTCTAGTCTCCAAATCCATAGCCGACTTTGTTGTTTTGTCAAAAATGGTGTGGGGGGAGGTGTATTAAACTTAGGACAGTGTCATATTTCATTAACCATGTACCATAATGTCACAAAAACCTTTCAAAATGGCACATATTTTGTCTTTATAAAATACATTTGCAAAATGCCACAAACATATTTTCACTTAAATTTTCTTAATAGAAAAATAAAATGACTGCCAAAAAAAATGGACACAACCAATCTAATAAAAAAAAATTAAATTCACAAATTTCATTTTAAGGAGATATTTTATTACCATAGCATATACATAAATTTTTGCAAACTGCACAATTATCAAAATGAAGAAAAAGTATAGTCTCCATCTATAATTAGGCAGGACTAAAAATAGTAACTTGGAAGCTGACTCGTGTTGGGAAGAGAGGAAAGCTATTCCAAGTAAATGTGATTCCAAGATTAGATATTCTACTATATTCTAAACATGATAGTGATTTTATTTAATTAGCCAATAGGCTACCTTGTGCATGGATGCTTGTCATTTTTCAAGGTTAGGCAATGGGAATTTGTGTTGGAAAGTTCATAGTTAGAAATCCGATGTTGGTGTAGTCAAGACATCGTGTTTAAAGGATGTTATCCAAGTTGTTAAAAATATATACACATTTGTTTATATGGACATAAAAAGGGATAGGAAAGAATGTGACACCCAAGCATGTAGTGGAAAGGAGACAATAGAGCATGTCATTGTAATGTGTCATGTGAATTGAAGCCATCTTCTTTCATATCCTCCTCTGATTTTCTATGCCTCTTCCTAGAACCAAATTATAAGGAAAACATGTCTAGCAAAGGTGTTGGAAATCTGATCGAAAAGATCATTATTGAAGAATGTAGATTATTTGCAAAGAGAGAGATTATTGATAAAGAATGTTTTCAATAATTTTTTTGTCATTGGTGTCAAAATTTCTATTTGCTAGAATGCCAATTGCTTATAAGATCCAAGTACTATCACTTAGTTGATTGAAGAAGAGGATTTAATCAACAAGATGTAACAAAAGTACCTAAGGAAAGGTTGAGTTATGATTTTGCAATAAAGTGCAAGGATCAATTAAGACAATGATAAAATGATGTATTGATAGTATATTTGATGATACAAAGGTTTGTAACACTTAGAAACTTTAGAAGAACAAGTTGTAACAAGGTTGTCTGCAAAGCTTGACTAAGTTCATTAGTGAGTGTTGAGCAAGCTAGCTCATGCTGAGAAGATTTTCAGTCAGTGTCAAGAAAATGAAAAATCTAGTGTGTGTCGAGTGATATAGAAGGAGCTGAGGAAAGTTTAGGTGTCAAGAAAAGTTCAGGTGTTGAGCATAAAAAAAACTTAGTGGATGCCAAGTGAATCCATAGTAGGTGTCAAGCATCAATATAATGTTGTTGATACTAAGAATTATAATTTAAATAGTGCCCAGCTACTGCATTATTTGAAAATTTAAAGATTCACCAAATTTGAGCTAACAAGTTTGTTACATTGAATTTTGTGAACTAGATGGAGGATAAGGATGATGAGCCAGTTGCACAAAATTTGAGGTAAATCATTTTTGGGAAAATTCAAGAGGATTCTTCATGATGTTTCTAGAAGGAACAAGATATGATGTAGATTAATTGAATCCTACCTAATCTATTCAAACTAAAATTAAAAGCGAGAAGATTCAAGAGCGAAAATTATTTTTAGACTTCTATTTAAGGAGTCATAGGCCAAGAAGTTAGAGTTTTTGGGTTGAAGTTGTTGAAGGGTTTCAAGGAGAAGGCATTGAGAAGGAAGAATAGAGCACAAAGACTTTTCTTCAACAAGTGGCCATGTAGGAGATTGCACTAGTATATCGAGCATGGAGACTCAAGAAGACAAAACGTGAAATGAGGACAAGTTGTCAGAACTAAAGAGACTAAAAGCCAACCAATGTTGTGAGCTGAACAAAAATCTAAAATTTGGAAGTTAAGTTGTAAATTGAATTAGGTTAAAAATCTTTATTGTTACTCTCTAAAAATTGTACTAGTTAGGGTAAAATCCTTTGGACTTAGGTTGGTTTAGTAGCCATTTGTAAATCCTTTAACATGGTGACATTCCAAGTGAATGTTCTAAAGTCCTTTAACAAGGCCCACTTCTAACAAGGTGGATAAATCCTTTAACTAGGTCACATTTAATAGTGTGTTGTAGCCTTTAACAAGGCATACCTTTTATAGTGCATCACTTTAGAAGAGTGAGAATTAAGTAGCATGTTATTGGTGGTTTTTCCCAAATTGGGTTTCCACATAAATCACTGTGTTATGTGTTGATCTTTTATGTCTTATTCTTGCATGGTGATTTTATAGTAACTTGCTAAGTAGGAAAGTTTAAGCTTGGATGCACGAATAGTTTAATGGGCTCACTTTACTTGGTGAAAAAGTTTTATTAGGACATTTGGACCTTGAATAATTGATTCACCCCCCTCTTTATTATTCTAAAGCATTTTTAACAATTGGTATTAGAGCCATCTGCTGATTTAGTTTAAAGGTACTAGAAGTAAGAAGATCAAAGATGTCCAAGAGAGATGTTCCCAAGCTCAATAGAGATAACTTCACTGCTTGGAAAAGTCTGATGAAGTGGCACCTTGGATGAATAACAGATCATGCACAAACATCAATGGAAGTAGAACATGTTGATCTAGTTTTACCCACTACATAAGATATGAAGAAAAAGAAGGAGCATAATCAAGCAACCCTAGAGATTTACTCTACCTTGAACTATGTTGAATTTAATGACATCAAGGGATGTGACTATGCATTCAAGATGTGGAAAGCTTTGAATAATATCTATGGAGGAGATTAGAATGTTCAAAGAAAAAAAAAAAGAAAACCTCAGAGGAAAGTTTGATGACATGAAAATGGAGGAAGGTGAGAATGCTACTCAATATGCATCTAGAATGAAAGAAGTAGTAACTACAATAAGAAGTTTGGGTGATCATTTAGAAGTTGACATAGTTAATAGAAAATACTTAAGAATCTTGCTCCCCATCTATGCTATTAGACTTTTAGCCATCCAAGAGTTAAGGTGTGTACCAAGAAACTAGTTAACCTTTGAAGGAATAGTACGAAGACTCACTGCATTTGAGTTGTCCAACTTTGACAACAATAGACCTAAGAATCTTGAATCTACTTTTATGGCCAAGCTATCATTAAAAGACACTGAGGAGGTAAAATCAAAGAAGAAGATGAAAAAGGTAAAGTATGCATCCAGTGACAACAACATAGATGAAGAAAATGTGGAACATTTGGAAGCATTTCTGGCTAGAAGATTTCACAGAGGAAAATGTAAATTCAAAGGTAAGCTTCCTATAATTTTTTTTAATTGTAACAAAGTAGGACATATGGCAGCAAGATGAACATAGAAGAAGAACTAAAGAGAAGGGAACAAGAACAAGAGTAGAACAAAAGATGGTAGTAGAGATTACAAAGACAAAGGCAAAAAGTGCTACATTGTTGAAGAAGAGGATTCAGATGAAAATGATAATGAGGTAGTCTATGTAGCCATGAAGGATGAATCGGATGAAGATGAAGCAACAACACTAGTAACCTATGTGAACAAAAATGACAAATGGATCATAGATAGTGGATGCTCATATCACATGATAGGAGATGAAAGTGAGTTTGTTAACTTTACTCAATATGACGGAAATAGTGTTAGATTTGAAAATGATGCTCCATGTCAAATCAAAGGGAAAGGCTCTATTAAACTTACAAAGAAAATTTCATGTGACAATGCCTAATATGTCGAAAGGAGTAAATTTTAATCTATAGAGTGTGTCACAATTAGGCAATATAGGTTGTAAAGTAGAATTTGGAAACAAATCTACAAAAATCTATGACATTGATTGAAATCTGATAGGAAAAGGAGAACAAACTAGGAGTAATTTGTTACCTAGACATGGAAGATACAACCTGTCTTATTGTTAAACTTGATGATGTATGGTTATGGCATAAAAGGCTATGTCATGTCAACTTTGATAATCTGATCAGCATCAAAAAAATGAAGAAAGTGAGAGGATTGCCTCAGTTGAATAAGCCTAAAAATACAATGTGCAAACAATGTCAACTAGGAAAGATGACCAAATCAAGTTTCAAAAACAAAACCTACACCTCCAAAGAAGTACTAGAGTTAGTGCATATTGATCTATGTGGCCCAATATAAGTACAAAGCTGCCGAGGGGACAAATAAATAATGTTATTTGTGGATGATTACTCTAGGATGAGGACTGCCATGTTCTTAAAGTGAAAACCTGATGCATTTCAATATTTTAAGTAGTATTTGGCCAAGATTGAGAAGGAAACATGAAAGAGTCTAAAGTGTCTAAGATCAGACAAAGGAGGAGAGTTCACATCAAAAGAGTTTGAGAAATTTTGTAATGATAAAGGAATTAAGAGACAAACATCAACACCAAGAACTCCACCTTAGAATGACATTGTAGAGAGAAGCAATAGATCAGTGATAGACTGTATTAGAACATTAATGATAGAGAGATATGTTGCTCTAATGTACTGGAGAGAAGCTGTAAGTATAGATGTCTACACCCTAAATCAAGTACAAGTGAAAAAATGTACAAATGCAATACCTTTTTAATTATGGTATGGTGACTCACCCAATGTAAAAAAATTCAAAGTGTTTGGTTGTAAATGCTATATTCTTAAAGATTCTAGAGATGGCAAGTTTGATGCAAAAAGTGATGAAGGCATATTCCTTAGATACTCCACTAGAAGTAAAGCATATAAGTGTTTGGATACTAACACTAACAAGATTTTCAAGAGTGCAAATGTAAATTTTGATGAGCATGAAAAAACTCAAATTGATGTAACTAAGAAACTAGAAGAATAAAAATCCTTTGTATACTTCTATGAAGGAATGTCTACTAAAAAGAAGCTACTAATCAAGTTGGGAATCAACAACAAGTTTCAGTATAAGCTGGGTCACAACCAGTGAATGCTAAGCTATGTTTAGAAGCCAAGTTGTAGAATGAAGAAAATGCACATTTTGCTTTTGAAATTGGTACACATGAGAGAGATGATGAATTACTAGAAAGAGATGTGCACAATGAATCTAAAACTAAAAGATCAAATATGGAAAGAAGGAAAAAACCAAGACTATCCAAATATGTGAGAAGACATCACCCTGCTAAACAAATTATTGGTAACAAGGAAGCTAGACCAATGACAAGGAAAAAAATAAGGAATGAATCATGTCTGCTGAGCAAGATTGAACTCAAAATAGTGAAAGATGCACTATAAGATTGTAATTGGCATAAAGCTATGGAAGAAGAGATAGACTAGATAGACAAGAAAAAAACCTAGACCTTAGTCCCAAGACTGGCTGATAAAAATGTGATTGATACCAAATGGGTATTTAGAAACAAGCTAGATGAGAATGGTGAGATCATAAGAAGTAAGGAAAAACTAGTCTACAAAGTTTGTGCACAAGAAGAAGGACTTGACTATGCAGAAAAATTTTCCCCTATTGCAAGAATGGAAGGAGTGAGAATACTACTTTCATATGCTACCTACATAGGTTTTAAATTCTACCAAATGGATGTCATGTCTACTTTTCTGAATGGTATACTAGAAGGGGAAGTTTACATAGAACAACCAAAAGGATTTGTTGATGACAACAATAAGGATATGGTTTGCAAATTGCATAAAGAACTCTATGGTTTGAAGCAAGCACCTAGAGCATGGTATGAGAGACTACACGAATATCTTGTGAAGATTGGATTTGAGAAAACAAATGACAGAAACAATTTGTATATCAAGGAAAAAGGTAAAAATATTCTAATATCTAAAATCTTTGTTGATGACATAATATTTGGAGGAAAATATGCCCTATGAAAAGATTTTGCTAGTCAAATGAAACATGAGTTTGAGATGAAAATGTTTAGAGAAATCAAAAAATTTATTGGATTGCAAGCACATCAACTATACCATGGCATATTTGTGATCCAATCAAAATACATCAAGGAGATACTCAAGACATTTGGCTTAGAAGATTCAAAACTAGCTAGTACACCAATGGTAACAGTACATAAGTTATCCAAGAATTATGAGTTAGCTAAAGTAAATTAAACAATGTATAGATCAATGAGTGAAAAATTGTAGTATGTTGCGCATAGTAGACCAAATATTGCATTAGTTGTTGGAACAGTGGCAAGATTTTCTGCTAACCCAAGAGAAAATCAACTGATGACAGTAAAAAAAATATTGAATTACTTAAAAGGAATTGATGACTTTGGATTATACTACAAGAGGAGTGAAAAGTTTGAGTTGAAGGCCTACATTGATGCAAACTAGGGAGGTAATATAGATGACAAAAAAAAAACCAATGGAGGAGTACTTTTCTTAGGTAAAAGATTGGTTACTTGGACTAGCAAAAATAAAAGTTGTACCTTACAGTCCATAACAGAAGTTGAATATGTTGCTAGTGCTATCAACTACACCAATATTGTATGGATCAAACATCTACTATAAGGTATGAAGGAAGAGATAATTGAACCTGTGATACTCTATTGTGATACCACAAGTGCCATGAACATATCAAAAAATCCTATGATGCATGCCAAAAAAAAGCATATTGCAAGTAAGTATCACTATGTAAGAGAATTGGTGAAAAATAAGCAAGGATGGAATATGTCAGCTCAAAGGAATAAATTGCTAACATCTTCACAAAAGCACTACCTCAAGATGCATTTGAGTATCTTAGAGATAAATTAGGGGTGGCACCCCTATCCAAGATTGTTTGAAAAATAGCAATATTGCCCTACATCAAATGAGCTGAATGATAAAATATTAAAAGATTGATGTAGAGGACACTCACTTTAGGTGTCTACCTAAAGTAGTCAAAGTACTAAAATTTGAAACAAGTTACAAGTAAGTTGATAGAGGATAAAATTTGTGTACCTGGGAATGCTGCACTTGCATGTTAAGATGCTAAAATAATGTCTTTGGCACTATTGGTAAAGAAGGAGAATAGCAGTAATTGATCAAATTTAGAGAATCAACTGGACAAAGGGTGAAGTAGCTAATACTAGAATAGCAAAAGCTGATCAATGAATACAAAGGGAGAAATAATGTGCAAAGGGAGAAATTGCATGACACATTTAAAGGAACAAAATGTAAGAGGGAGAAATAGTAGTTAAGAATAGAAAAATTGATCAAAGTAGTAAGCTATAGAAAAGAGGGAGTCATATATGAACTCATCAGACATACATAAGGAGAAGAAGTAGCAAAAAGGGAACAATAGCCAAGAGGGAGAAGAAGAAGCAAAGAAATTAGGATAGCAAATCATAGAGGGAGATGTGAAAGATGATGAAAATAGAAATGGTACCAAAATTTATTTTTAGAATTTGTTTTACTATTTTAACCTAGTTAGCATTTTGATAACTTGGTTGATTAGTTTGGTTTGTCATCAATGCCAAAGAGGGACATTGTTGAAAATATGATTGAAAAGATCATTATTGACGAAGGTAGATTGTTTGCAAAGAGGGAGATTGTTGATAAAGAATGTTTTAAATCATTATTCTGTCACTGATGTTAGACTTGCTATTTGTTGGAATTAAAATTATTTATAAGATCCAAGTACTATCACTTAGTTGATTGATGAAGAGGATTTAATAAAAAAGATGTTAAAAAAGTACCTAAGGAAAGGTTGAGTCATGATTTTGCAAAAAAGTTCAAGGATCAATTAATGAAATGATAAAATGATGTATTGATAGTATATTTGAAGATACAGAGGTTGGCCACACTTAGAAACTTTAAAAGAAGAAGTTATAACAAGGTTGTCTGCAACACTTGATTAAGTTCATTAGTGACAATTGAGCAAGCTAGGTTCATGCCAAGGATATTTTTAGTTAGTTCCAAGAAAATAAAAAATCTAATGTGTGCTACATGATAGAGAAGAAGCTGAGCAAAGTTCAGGTTCCGAGAAAAGTTTAGGTGGCAAGCATAAAAAAAAATTAGTGGATGCTGATTGAATCCATAGTAGGTGTCGAGTATCAGTAGAACATAGTTGGTGCCAAGTAACACATTAGGTTTTGAGCACTAGAATTTTAATAGTCCTAAGGTATTGCATTATTTGAAAAGTCAAAGATTCACCAAATCTGAGATAAAAAGTTTGTTACCTTGAATTTTGTGAACTATATAGTATAAGGATGATGAGCTAGTGGCACAAAATTTTAGGTAAATCATTGAGGATTATTCATGATGTTTCTAGAAGGAACAAGATATGGGGAATATTCATTTAATCCTACCTAATCTATTCAAACTAAAATTAGAATTAGGAGGATTCGAGAGGGAAAAGTATTTTCAAACTTTTATTTTAGGAGTCACGGGCTAAGAAGTTAGAGTTGCTAGGTTGAAGTCATTGAAAGGTGTCAAGGAGAAGGCATTAAGAAGGAAGAATATAGCACATAGACTCTACTTTGATAAGTGGAAATATAGGAGATTGTACTATTATATTAAGCATGGAGACTCATTGAGATGAAGCTTGAAAGGAGGACAAGCTATTAGAGTTGAAGAGATTGAAAGTTAGGAAATGTTGTGAGCTAAATAGATATATGAAATATGCAAGTTAAGTTGTGAATTTTATTAGGTGAAAAACCCTTATTGTTACTCTCTAACAATTGTACTAGTTAGGGTAAAATACTATAGACTTAGGTTGGTTTAGTAGCCATTTGTAAATCCTTTAAAGGGTGACATTCCAAATGAATGTTTTAAAGTCCTCTAACTAGGCACGCTCCTAATAGGGTGGATAAATCCTTTATCCAGGTGACATTTAATAGCATGTTGTAGCCTTTAATAGGGTAGGCCTTTCATAGGGCATCACTTCAAAACAGTGAGAATTGAGTAGCATGTTACTAGTGGTTTTTCCCAAATTGGGTTTCCATGCAAATCATTATGTTATGTGTTGATCTTTTATGTCTTATTCTTGCATGTTGATTTTATAGTAACTTGCTAAGTAGGAAAGTTTAAGCTTGGATGCATGAACAGTTTAATGGGCTCACTTTACTTGGTGAAAAGTTTTATTAGGAAATTTGGACATTGAATAACTGATTCACCCCCCCTCTTAGTTATTCTAAAGCATTTCCAACGAAAGGTATTTTCCTTTTTGATTTCATTTTGTATGATTCTATTGTTGCTTATAAAACCTTATTAATTCATGTTTGCAGTAATACATAGTGGAAATCAATATTCTTGGTTGGGGAACTATCTTTTTGGATTTCCTTTCATTTTAGATTTTACAAAAAGAGTATGCTTTTGCTCACATCCACAATGTTTATAGATTTGAACATGTGCCTCTAATATAAATAATTCTTGAGGTAGAGCTAGAGCTTTGATTATGGAAAACAAAAACCATTTTGTTGGCAAAATAAAGGATGCCTTAGGAACCCCCTAATTTTGAACAAAATGCCAAATGAATTTGCTGACAAACATAGAGCCCGAGTGATGGAAATGTCAAATATTACAAAATATAATTGTAGGGCTTGAACAAGGAAATAAATAAATAGAGAATTCCATTCAATTGGGTATTTGAAGAATGAATAAATTTTTAGCTTACTTGGATGTGCCTTATCAGGTTGGAGCTTTTTGAAGTAATTTGTCCAGTGAGAGCCCCATACAGGGGCTTCCCTTAGATTGATCTTCTTTATTAGTCGATAGGATTTTTCTCTAGGGTTCCTTTGCCCAAAAGTTTTCTGTTCAGCCTGGTAAATGGTTCAACCTGAGATTTTGAAAGGAAAGGGCTTGTCACGAGGCTATTTTAGATGAAGTTCCCTGGTATAGGTGTCAGATGTTTGGATGTTACCTCCCACCACTTGGATGTCCATGCCAGAATCCTACTTGTAACTATGTTGACATACGACTACTTCCAAGAGGGATGGAGGGGCCACGGGTGTCACCATAGACACTTGATTTATAGATGGATAGAGACCACAAGTCTATGGTTAGGGTAGATGTTTGATTAAATGCAACTTTATACACTTAGTCACCACCTCTATAGGTACTACATATGCAATCCTAGAACCTCCTATAAATTTGGTCAATGTTCATGTTGCAGTAAGGGATCACTCTTTTGCTACAAATTGATGGGTATGTTTGTCATTTCTCTTCCTTGTGTTTGAACTATTCATGTTTTAGAGTATTACTTCTAACTTCTTGTACTATTCTTTAGAGTTATCAAATAAATGGAAGTAGCAGCAGACATGAAGGGGTTAGATAGACAATAGCAAAAGAAAACAAGAAGGGGTATGTCCTAGTACCTTGGTAATATGTGATTATTGTATTCTCCTTTATTATTGGGTGTGAGTTACAAAACCATAGGAGGTTATAAATATGTGGAATCACTTGGGATGAATTGAATGCAAAGGAGGTTTGAGAATTTTAATCCCTTCTTACTGTATTTGAAAAAATCATTACTGTCTCTTGTAAGAAATATGCCTATTCATCATGGATTTTTAATATTGTGAAGTTAGATGGAGGTTCTAGGTTCAAATTTCATCATATATTTTAAAGCTTGTCTATAAAGATGTTTTTGCAAAATTATTTGATTATTAGATTGTAGGACCTATTGGAGTATGCATGTGCTTAGTATTGAGAATATTAAGTTGAATCTAAAGAAGGACATGGTATTTATATCTTGTTTGAATAGTAAAAAATCTTTTGATTATCCAACATTCCATTCTTTGAACATGACCATCAAGTTTAACATATTTGTTAGTTAATATATTGAATGTTTTATTTATTCCTATGTTTTGTAATTCCTTTCCCAACTCATGTGAGAAGGCTAAAAGGCTAGGTAACAATTTTAGCCAAGCTTGGCTGGACCTTACCACCAATGAACATTGTTTAACCATCCATGACTATAGTGTTATGATTGAATCTATTCCCCAAATGTTTTTTTTTCATTCTTTAAATAGTAATTTCTATTGGATTCAAGTGTCATCTTAGTACTTTTCTAGATGCTATCATCTCCAAAATTTAACATCCTCAAATATCCATTTTCATTAGCTGATGTCAATCCTTATAATTCATCTATCTTTTGTGTTTGATAATTAAAAGAACCATATAATAAT
Organism: Cupressus sempervirens; assembly: GCA_028749045.1. NCBI lineage: Eukaryota > Viridiplantae > Streptophyta > Pinopsida > Cupressales > Cupressaceae > Cupressus > Cupressus sempervirens. Next base: position 825,002,310 of record CM053787.1, on the reverse strand, counting down.
ATTTCTTATAAGGGAATGCATGATACTATTTAGTATTAAGGGTTAAAAAGGATTCTTTGCATGACTTGTATAAATAGAAGTTAAGCTATAACAAATGAGTATGTGCACAAATATGGTATGCAATAATTTTTTGAAATGATGAAACCATCTGATATTTAGGTGCATTCAGACATGGAGGTTTGTGCCGGTTTCTTGGATTAAACCACAACTCTAACTTTGTTACATTCCTATAGTGAAGAGTTTTAAAGTTACTAGAAATGTTAACCTCTAAGGAAAGTCCATGTGATCCTCTAAGTCAAAATTTTATTAACATGTATAACTGTTTGTTGTGCTAAATACTACTAGATATAGAAAACAACTTGGCTTCTTGGAATTTAAATATTTTTATTGATCCTATTCCAAAACAATGATGGTTGTTAGGCTTTCCTTCCTAAGATATTTGTTTTCCAAATGGTTACTTTATGCAACCCTCATAGATGTCTTTGATTTTTTGTTAGGGTACCCTTCGTGATACCTAAATCAGATTGCAAAGCTTGAATCTAAGCATATTTTGTTTTCAACTATAAAAAAATTTAAAACTAAACAGGATTAGAAAATGAAGGTGGAAGAGGCAAGGCATTTAGAAGATTCAGTTGGTTCTGTGGAATATATATAAGAGTAGAATATCATTATGTTGCATAAAAATAACTAAAACTTGGTTATAAAGGCTGAAATCCCTATCATTAGACTTGACATGGGCATTTTACCCTCCATTTGAATCAATAATATAATCTATATGAAGAGGTAACTGAAACTAGCCGAAGAAAGAAAAGCTAGCAGCTCAAAATTGTCTAAGTTACAAATTATTTACATTAAAAAAACAACTAAATAATTTTAATAATGATGAATTTTTCCTATTATGAAGGCCAATCCAAGCATGGAGGAAAGGAATCAACTCTTTTCTTTAAAGCTAGTTACCCAATTATAATTGCAACACCTCAATATCAAAACCTACCCATCACTACTTTTCCTTTACCCTTGGGTAGTTTCTGAGATATGGCATCTTTAACATCTTTTAACTTGTAGTAGTGCGGAGTGATCTCAACTAACCAATCGGGTTTGAGCTTAATTACTTGTCGCATGTATGCCTTTTTTGTATAAACTAGCTCATGGTAAACAACCTAGGATGGTAAGAACTAAGAAATGTCAGAACTTGGATGTATATGAATAGTTTGTGGATTTTTAATCATGAGGTATGAGCCATTTTTTTTGAGATCAGTAGTATGATAAAAGTAACCCGATGCTATAGACTTTTTTATCAAATCTAAATCATTCAAATTGCTTGCAGACTCAATTTCAACTCTTCCTAAGAGAATTTTTAACTAATCTTGTATCTCATGTGCTCTCTTCATGCTCCTTGCTTGAGTATAATTTTCATAGCATCACTGGTTTGAACAGTTTGTTTCTTTACATGAATCATACACCTTTAGCAATGCAATATGACCTCCTACATTTCTTATGTGGAAGTTCATCCTAGCATTATCTGCATGTGCTTGCTTATCATTTGGACAATAAAGTATTGAGTTTCCCACTAATAGTATGAAAAAAATCATGATGATCTCTTTTGAACATTTGTATTTATATCCATATTCCTGAAAAAAATTCTTTAAGTAAATAAATCATTGATACTATGTTCTGTATCATATCAACATTGTTTTAATTGCATCATTATGGCTAGTGTGTGTAATATTCCAACCTATGGTAGAGAATGAAAAGGCAGAATCCAATGTATACAATCCTATAAAGGCTAAAGATGCATTAGTATTTATAATTGCAAGCCATAAATCTCCTTCAAAGAGATGCTTGTTTTTCATTTGAAGTGCATAGATATGGAACAATGTGTACCAAGCGTACTCTATATAATTCCCCAGAGGTGTAAGGGAGCTTCCTTATGTAGATATGTAGTCTTGATTAAGAATGTTAGGAGAAAAAAACTTTGAACTAATGATGATGCTCCTTTTCTCCTCTTTTAAATTCTCAGAAGTTAAAATATTCTAGAAATAGGCTCCAATATTTTATAGGCCACATCTACCTTATCTGCTAGAGCAGTAGTTGATCAACCTTTTCTATAGGACTAGAACTGAATGGTTTTCCCACTATGTATTGATATATTTTAACATATTTTTGATAATACAAGATGATCACTGACTACTTTTCCTCTAGAAAATGAAGATGATTTTTAGGACCTTTTAGCTCACACTATGAATTCCCTTTAAGCTTCTATCAATTTCCAAAAATTTGAAAATGTAAAAGAAAATAGAAGTAAAAAGGAGCTATAGTACACATTACATTATACACTTCTTTCAATCTATATGGATGTGTACACTTGTAATAGTCAACAAATTGAGCTGGAGTTACTCATATGCCATCTGGATCATACATCCCCCTATTCCATTCAAATCTCTATAAATCAATGATATTAAACAATAATTCCTACAAAAATTCTTTAAGTAGATAAATCATAAATAGTATGCTCCATATCATATCAATGTTTCTTTAATTGTGTCATTATGGCCAATGTCTATAATATTACACAACTTTCGTTATCCTTAAGTAAGATGATCATTGCCTTCTTTTTCATACTTTTATTTTCTCCTAGAAACTAGGAGCACCCTGAGCGATACATATCTCTTCAGCCAGACCTACTCTGTTACGAAACCACCATGTGATCATGCATAAATTGCCTTCTTTTGGTTATTAAGCTTCTAGGGACCTAGACCTTGCCATTCCAACTTTTGTAGAGGATGAAAATTCAAAATCCAATGTATACAATCCAGTAAAGGTTAAAGCTACATCAATATTGAGAACTAGTGAAGAGAATGTTCCAACTATGTCATTTTTATTAAAAATCATGTCATATGTGTTTTCTTTCTCCAACTTCATTAGAGAGGCTTTGTTATCGACTCTTTACTCTACGATGGTTAAAGAGTCATGTTTTATCATTAGTGAAGGAAGCTTCTTCATTATTATTGTTGTTTTCTTTTTTATTTGTTAGTAAAAGGTTATCAACATTCAAATGCATTCTTCCAAATATTACTCTTGAGATGTAAAGTCTAAAATACTTGAGGAAAATACATCTTTCTAAGACCTCTTTTTGTTATCTATGCTCTTTGACATTGTAGATACCAATTAAATGTATATATTAGGTGTAAGAGCATAGAAAATTAGAAGACTTCTTTATAGATTTAGAAAACTCTAAAGGGGTGATTTTTTCCTAGGATCATTGAAAGGTTCTCAGATTACAAGATAATAATATAATATTAGAGATTACTTCTTAGATCGAAAGTCTAAAATACTTGAGTGAAATACATCTTTCTAGGACATCTCTTAGATTTAGCAAACTCTTGAGGGGTGAATTCTTCCTGGGATCATTAAAAGATTCTTAGATTACGAGATAATAATATAATATTAGATATTACTTCTTAGATCTAAAGTCTGAAATACTTGAGGGAAATACATCTTTCTAGGAAATCTCTTACTTGTTTGTGCTCTTTGACATGGCAAGTACCAATGAAATACACATACTAAGTGCAAGAGAATTTTCTAATTTCAAAGATTCTTAGTTATTTCCCTCATCTAATTATTGTAGTGGTTACTAATTTGTATGATAGGTATTTTTTAGGGCCTTTTTGCATCTAGGAAAGTGATTTTTTAGGGACTTTTTGCATATGCAAAAGTGTCTTTCCATGTCAATCATTAGTCATTGAGATATTGGTATAAACTCTTGTGATCTATTTAACAAACATTTGGATGAACTCAACTTGTGTCCTTCATGTTTGTGCTACTAGATTATGGAAAAAACACATCACAATGATGAAATCATCACTATCAATACACTCAGTGGGGATGATAACTTATATGATGAGGACAACATTATCACTATCTGCACAATAGGTGATGATGGTGCTCTAGATGTTGAGCAGGCAATGAATGCTACAACATTAGATGCAGAATCAACTTCTATTGTTGGTCCTACAATTAACATTAACAATATTGAAGTTGTTACTAAAAACATCATTACAAACTATGATGCATTCATCACAAATCTATGGTGGGCATGCTCTATGACAAACACTGTAGACAACTACAATATCGACAAGGTAGAGGAGACAATTACTGCAATAGATGTAATGTACAAGATACTTGTAGCATTCTGCAATACACCTCAAGAAATAGGCCATTACCAATTTTATAATTTTGACAACTTAGCTTGCATAGCATAGTTTATGTGATATTCAAAAACATTGTTGCCACCAAAGGAAAAATAGTCTAAATTTGGTTTTTTACGGTGACTAAACAACGTTGTTGTTTCAAAGTGTAAAAATTTTACTAGGAAAAGAATAAATCCCCATTTTTGTACACATTTCTAACTATTATAACAATAACACAATTTTGTGATGATGACATAGGTATGATCTTTAATTTTGAGTTCCCAAGGACATCCTAGTAACAGTATCCCAGGTGATACTAGATAGTGAATACCTTGTTGGGATAATAATCTTGTTGTATAAGCCTTCAAATACTTTTGTATAAGAAGATCCATTGGAAATATTTTTATGTAAACCTTTAAAGGCTTTTGTATAGCACTGAGAGCATCCTATGTTACATTAAAAATTTGATTTTCTCTGGATATTCTTATCATTTATGCATTCAATGAATTTTGTATATGGAATTTTTAACTAATTTTTCTGAACTATAGCTTCATGGCCTTCAAAGGTTTTTGTATCACAATATTATGTATGCAAATCCTAGAAAATTTTTATACATGCCAATGTCTTCAGCTATGCTTTGATGATAAATATTAGAGGCTTGAGTATGCAAATTCGTAATAGACTTAGTTAGTACCTTTAATTTTTCCTCATCTCCTACTTTGACATTAACGATGACTTCAGCTTGTTGAGATAATATTATATTTAGATATTATATTTAGGTTACACATTACTATTCTTTAGATGCATTAGATTGAATATTGTACTCTTATAGTTGCACTTATCTCAAAATACTCCTATATTATCAAAATAAAGATTACAATATTATGTTAAAATCTTATGTACCGAAAAGATTAGAAGTATTGTGTAGTTGGATTCCAATATCTCTTTCCTATGAGAGGTATTGAAAGCTTGAGTGTGTCTGTTTTCAACCTACTTATAAGATAACGTAGAGGAACAAGATGGAATTTTTCACTATCAATCAAATAATAATCTTGCAAAGTGTCAAAAGATTTTTGTGAACAATTACTCTTAGCTTTGCACTCAATATATGTTGTTTTAATAGAAATAAATATATTTGTGTTGAACATTTCTAGGGAATAAACCATAGGATCTTCATTTGCAATTCTGGTAACATTTACTCTCATATCCTCTCACAGCTTATAGGCCTCAATCTAGGGTGCTCAAAGCTTGCCAATTCATTGATCAAAATAGACATCAATTCCTTTGTTTCTATATTATTGCTTAAATTTTATACTCTTTCATTTTGACCTCATCATCAAGCTTAAGAGTGGCTTGAATTTGCCATTCTACCTACCCTTAAGATAAAATTTCATTGGAAGCTTTCTTTATACAATTAGAGTGATTTCACTAATTACCTGCACACTTGAATATATCAATGGTAATAGCTATAGGTGTCTTGCATACAAAGCTATGTGAAATGTACTTATACCCCAAAACTTGGGAAAATTTGGTTGATTTAATAGTTAGATATGAAGTTAAAAGAGGAGGATATGTGTTTTAACCTTTCATCCCAAAATAAGAATTTAGGAGTGCATGTAGGTAAAATAGTCTAGTGGAAACTTTCAAACTCCATCTCATTATAATACTGGGGTTGGATGGAACAACCCAAAGATAGATTAATCTATTTTGCAGGGGGATAGCGTAAAATCAAATATGTCAATTTACACCTCATTGTGGCATGGGTAATTTTCTTATTTAACTCAAGAGTCATTTCCTTTTTATTAGTACAAGCATATAGAAAGCTAGAATCCTCTTACTTAGTACACTCCAATCTCATACCAATGCTAACCTTATCATAGCATCTAATTATAGACACACAATTAGCCTACTTTGTTTGAACTTTACTCTAATGCAAACATGCATAAACCTGAGATACAACCAATTTAAATGCATGACATTGGAACCTGGGATACAACTACATGGACTATACTCAACCAAATATCTAAAACTAAAAATCTCCTACAATTCAAGAAATCAATTATCTCCTGCGCACTCCTACAATTGTCTTATTTCAGAATCATAAGTCAGACAAGTTAAATGGTGAGCAATTCAAAAAACCCTTAATACATACTAGGTGAACAAAAACAATTGTAGCCAAATATACATAGAAGAAATGACAAAAGAACTGAGCCAAATAAAATGCCAATATAAATTAGCTTTATCAATATGCCAGAAGATTCAATACAGATGCAAATGATTGTGACAACTCATCTTTTGTTATCCTACAATCCTAACTCATACACTAAATAATATGTTCCTGCTGAGAATGGGCCAAACAAAAACAAACCCTATCAAGAGCATATTATAAAGAAATAGATATTTCTACATTAGTCTCTTCACTCCATTGGTCAACAATATCTTTTAGAAATCTATATTGTTTGGAATTTTGAAAGTAGAGTAAATGCTATAAAAACTACTTTGATAAAGAATCTTGAGTCTTGAATTTTAGAGGTAGAATTTATAACTATCACTTTTGCTAACCTCAAATATCCAAGATGAAAATAGGATGTGAGGTACTCCCAAGATCTTTGATATGTAGTTTAAGTAACATGTTAGTGTGCTTGACATACATCAAAATTATTATTTTAATTTTATAGTTGTACATACCTCATAACTACTGTTCTATTTAGCGAATTCCCAAGTTAAAGATCAATGCAATGGTTTTGTTGGAGTTGTGATAATTTACAATTGTAAGCTCCCTCCTTGCATGTACTTATTAAATATGAAAGTTCTCTGTTAAATTTGTTATAGGAGTTTAGAATGGATACAAAGTAATATTTTATTTTGTGAATGCCCTAATGAAAATTGAGATCAGTTGATACATCCATGTTTTTATACTCAATGATTCAAGAACTACTACATTATATCAAGTGTTTAAACATTAAAATTTCACTAACAATGATATGAGGCATCTTCACCTGATGATAAGGGTGTTTATTTTGGTACCTTCATGATTAGGTTTTATGCTTTCAGATAGTTTAGTATTCCTTAATTGGTGATGTTTATGATGTTAGGTATATGCATGCCTAACGATGATTATTCTAGTATTTTAATCTAAATTAATGAATAAAGTTATGTCATGTGGATTAGGTAATTATTGATGACTAAATGTGTGTGCCAAAATTAGAAAGGGTTATTTAGATGAAAGATTTATGTTATCATTTATGTAATTATCCTAATGAGTTATATATACAGGCATGTGATTTTCTTGAACTACTGATGTGTGAAATGAGTGTGCAAAATTTATTAGCTAGGAAATCTAATGGACATATAGATATGAACCCTTTGTACCAATTGTGGAAACTAGCGTTGATTCTAACAAAAGATGCAAACCCTATTGTTCATATTTTATTTTTATCATGAGATGTATGAATGTATCATTCTATAATCAATAAGTGTTAATGTTTTGTAACAGTGATTTTATAGTGTCACTCGACACTCATGAATTGTATATGCATTCTAGCATGGAAGTTAGGGTTAACTAAGTAACCAAACAATATAAGTGGGATTAGGTTAGTGACCTTTTTGTTAATCAGTTAGTAATTGAGATTAATTACCCCTAATCTAGATTAGTGTTTAATTTGCATTTATAGGGTTTTTAGGAAGTCCTAAAACTTTCTTGCATTTGTTAGGTTCCTAATAAATCCTAAAGGCCTAATATCATGAAATCTAAGTACCCAAGGGGTATGGGTATGGGTTGGGGGCATTTTCCACTCTCCAACCCCTTTTGTTGACTTTTATGGTCACTCAAAAACTCAATTTTCTCTTTGTTGCAAAAATTGATTGTTTCCATCATGAGTTGGATAACTTTAACTCCACATTAAGGTTAGCCTTAGGTCTAGTTGAGTCAGAAGCCTCTAGAACTTTAGGCAAGTGGGAGAGTTATTGCATTTAGATTGGTTGAGTTTAGGATCTTATTCAGACATAATTTTGAGAGGGTTTGAGTGTTCACCCAACCTCTAGTTTTAGATTAAAAATTAGGATTAAAGGATAAGGAGAAGGAAGGGAATGCTCATCTCAAACTTGTTCAATTTTCTATAACTCAATTTTGAAGGTAGGAATACTTCACCTCATTTTGTTCATGTTGTGCTTCATGTTTCAATTTTATTGCTTATGTATGCTCATGTGTGTGTTGAGTATGTTGGGAAGGATTGAAAAATGGTCTTCTTAAATGTCTTTCCTTTTTTTTTTGTTTTATTTTTGAAGGGATTACATGGGTTGTATTGGCATTACTCACCCTTGGATAGGGCAGAAGTGGTCATGTATGGGAGGAGGTATTTAGTTGGACTCCAACAATGTGGAGTCTCTACTCAGGATGAGAAGAGGGAAAGAGAGTAGGGTGTTATGGGCCCCTACTTGTTAGCACAAATCATGTTTTTATTTTTGGAATTTGAGAAAAGAAAGAATGGAAGTCCTTGTGATATCAGCCTTGAAAGGGCATCTGTGGAAGAATGAAAGTTCTTGAGATTTTAGCCTCGAAAGGGCATATGTTATGGTGTTGTAGTCGATGTCTCCTATTGGAAAAATCCACCTTCTCCCTAGTCTAGTTCAATGTCAAAGTGTTGTGCAAACTTGCAATGGGAGTGAATGTCAGATTGTTGTCTTCATGTTATGATTGGTTGTTTCTTAGTTAGTTTTCATTCTCTCCATGATCACCATGATGTATTGCAAAATTCATAATGGATCCCTTGTTAAGGGCCAAGAAGGAAATTCAAAATGGTTAATGAATTTCAGTTATGTTGGGATATTTCTCCTTGGGATTGAAATCCTATGTCCAAATGTTATTTTAACTTATTGTGGAAATGGCAATGATGTCAGGTTTTTTTCTTGGTTCTTTCTTGGTGGAGCCTTTGAATGAGGTGGTTCAATAAAATAAATGAATAATGACTCAACCTCATTGTTAAAAAAAAAAAAGAAAGAGTAGTATTCTTGCACATGATTTGTCTAGTATTTCAATTTTTCTTTGCAGATGTTTACCTTACTTTGCCAATCTTATGTTTGGGAAATTTTACTCATTTGATTAAGGTAAAATATATGAAATGGTGATATTCAATTATGCAATTTTAAGTTCAAATATGTTAAGGAAATTCATATTTGATTGGTACTTAAATTTTGTAATTATACATGAGTTTGAGGAAGTTAAGTAATTCTAATTGAATACTTATGTATTACATCTAATCCTAAATAACTTTAAAAAAAGAAAAGAAATTGGTATGTTTTTGCCCCTGTATTTTGGGCATGACAACAATGCATGGATTCCTTTCTAAAAAAAGGAGCAGTCAAGCTTATTCATAGTGGAGAACCTCTGATAAACCCAAACATACAGATAATTGCAATCTCTAACCTTATATTTGGGCAAGAAGAAGTTAAGCAATATAGGATAGACATATCAGATGGGGAGTACAAAATTAATGCTTTGTTGCCTATAAAATACAACCACCATGTAGTAGAACATAAAATTTATATTGGGTTGATACTACAACTAAATAAGTATAGTAGCCCAACAATAACTAAATCAAGGTGACTGCAACTAAACCTCATTAATATGCACTTATTATGCTCATTGTGTGCTAGAATGTTCAATTTGAAAGGTACCTGACCCATGATATATTGCATGTATAGGTGGGTGGTAATAGGAAGTATGCAAATCATTGAAACAAATCATGAACTTATTGGCGATGTCAGGCCCATAACAAAAGTAATACAAGTCTAGGTAGAGCCTATGATATGTATTGATAGTGCCTCATATTTGATCTCAACAAAGTGCCATAAAGTATGTTTTGGTATACAAAACCCACCAAAGTTGACCCAAAGGCCAACCATTCCTATCGCTATCAAAGAGCTAAATCCACACCAAACAAGATGGGCTATAGCATCTCGTGTTACAAATAAAGGTGATAAGAGAGAATATACAAATCATAGAGGTGTTGGACGAGTATTCAACTTTGATATCGTAGATAGTGAAAGATCTGAAACACTTGTGACTAGTTTCAATGAAGCTGCTAATGTGCATTTCCCACATATACAAAAAGGTACAATGTACACAATTTATAGTAGAGATGTAAAGCCATCAAATAAGATGTATAATAACCTGAGTAGTAGAGTGGAAATCATATTGTCAACAAAATCCATGATTTTTGCACTAAAGATGACCCTGTCATCCCAATGCATCAATTCTATTTTATGTCGATCATCAACATTACAAATATAAGTGATAATATGAATTTTGACATCATTGGAGTTGTCATGTTCATAGGGCCAACATTGACCTTGCAAAGAAGATATCATGTACAAAGGTGCCACGCCATACCATACAACTACTGGATATGTCTAGCACCAATATAAATGTCACTCTAATGGGCTACTAACAAGGAAAGAGGATAATCAAATATATTAGTAGTATAAACAACATTAGGAAACTGTGATTGCAGTAAAGAATGGCCACATTAGTCACTATAATGGAAAGGTAGTTACAACATCCACTACTACCACGTTAACAATAGACCAAAACATTGAAGAGACACAAGAGATTTGGGATTGGTATAGTATAATTGGAGGTAGCTTACAAACAAATACAACTGGAATAGCTACTCTAAGGGGATCTATAGAAAGGGTAAAATATTTGGATATCTGTGAAAAAATAGAGTGCATGATTGAACCCCAACATTTCATCATGAAGGCCACTCTCACAACTATAAAAGAAGATGACCTTTACTATCTAGCTTGCCCTTGCAAACTTGGAGAATGTTAGTGTAATAAGAAACTCACTAAGGAAATAAATGAAAAGTGGATGTATACAAAGTGTAATGTAAGTCATTCCAAGTATGATTATAGGTATCTGCTACAAATGAAGATCGAGGCTTACACAAATACAATGTGGGTCATTGTATTCGATGATGTTGCTACTCCACTACTTTATATTACTGCTAAAGAACTATATTCAATTGATCTTTAGGAGAAGCTAACAATTATGCTCATTGAGTCATAAAAGATCCTCTAAACAAATATTACTTTTCTAGTCTAATTTGTAAGAAAAAGACATAGAACAAGACAGACCAACTTAAGGCAACTATTGAGTAGATTGAACTTGTAGATTTTGTGGCTAAGAGTGACAACCTTTTGAAAAAAACTGGAAACCTAAGTGCTAATAGCCATATGCAAGGATGAGTTGTTCCATGCTACATGTCACCTTCATATCCATAGTTGTATAATGATTGTACATAAACTATTCGATGCTCTATTTCACCATTCGTATAGTATCCAAGCATCCATTATTCCATGCTCTATATCCATTGTTGTACATTGGCATTGTATAATTATATAGAAAAATTAAGACTCATTAGCACTTCTCTTTTCACTATAAACTCCATCAAACTTAATAAATAAACAAGATATGTGAATACCATGTTTTTTTCATTATGTGTGAACTCTAATATGTATCACTATGTATTATCAAATCAATTATAGTAGTAGTTTTATGGAAAGGAAAAAACATTGTATACTTTTCGGCCATATTAGCTTGATAATCCATTTATTACAGCATTAGTTTCATTGAACTTTTACTTTATACTTGTGTATTACTATATTAACTCCTCTGGTTGATTAAATTTCTCTATTAGTATATTGTCTTACTAAATATGGTTTTTAAACAAAGAACATCCTTTTATTTTTCTTTTTGCAAACAAGGCATAGTCAAATACAACATTTCTTATAGAGTGCTTGCTATGATCTCATGTCTCATCCATAAACAATAAGTGAATGTTTGGTTGTAAATTTCAATAAATCGATAACATAATATCAATAAGTGGATGTTTGGTTGTAAAGTTGAATAAATCGATAGCATAATATCACATCTCTATTTTTCATAAAGAATTAAATATGTCCCATAGATTTAATAACTACAGAGCTCTATTGCATGTAGTATATTAATTAAGCAGTTTGACATTGATTTTGAATACATACTCTATACTTCTTGAGAATTGATGTATATAACTACCTTATGAAATAAGGATGGTTAGGCCTGTCCATTATTTATCATCTTGATTAGAATAGAAAATACTACTAAATGGAAATGATAAAACATATCTACAATATCAAATAAAACCAAATGTGTAATCTGCTACCCAGATATGTTGTGCCATAGAATAGTTGTAATAGGGGACTTCATCCAATCCATGAATCTCTAAAGGATTTGTAACAAAGCAAGAAACACATCCATAATTACACAACAAATGTTGGTTAAAAGACACTTGGTTATGTATCAACCACCATCACAAAGCAATTTGGATCATATGTTTATAGACACAAGTATTTTAGAAATGATCACTTGTTGTGTTTGTAATCCAATAGATATAGAACATGTTCCAGGTGAAATATGGTTCTAGTCGGCATCCATAGAAACTAAACTAGATTATGCTTCTTTATTGGCTAGAACTCGGGAAATAAGGATAGAAAAAATGTTGAGAAGGCAACTAAACTAGAGTATGCTTCTTTATTGGCTAGAATTGGGGAAATAAGGATATAAAAAGTGTTGAGAAGGCTGCAAATCAATACTCCAATTTCTAGCACTATGCACTAACATGGTCAAATATTTAGACTATAATTTAGATGTTTCTCAAACACAATGTGGAACTAATAGGTAATACAAAGGTGGGGACCACAGGGAGTCTATTTAAGTATACCAATCAAAGAAAGGATTAGAATAATTTTTGTGGAGCAAATACCCATGTGGACACAAAAAAATTGTGTCTTTTCTCCAAAAGTGCATCCTACTGTGAATAACTAAGGGCCATAATGTCATATATTTGAGCATCATTTTTTGTTTTATGTGTTGTACTCAATGGCAGAAGAATTTATGCAGTCCCAAGTTGAGCATAGTGCAAGTTATCCCAATGTTACCTTGCAAATGAATCAACTTAATAGACCCTAAAGGAAATTATCTTATTTGAGTCAATCGATGTCGTATGTTCAGTTTGTCTTGTACATTAATTAGCTTTATAATATATGTCTTCAAGAAAAGGATATTCATGTAATTATGACACTAATTTATCATAAGATGATTATGTAATTACACCATTACTCTATTGTAATTCTATCATGTTATTACACTTTCTTATTATAAAAATAGATCCAGTTATTTATATTTGGAATCATAGATTGTATCTTAGTAAAAAATTATGTTGGAAAGATTTGTTTATTTCTTTTAGGATTAAATAATCAATGCCATTGTCTGCTAGAATCTGAGGCTATCATCTCTACACTAATGTTAATATGTTATTACATCATCATGTGGTTTTCCTAGGAAATGACACACAAATTTTTTGTAATCATTTTGATCTCTTAGGATTACAGATGTTTTAAAATTTAAATCTATCATTCTTGGATAAATCTCGATTAGTTGTTACATTTTTATGCATTTACCATAGAAAATAATGGACAATAATGTTGTAATCATTCTGATCTCTTAGGCGTTAGACATACTTTTAAAGAATCATGAAGTTAGATTTATTGTACGACATTTTCATAGAAAATAGCATTCAATTATGTTACAATGATTTTGATATCTTAGGCATTCCACATGTTTTAAAATTTGAATCTGTCATTTCTGCATTAATCTCAATATGCTATTACATTTTCATGTGCTTTTCATAGAAGATAATGCACACTAATTTTATAATGATTCTAAGTGCTTAGGCATTACATGTGCTTTTTAAGAATCCTAGGATTCAATTTTTTCTATAGTAGAATAAATGGACATATTGAACAATGAAAAGAAGCCATGAATTCAAAAAATCAAACCTACAATAGAAGAGTGATAAAGGAAAGATCATGAATATTATGATCTTCATAAAGATAGCATACTAGCTCACAGACCTACACACCGCATGGAACAAGGAATTTCACAACAAACTATTGATGGAAATAACAATCAAATGGTTATTCTATCATCCTCTATTGATCCATACACTATAGTAGAGATAACATTGAGTTATGAAAATAAACAAAGACCTCAAATTGAACCCACAATAGAGGAAGCAAATAAGAAAGATCAAGAGTATTATGTTCTCAATAAAAATGATCTTTTGGCCCTCAGATGTACAAATAAAAGAGATTTTAATTAGTATCACTCCTTGGATATTCAAACACAACAAATCAAAGAAAGTAGAAAAAAACAGTGATACTATGTATGCCATAGGGAATTTGACAATGTAGAACACATTAATGAAAACATTACCAACCAAACACCTCTATCACCAATCCTTGTTCAACCATGTACTACTTCAAAGATGCCAACAAGTTACTAGTATGTATGTAGCAACCATGAAAATAATATAGATGGAGCATGGAAATTTAGACAGAGAATAGATGAACTATCTATTCTATGAAGATGCATACTCTATAATGAAAGCTAACCTAGCCTTGCCCTTCAAACATATGCATCATAGCCTACATGTAGAAGATGTTCTAGAGAGAGTGGACTACAACATTTCCCTATGTTGAACAACATGGACCTAGGAGAGCAACTAGATGTTTTGAAGAGATTAACACAAATAGAAGAAATGTTGATTGCTAGGGTCAATCTAGTTATACAGGTGATACAACTATTTGGTGGATAGTACAGGTACCATGGATGAACCATCAACTTTAGACAATATATCAAGAGTATTATGATTGTCCTTCTCTGTCAAATTGCCAAATTAGACTTACTTATTGTGCAGAAAAATAATAGTCAAACAAAATGTTATAATTTCTATGTGAATGGAAACCATGTGAGGGATGAATTACTAGATAAAATGAAAAATGATCCATACTATGCTGATGTAAGTATAAATAAAGCAAGCTTACTCATACTACTAGAAAATAGCAGAGATGTGTTAGCCATGTTAACCACCATTGAAATTGTAGATCATAGAGAAGTTCCACAAAATAAGATGGATACGTGTGTGTGTGTGTGTGTGTGTGTGTGTGTGTGTGTGTGTGTGTGTGTGTGTGTGTGTGTGTGTGTGAAGACCAAGACAAGGATAGTAGGGTTCACACATCATCATTCATTACTAAAATGTCGAATGCACACTGTGCGCTTGATACAATATGTTACACATTGGAGCTTGATGAGCTCACAAATTCTATGATCTGTTGGCTTAAAATAGAATCCTCATCAATAATTGAGTACAATACTGAAGGTCTACTTGATATGGAATTTCCTACACTCTTCCCAACTAGAGCCACACAACACATACAACCACGACTAGAGGTAGAACTCCATGAGTATGTATCACACTTGGTTGACTTCCACAACCAAAGATTTGGAAGACATCCACATTTTAGATACTTCATCCACAATCTCATGTTACACCACTACACACAAGGCATTGCAACTATATTCATGAAAAACAATGTGGAAGAGAATGTACCAATGAGTATCAAAACACTTCAAGAAAATCTACAAAATGTACCAAATACACAACTTGCAGATGAGCTTATGCACTTTGGGTCCTCAATTCAAGGAACTAGACCATACTGGAATAAGTGGTACTCAGAACTAAAGACCCTTATTCATCAGCTAGGTCCAACTTTTCTATTCTTCACACCAAGTGCAGCAAATACAAAATGGCTAGATCTCCAACAACTCTTCATTGGTGAGACCTCACCAAGAACATTATCAAACAAGGAGCATCTAGAAAATGTTTTAAACAACCCACACATTATGTCACTCTACTTACACAAATTATTCAAGATATTTTGAGAAGAAGTTCTTCAAAAGCTACTAGGTGCAAACGATTATTGGTATAGAATAGAACAAAAAAGTAGAGATATTGGACAAATACATGGGTTCATTTGGCTCCCTAATGCACGAAATGTTGATAAAATTAATTGGAATGATTACTTAGAAATTGAAAAAGCACAAACATTCTTTGATGAATATGTAATTGTGTGGAATCCCCTCAAAGAAAATGAAAGAAATAATGTAGTATATCAATTAGCATATGAGGATCCATGCTTGCTAGACACAATGAAAATATTCTCCACAAATCCTTCTAAGGACTATGAAGAGCTTGTTAATCATGTCCAGAGGCACACAAAATATAGTGAAGCAACATGTCTTTGTAAAAAAGGGACAATAATGCAATATTGTTATAACGCTCCTTGGAATGAATAAAGCTCATCTACACTAGCATCTGATTGTGTCAAAAATAAGAAGTATGAACCTATACGAAATGATGATAGACTAAACAAACATAACCAAAAAATGCTCCAAATCTAGTAAGCCAACATAGACTACCAACCTATTATTTCAAGAGAATTAGTCCTCAAGTACATAGTCAAGTATGCTACAAAGGTAGAGAGAACATTAGAAACATGCACAAAAATGTTATCAAGAAAATTTGCAATGCAAGACCTAGACAATCTAGCTCTAACAACATATAGAAAATTCTTGATAGAGATAATTTTTGAACGGGGCATTGAGACACAAAAAACATGCCATATGCTACAAAAATTGCCTCTTATAGATTTTAGTCATCCTTTCACATCCTTGAATGTAGGTAGAAATGTACTCCATTGAATAACAAGTGCCACAACAATAAATGATAGCTACATACATAAGTACATGAACAGGACCAATACAAGTCATTGCTTTTGTATATCCTCATTTTTTCAGCACTCCAAAATAGGACTTTGAACTATTTGAAATATTTTACTGGATATAAATGCTACTATATAAACATTTTTTCCACATTGAAGAAGACATTGGCCTTGCAAAGTATGTGATTGAAAGAAATTGGAAATAAATGAATGTGAAAAGCTACATAGTTTGGCACATTGAATGTCTTATTACAGAAATAATAAAAAATGAAGATGAATAAAATGATGAAAACAACAACAATAACAATGATACTACTTTAGAAATTAATGAATGGCAATTGCTATAAAAAATGGGACCAACATCTACTAGTACTTTGAATGATCTTGAAATGCTTGGAAGACATGACTTCAACAACAACAATAGATGAGACCAAACTACTATTGCTCCCAACCTTCACCAAATAGAATTTTTTTTTTATAGAGTTTAGCAAAAAACACTCAATGCCCATAACCATGCCATTCTCTAATGTAAGCCATGCATATGGATTATCCAATTAGCACTACAAACAATTATCAACCATAACAAAGATCCATGTAGCATACCATGGTATACGATCAGTTGAGACACCAGAAGAATAGGAAAATCTTACTTGATTGGTTGTATATGATCTGCACTAAATGGGAATGCACAACAATAGTCCAACCAACTACTTATACTTGCTCTAATTGGTGTCACTACATTCAACATACATGTCACTACAATACATTTTTCATTATGCATTCCTATCAAAGAAATGCAACCATTACAAAGACATGCATTAATAGCCTTTCAAGAAGGGCTAAAAAATTTAAAATATATCTTAATCAACAAAATGAGCTTCATAGGTCCAAGACTACTACTAAAAAATGACAAAAAATTATACCAAGCATTTCCTTCAATTAACCACCTTTTCTTTGGTGGCCTTTCCATAATCTTAATTGGAGACCTCACACAATTACCCCTATAATGGATAGACCCATAAACACTACCCATACAAGAGTACAAGTACTTTGGGAAAAGTTCACAACAATTGTAAGCCTACATACATTGTACTACCAACAAGGAGAATTGATCCAACAAACACAATTCCATGATGCATTGCAAAACATAAAAGAATGCTGAACCAATAGAATAAGGTTGGGAGCTCCTAATGACATGTACCTTTGTATTAATAACATCACTTGAAAGGGAGGAATTTGATAATGTAACCCACTTATTCTCCACCAATGAATTAGTCAAAAAACATAACAAGAAGATGATAAAGAAAATGAATTGCCTAGTAGCATTAAGTGTAGCAATCAGGACAACGTTTATGACTAATAATTACACAGATGATAAATAGCAAGAAGCACAAGTGATACTTTGTAAAGGTCAACAAATCATTCTAATGAATAACATATGGACACAAGCAAGACTTGTAAATGGAGCACTAGGTGAGGTAGTTGAGATCATTTATAGTTTTGGCTCAAAGCCACCTAATCTACCATTATATGTAGTGGTATGAGTAGACAACTACAATGGGACACCATGGAATCAAGCTAACCCAAAGATGATGCCAATAACTCTAGTATCTCTAGGATGTAGAAGACAAGTACTAACTATAATGGCATGGGGAATGACAATACAAAAATCTCAAGGCCTAACTCTACAAAAATTTATGATCGACATTAGGAAAACAAAAGGACAAGGATTAATATTCACAGCTTTATCTAGGGTGAAAAGCTTAGATAGCCTCCATCTTCAGCCAGCATTCACCTTTGAGAGGCTTGGGAAAATGCATAACCATCCATACACAATCCTACACAAGAATGAGGAAGCTCAACTACAAATCATGTCTCTATAAACAAAGTAAGTGACAAACCCTTTTCTTGTTAGAGTGTCTTTTACATTATTTTGTCACATCTATACCCCTATCTAAAAGTGTCTCAATGTCATTTGTCTAATATTGTACCTATGATCAATAATGTGATATATTAGACATAATAGGTACTGAATGTTATTTTCTTCCCTCTTTTTTCTTTACTCATCTACAAAAATCATTTATAACTAATATGTTACATTGTAACTCCTGATTTTGCAAAATAATCGTAACTTGTTGTCACTTTTATATCAATGGTTCAAAAGGCTTCAATAGTTTTCTCTGCTAAGCTTTGACCTTCTTCTAGAATTAGAACCTTAGGAGACATTTCAATTCCTCTCAAAATAGCTACAAGAAATAGATGCTTTTCAAAATATTAGATGGAAGGATGGTACAATTTTTTACAATGTTTCTATTAACAACATATACATTATGCTGAATGAATCTAATGAGTCCTATGAAAAGCTTAACAAGTGTTGCAATTGTCTCAATCATATGTCACATAGCTCTGTTGAGGCTAAAAAGATATGCTTTTGTTGGCTATTGATACTAATAATGTACTTCACACATATTGTCTCCCTACTTGATACTATGATGCCTACAAAATCTTGCCTTAAAAATAGATTATTGTGTTGGTTGCTCATTTAGATAGAGCACTAGATAAAGTACATCATAAGGAATTAGATCAAAACCTTGAGACTATGGCCCTCAATCTCTAGGCCAATGCAAATTATTGAGGTAGGAAACTATAATTGTATGAATCATTAAGACTATCATTTCCAAATCTAAAACAATGATGTCAAATTTTATTAGAGGTAATATAATAGAGAAGTTATTATTTTCCATGGTTGAAACAATTTATTTACTTCAAATTTATTGTTTAATGAGTATTTCTTCTTTAATATTCTTTGTTATTTCCTATCACTTGGAGACATGATTAAGGGTTTTCTTTGATTGAAATTGCTACAAGAAACTGAGCTCAAATCAATGATGGAGCAACTACTATTCATCTTATGAAGGATGCAATGGCCATAGCAAATGAATTATATGTGACACACCATTTATGTACATAACACAACCATGTCATTTTCATATGTTTAAATCATACATCCATATGCAATTCTAGCAATATATGTTGTGATTATGATCTCTAGGATTTAAAAGAAAACCAAAAATGCTATTACCTCTAGACTACCTCTCCATTCATCTCTTGTGTACTCGATGTCAATAAATCTTAGATGGAAATACACAATCATATCATGGTGAATCCAATTATTCTATTTATAGTGAAAATTATGTGTTTATTGTGTTTTTCTTCTGCCTACTCTACCACAACAATGGTGTTGCTATGAAGACTGCAATTGTCTTAACCAAACATCAAATAGTTCTTCTTAGGCTAAAAAGATATTATTTTGTTTGGTTATTCCTACTAATAATGTGCTTCACACACCTATTGATGTGATATGTCCACAAGCAATTCAAATGGTTCCACCCTAATGTTTTTGAGTCATTTCTTAAGATGTCAATAATCTAATTCAATCCTATTATTTTTGTATTTGTTTGCATTCTTCCATGAGATAAAATAGCGATAGCTTTCTTTGTATCACATGTATGTCATTATATCAAATTGAACGAAGTTATTTTTCTTGTTATCCATCTAAATTTCCTATTCAAATGAAACTTGATTATGTCAAATTGAATGGAGTTGTTCGTCTTGTTATCCATCCAATCTAAATCATATGGATCACTGAAACTATCCATTTGTAAACACAATCTTCAACATAACAATTAGCACAATCTTGGACCTACAGGTACAAGTGCTAGTGTTTAAATTTCTCCCAAAAAAATCAATAATTTTAATCTTACATTACAAAAGAAACGCTGTATAACTATCAACAAAAGATTATTTTATGTAAGTTGAAAGAGGCCTAAAACTTCCATTACTTGTCAGCTATGCAAAATGTAATAATACAAAGTGAAAGTTATATTGGAGAACATTATTTGGAGAAAATTATGTAAAATTATTTTGTATGAATTAGATGAGTGACTCAAAATAATGATTGGTCATCAAAGACTTCTCATTAATAATTTACATAAATTTTATGAAATATTTAGATAATTGAAAATGTTGAAGTCACTCTAGGCTATCAATCAACAGTCAACTACATATAGTCAATGTGTTTATTGGAAGTAGAAGAGGACACACTAAGGCTCAATTCCTAGGCTAAAAGTGTTAAATAGTCAAAGTTGACTTAATTTTCCAAGCTTAATTTCTACCTTAATACTTGATTAAGTATAGCCGATAAAATAGGATATTTGTCCATGAGGCATTGACTCTAGCCACAACATAGGTGACAAATTGTTTAACTATATTAAAATTTACAATATTAAAAAACTATTATTTTCAAAGAAAAATTATTTTGACAAGTATTATTACTATCTTGACATGTTAATATAAGAATATCAAAAATAAATATTCACATTAATTATAAATAAATGACTAACAACCATCCAAATATCCATAAAGCTTGATAATGATACCACCCATATTACTTCCATGCTACGTTTTCTTCTGAATATTTTCCCTCTCTACAAATTTAGATTTTGAATTATAATTTAGAAGTAGGTCGTAACTTCTTTATATTCTCTAATGGAATTCTAGAGGATTTTATATCATTTCTTCTATTCTTAGTACAAATCATTACATATTACATTAACATTATAATAGATATCATTTCTCAATAATTGGAGATTCATGGTTAGGATAGGGGCTTGTCAAAAATATGGCAGATATCTTGGATGAAAGCATGGGACCCCAAAAAATACGATCTCATGCTTTCTTGCTGTGCTTTTGAAAATTCTAGAGGATTCCAGATCATTGTTTATATTCTTAGTACAAATCATTACATATTATATTAATATTATAATAAATATAATTTCTTAATAATTGGAGATTCATAATTAGGATAGGGGCTTCTCAAAACTATGGGGATATCTTGGATGAAAACTTGGGACCCCAAAAAATATGATCTCATGCTTTCTTTCTTATGCTTTTGAATATTCTAGAGGATTTTAGATCATTTCTTATATTCTTAGTGCAAATCATTACATATTACATTAAAATTATAATAAATATAATTTCTTAATAATTGGAGATTCATGATTAGGACAGGAGCTTCTCAAAAATATGGGGGATGTCTTGGATGAAAGTGTGGGACCCCAAAAAATATGATCTTATGCTTTCTTTCTATGCTTTTGAAAAGCTTCCAACTCAACTCAGCTCATATAGATGCTAATGACAATGAATCAAAACCTGTATGAAGTCTCAAATACACTGTGTCTTTCTATCCTTTCGAACAATTCCCAACTCAACTCACCTCATATAGATGGTAATGACATGTAATCAAAACATGTATGATGGCCGAGATACAATGTGCCTATAAAGAAGGATTGAAAAATACAGATAGTTGGAGAATTATTAGCCATTAGTAAAATAAACATGCTTCTTTAATAATGAAATATGAAAAAATATTAATTGACTATCTTGTATTTTATATTTTACAAACAAGAATTCATTAAAGTTATATAAAGAAGTTGAGTATATTCAATTATTATATTTTATTTATTTGTTTTAAAAAAAATATAAATGTTTAATCATAAAATAAACATTAAAAAAAAATTGTATGTCATATATATATATATTATTGTGAGAGCATTTTTTACAAGGCTCGACAACTTGAAAAAATGATTTATTCAACCAATTTCTATTTCTTTGTCCTACATTTGTAAACCATGAAATACTTGATCCATGAAAATATAATGTAAAATTTCTTCCCAAATACAATAAAAAATATTAGACAAAGCATAGTTTTCTAATTGCATAGTCTATTTTTAGAGATTAATTAAAAATATGATAGAATTCATACTTTTTGTTATGTGAAATGGAAATATTTAACACCCAATATACATATTACAAATTATGATGTTATAATGATTTCCCTTCCAAAGCCAATAGAGGATACAACCTAATTAGATACAAATGCATCATTTTTCAACTCTTATGAATTTAAATACTAATCCAAATACTCATTATAGTTACTCAAAATGAAATAGGTCTAGACAAAATTTTGAGATGTTAATAGATGTTCTATCTTTAATCATTTGAAAAAAAGAAAAATAGTTAATTCCTAAATAGTTTAAACTATATTCATAAGTGGGAAACTTATTTTCTCTGCTTGCTTCTATGATGAGAAAATTGTATTCATGTCATGAAGTTTCTTAATTAAAACAAATGATATTGAAACCCTCTCTAAGAAAAAATAAAAGCCTCATAATACCATGTAAGACTAATCTAAACAGTATAAGAAAAGTTGAAAATAAAGCTTAGTTGAATTTCTAGGAAAATAGTTCCTCTTGATCCTTCATAAAAAAATAGTTGATGAAATATAAGAAATCTAGGTAACACAAAAAAAGAAATGCCCATCCAAAATATTGAAGTATAGAACTTTAATAAACAAAATTCTTGAATTTTAGCTTTATAAGAACTATAAAAAAATAAAAAATTGATCAATAAGATGTTTCATAATTTACCAGAAACTAGGTCTTCAAGATATCATACTAAAAACATGTCACTAGAAATAAGTCTTACTAAAATAGAGCCATTGGTGTGACACTATTGGAGTTAACTCTAAAACATGTGGAAATTCTTTTATTCATAAAACAAAAAGTAAGAATTTCATTGTTGATAGTGTTTAAGTCATATTTAAGATTAATTTATTAAACCATATTCATTAATTCATTAAAATTATAACTATAAACTATTTTTAAGACAACTAGGCAATATATTGTAGCAACCTCAGTTTCTAGTGGTTTCAATTTTTCTCTTATATGTTAATTTGTAATATCTAGAATCAACTTTCTCTCATGATTTAATTAGAAATAATATATTACTACTTGCTTTACTTATTTATTTTTAGTCTCTTAGATCTTATGCAATTTACTTAATCATTTTAGAAATGAATAACATTAAAACATAAGAATTTACAATAAACAGAAACATACATATAAACATAATAAAAATAAACATACTATAATTTTTTTTTTAATAAAAGTTTGTAGGAAAACTCTGTTTTATGAAGTTCATTAAAATAAAGACTATAGATGCTATATGTTTATAATTTAGATTTTCAAAATATATTTCCACATTAGAGTCTGAAAAAGAGTTGCTCCGAAAAAAGAGCTGGAAGTCATAGAAATTTCTAGATGCTAAATAGATCTGCGTCGATGACTGAATCAATAAAAAAATCCGGTTTTATTTACATTCTGGTTTAATGTACTCTGCTGTAGCAACATGACAGTGATTTTTTTAATATTTTCTTGACTGGTGCTGATTTCATTTATTATGCAGTAGCAAATTCTTTTTGTTTTTTATTTGGGACGTCTCTGATGTCAAATTGTTATCAGAGCCAGAGTTAAATCAAATTTGGGTATCTCCCTAATGTTAGTATCTGAATTCATTAGTGGAAGAGGCAAAATTTAAGAAAAAAATCACATAAACTAGAAAATATTAAACAATTGCAAGCAAAATGTATTTTAGATCCATCTATAGACTAGTAGAAGAGGAAATTCAAGAAAGAACAATTGATAAGATATATTTCAAATATTACTTGGGTATATCTTCTATTTGCAATTGTATGTGTTTTGGATCCATCTAATAGACTGCTAGAAGAAGAAATTCAAGAAAGAACAATTGATAACTTATACATTTCTATATCTTTGAGATAAATTAGATTGGAGAATGTGAAGGGGACCCTACTTGAAAAGCATAGCATAAGTAGAAAATGAAAATATAGAAATAGGCATTTAGTAGAGCCAAAACAAGAGAACAATTACAAAATGAAGGTAATAATAAAACACTATCAGAGCTGCTAACCACGACAGACCACCATTACTAACACCATCAACACTACCCATGACCTGCTAGCAACCACCGTAGAAAAAAGAAACTTCCAAAGCTACAAAATGATACAACTGGGAATGCTTATGGGACAAAGGTAGCCAATTTCAATATGGAATCGAGCCTAATCATGGTCTTAGACTTAGGAGGAAACTGTTATATCACCTACCGACTTAACAGATCAACAAATCAGAGCAGATCAACAAATCAGCAACAACCTCCCAAGAACAATCTTTCAAGGTGATGGAGCCTTAATTTTTTGCAAAAATTATGACCTCCACTTAAAGAATAAACTTTACGACTTGATGAAGTTTTGTTATTGATAAATAAAGATGGGGAATATCAAGCAGTTAATAAATAGAAATAAAAATAGTGAGTTTGAATCGGAACAAGGAAATTCAACAAGACAATGCTTATTATCCACTGAAAATTGTTGTTGTCAGGATACAATATTGAAGCAATTAGTATTGTTGTATTAGACTTTGAATTCACTTCCACCCTGTTGCTTGTTGAATGAGGGTTTCTAGATTTGCATTCTAAAGTCTAATACAATATGGCCCACTCTAGAACATCTTCTGCAATAACATGACATATTCTTATTATTCAGAACTTTATTCCATATTTTATCCTCCACCTTTAGTCAAATTTTGACAAGATGACTCTTTGATGAATCTAGCTACACTTGCAACTTTGCTGAATTTGAATGAATAAACCTATCCATCTCCAGATTTGAAACTAAAAGTATGCCTATTGTCTTCCTGAATCCTTGAAAGCATGCCTATTGTATTCTTGAATCCTTGAAAGCATGAATAGAAACAGTGGCAATGAACATGCAATCCCATCAGAGAACATGCAAGCATCATCCAAGGAGTAGGCTCGAATGGCTTGAAATTGCAGCCCAATTAGGGAGATTAATCAGAATATTGGTACAATAAAATAAAATATTCGTCAAATCTGCCAAAAATCACAACAAAGCAAGGTCTACCTGAGCTGGATCTAATGACACCAATCTCACAAAAATCCCATGCTCACAACTCCTAGAATGAACAAAAATAAAATCCTTTAGAAGAGAATTTTAGAAAAGCTCTCCAAATTTCTATTTTCCAAAAAGTGAGAGGTGAATAATAAAATCCCCTTTTCAATACTTATTCACTTTTTGAGTGAATAGACTAGCTAGACTCCGAATTGACCCAAACAAAAATAGTTTATTCATTGTAATGGAAATTCACCTAAGGGAAAACTACCAGAAATTAAATTTTAGATGATTTAAAGCCTAGAAACCCAAAATCATATAAAACACTAAACAACTTTCATGGCAATGCGAACCTTTAAATGCACAGACATGCTCACTAGTCTAATCAAACAATGTAGATGAGTTCAAATTTACTAATAACTGAAAGGTTTTAATTTAAACAATTAAAATAAGGATACATCAACCATACAAGGATGACATTGGTAAAATATGAATAGCTAAATCACTAACTCCATGTGCCATTGCCAAGGATGTAAATCCTACACACTAAAACACACGATCAAGTGCAATTACATAATAATATCATACGCAAAGCAATAATGGATTAAATACCTAATTAATCCATTTACATCACTCATGCTCGCATAAAGCATAAAGAGACAAGAATGAAGTAAATAACCATAGCATAAAACCCATCACATAACATAATTAGAAAGTATGTACAAATACCAGATAATTAGATATCATCATAGATCTATTGTCATCTAAAATGGCATCATCATGCAAATATGATAAACTAAACATCATAGCAGTAAAGCATCTATGGAACTGAATCAAGGTATAACATTTGACCCTTGGGTCATCACAAGGTATACAGAATAATAGTATAAAGTATCTCTTGAATCAAAATAGACAAGGTACAAACTGCAAACATGAGAGGCACTACATGCTCTACCTAAAAGGGTTTCATTTTGGAATAGTGGAGACTAGAATCAAAATATCTCCAAGCACTTAGCTTCATAGTTTCTTATGGGGATTTTTTGTCCTAGAGTTAAAGTAATAGTACTTAAAATAACTCATCCTTTCTATGTATATCACTATGAATTAAAGCTTGGTAAAGGTCAATTTGTAAGGGGGTACTACTTCCATAGAGCATTTCCATTTGTCAAACTTTTGTCTAGTTTTGAGGAGCTATTTAGTTTTGCTAGAATCTGATAAATTACTTTATGAATTTGAGGTAGTTTGTGGCAAAAGGATTCACTATCTATCCTAGATAGTCCATAAAATAATTTTTATGAAGTGAAGACTAGACCAAGATCATAAAGCCTCCAAACTAAGGATTAATTTGAAAAAAGATAGAGGATGATTTTTCCACTCTTTTTTTTTTGATCGGTGAGAGGTTGAAGCCAAGATTCATTATTATTATGTGATGTGATTAATTATTATTATTTATTAAGTTTGTGTAGAGTTGAACCCATGACCTCTTGGATAAGAAGCTCACAATTTGCCATTGTGTTCTAGGATCTTGCCTAGATGATTTCTCAACATTGAGATGAGGTTTATTGCATAATTGAAGAGGAGGTGATGTATTTAGTGATACTCTAAAATTTTGGAGGATTATTAAGAGGTTTCCCCTTGAGATAGATGATAGCTAAGTTCATGATTTAATGTAAGAAAAATGGTACTAAGGGCTACTAAAGCAGTTAGGCCTCTTAGAAATGTTTACAATAAATGAGCGGGGGGGGGGGGGGGGGGGGGGGGTTTGAATTAGTTACTCAAGGTCTATAAGTACCACTTGAACAATTAAACATTAATTACTTCAGTATTTTTCTTATGTTGTTGCTTGGTCACTATTGTAAAACTATCATAAACATAACTTTTATTACATAATGAAAACATTATCAAATGTAAACATTCATCACATTTGACACTAGGATTTTATAATGGAAACCCAATTTGGGAAAAATCACCAACAACATGTTACTCTTTTTCACTCTTTCGAATTGAGCTCTATTAGAAGCCAATCCTATTAAAGGTCACAACAAACACTATTAAATGTGACCTAGTTAGAGGATTTAATCACCCTATTAGGAGTTGCCCTATAAGATTACTTTGATAATTCCATTTAGAATGTCACCTAATTATAAGATTTACATAGATTATTAAGTTATCAAATGATTGTTAGGTCAATCTCTATTAAAAGGATTTCAATACAAACTATTTACAATGACAAGAAAGAAAATAGTGGGTTTGATCCATGTGATTACAACTCACTTTTTCTAGTTTAGATCTCTATTCAATCCTTATGATGGCTCATTGATAAACCTTTCACTATCATCTCTAATTTTGATATGTTTGGTCACCCTTCAAGTAGTCACTCCACTCTTCTCATCAACACTTGAGCCTTTTTCTCTAATTTTCTTATCAACAATAGCATCATATCTACAATATTTATCCTTTATCTTTGCATTCACACACTTGTGTGCTTCTGATCAACCTTTCTTTTTATGTCTCTCTTCACATAAAAACTTTCTCATACACACACTAGTTGGGCTTGGCTCAACTTGACTAGACAAGTTCGGACATTGCACCAAATGATTGATTATTTATGTCTTTAAATAGGAAAATCATGCTTTACCATTTTGTACATCCACCATAGGTCTTAGGGTTTATGATCAAATTCAACTTGATTCAATGTATTTGTTCATTTTCTTGATCATTTTCTAGAAACTTCTCTAGAATCCATCTTTTAGGTCTTTACCTAATCACCTCCTTGAATTTAATGATCCAACTCATCAATCTTATCTTCAACACATTTTACATCTCCCAGGAAATTAACTAAGTTGGCTTGATCTTATGAATTCTTTGAATTTTGTTCTCTTACTATCACTCAACAATCTCTAAATTCTAATACTCAATCAACATTGATATACTCTATCTCTACAGAGCTTCTTGCTCAGCATCAACTAACTTGCTTGGTTGATACTAATGCTTGATCAACACTAGATTTTCTGGACACTAACTATAGCTTGGTTGACAATAGCATTACTCGACACTCCTTAGTATTTTGCTCTTTTTCTTAGCTTAGCCTAGCTTTCTTGACATAAAGAATTAGTTAACTTTATAAAAGTCTTTCTAAACAAATGTACATTGCAACTTCATTTTCATAACTTCAACCCTTCCTCTAGGTGCTATAGTTATGAGTAACTTCACAAATCCTCTTTGTCAATCAAATAGATCTAACATTTAGATTAGATAGCAATATTTTTCATCCATAGATTTGACATCAATGACAAAACAACAATTATTCCAATTGTAATTTTCTAACAATCTCTCTCTTTGTCATTGATGAAAACATCTCAAACATCTCAGTACTAGTAGTATCTAGGTTACCATACAATCCAAAAGATTTATCTTCCGTAAGTGACCAATATCCTTAGTTTCATTCTTATTCTTATCCAATTGCTTTGCCATGATTATCTCCCTCTAAGGTTTATCTTACCTCCTTTCTTAGTAATCTCTCCATTTGGCTTCTCTTAGAAATCTCTCCCTCTTTGATAGAAATACCAAAGACATGTAGCTCTCACAACTTCAAAACTCTTCATACATATAAATTATGAATATTTTGCATGTTTGGTTAATACATGTCATCTAACTGATATGTTTATGATGTACTGATGTATTTTACCTTAGGCATGTCCCAAAGTAGAGTTGTATTACACCACTATGTAGAATGTTCTGATTAGAACATGTGATGCAATTCACCTTGTCTTCTTAAGTAGCATTGGTTAGGGGAATCATCCCTAGTTTACCTCTAAGATATTCATGAGCATATTGGTTTATGGTTTTGTGAAAATTATAGAAATATGTTCCTTTGTATTCACATATTATCGCTTCACTTCTTTGTCTTGAGATAATTCTCTCAAGTAGTGATACTTGAGAGCTATGTGCTTTGTCATAGTGTTCATCATTGGATTCTTTGAAATGTTGATAGCACTTGTGTTATCACAAAAGTTAACTACTAGATTTGTAATCTCTTCTTTCATACCTTTCAACAATTGCATAATCCATATTATATTTGAACAATTCACTATAACTATCACATACTCAGCTCCAATTGTTGATTGCAAAATATAATTTTTCTTCTTTCTTGTCCATGACACAAATCTTTTTCCTAGAAAGAATGCACCCTCACTTGTGCTTTTTCTATCATCAATATTTCTAGCCCAATCTAAGTTAGTGAAAAACTTTAGTTCAAATCTATCACTTCTCTTATAATATAATCCATAGTCTTCTATACCTTTTAGATATATTAATATCATTTTCATAGCCATCATGTGATTCTTTTTAGGATGTGCTAAAAATCTAAGAACTATCCCAAATACCAAAGAAATATTTTTCCTACTATTAACAACATATTGAAAATTTCCTATCATGGATCTATATAGGGTCTCGTTTACATAGGTAGAATCATCAATCTTAGATAGCTTGTGTCATGTGGACATAGTTATACTCATTGGCCTTGAATAGTCCATACCAAAAATCTTTAATATTTCCTAGATGTATTTGGATTATGAAATGAAAATACCAAACTTCATTTGATACAATTGTAATGCAATAAAGAATTTTATTTCACCAAACATAGACATTTCAAATTCCTTTTTCATTTCATCAACAAATGATTTACATAATACTTCCCTTCTTCCAAATATGATATCATCGACAAATATCTTAGGTAATAGTATTTCATTGTTCTTACCACTCTTCAAATTTAATTTGATGTTATCATTTGTCCTTTCAAAAACAATTTTCCCTAAGTAGTTATGTAGTCTTTCATACCATGCTCTTGGGGCTTACTTCAATCCATAAAGAGCTTTGTTCAGTTTACATACCATGTTTCTTTTGTCTAGATCTACAAATCCTTTAGGTTAGTACTCAATTTATACTTCTTCCTCAATATACCATTTAAATATACATATTTGATATCCATTTGATATACCTTGACATTCTTGTAAGCTAAGTATGCAAGTAGAGTTTTGACTCCTTCAAGTTTGGCCATAGGAGCAAAAGTTTCTCCATAATCAACTCCTCCTTCTTATGCATAACCCTTGCATACCAGTCTTTCCTTGTTTCTTGTTACTTCACCATTTTCATTGAGCTTGTTTCTAAAAACCCACTATGTCCCAATGGCATTTTTGTCTTTAGGTCTTGTAACTAAATTTCAAGTATTTCTCTTCTCAATCTAGTCAATTTCTTCATTTATTTCTTCTATCCAATATTCATTGTCTAAAGCATAATTTATTGACTTGGCCTCAAACTTACAAAATAAGCATGTATCACCTTTGAGTCTTCTTCTTGTCATTACACTTGATTCAGCATCTCTAATTATTTAATCAAGTGTATGATGTCTCTTACATAGTTTTCTAACACATGTAGTTTTTTTCTTGGTTCTTCTTCAAGTTCATCTGGAAAAATAATCTTAGGTTCATTTTCTCTTCTTTGTTCTAGTTTAGGTTTAGGTTTTGATTTCTCAACATGCACTATTTGATGGTCAACAATGCTTATCTTTGACTCCATCTTCAATCTATTGCTCGACACCCGCTCTTTGTTGTTTGGTAATTTGAATTTGCATTCCATCATTTCCTATATAATGAGAACTTATAGCTTGACTAATCTATTCACTTTGAGTGTTGGGAGCATCATCATCCACATAGATGAATGCACTATAGTCTTTAGGTTCTCCATTACAGGTAGTATCATCTCTTTCTACAAACTCATCAACTCTTACATTTGCACTTTCCACAACTTTGTTAGTGATAGAATTTAAATACTTACAAGATTTTGTTTTAGTGGAATAACCTAGGAATATGCCTTCATTACTTTTTATATAAATTTTTCCATTCCTATTGTCTTTTAGTATATAACATCTACTACCAAATTTTTTAAAATATCTAACATTGGGAGCATAGCCATATTATAGTTCAAAAGGTGTAGCATTTGTACCTTTTTTGACTTGAACTATATTTAGGGTATAGAAAATAGTGCTAATCACTTCTCTCCAATATTTCTATGACATGTTCTTCTCCATCATTAGTGTCCTTGCACAATCCATTATCGATTTGTTTCTCCTTTTGACTATCCCATTTTGAGGAGGGGTCCTTGGTGTTGACATCTATCTTTTGATTCCTCTATCATTAAAAAATGTATTGAATTGATGTGAGATGAATTCAAAACCTTTGTCAGATCTCAAACGCTTTAGACTCTTCTCCTTTTCTTTTTCAACTCTAGCTAAATACCATTTGAATAACTAAAAAGCATTATATTTAGTTTTAAGAAACATCATAGTCATCATTCTACAATAGTCATCTACAAATAGAATGAAATATTGATCTCCATAGTAAATTTTAACACCAATGGGTCCACATAGGTTTGTATGAACCAATTCCAAAATATCACTACCAGTATATGTTTTACTCTTAAAACTAGACTTTGTCATCTTTCCTAATTCTCTTTACACATAGCATTGTCAGGCTTCTTTAGCTTAGGAAAACTTCTTACTTTCTTCATCTTGTTGATATTTACCAAATTGTCAAAATTTACATGAGATAATCTCTTGTAGTGTAAACATTCATGTCTCACTTAACAGGTCTAGGTAGAATAAGTTACCTCTTGTTTGCTACCAGTTCCAATTACGTTACCATCACCATCATGTATTTTGACCTTTCTATTGTGAAATTCAACTCAGTAACCTATCTTGTTCAGTTGTGATACACTCAACAAATTGTACTTAAGTCCTTCAACCCTAATACAAATTGTCACATGTTATCTTGTCAATTGGTTGAATAGTGCCTTTACCTTTTATAACACATGGGATATCATTACCAAATTTAACACATCCACCATTGTATGGACATGTTAACAAAAATGCCTTCTTGCCAAAAAATGAATTTAATACCTAAGCATACCCTAACATTAAAATATTTGAAATTTCAAATATTAGGGCATGCAAGAATACTTTTCTTATACACATTATATTCTAATTCCCAAGGTCAAGTTCATGTTTTAATGTTTCTATCGGGTCGCAACTTTTCCTACTATTAGATCTTCCTAGATCTATGGTTGTCGCCTTGTCTCCTTATGAATTTACAAGGGTCTTATGGAAGGTGAAAAAGTAAAAAATGGACATGTAGCATGGTGGATCATCCTTCCTTAGTTTTGATAGAGTGCATCATACATCTTCCCAACCATCGATCTTTCTAAGATCAATGGTCCTCACTTTGTCATTATGGAAAGCTACAAGTATTCTAATTTAGACATAATAGCAAGCACTTGCCAGATGGATTGTGTGTCCTATTTTCCTTGTGGGCCATGGGTGAGTTGGACTGATGTTAAATAGGTCGATGTATAGATGAGTTCCAATTGGTTTGGATTCTAACATGGTAAAAAATTTGGTTGCATGTTTTTGGGTCATCAAATATAAGAAGATCAATATCTCTTATTATGTCACTATGAGAAAATGATCAATCTATAGTTATAGTGATATAGTGGGGTCTTGACACGTGTCCCTAGTGGACCTAATTTCTTCAGTTCCTATTTTTAGATTGCAAGGGCAAAAGGTTAGTGCTAGGATGATACAAACAATTTTCTATGCTATGATCTTTTGATCTAGCATAAGATCATGAAGCTAATTCTTGGAGCTACCGATGTTATAGTATTCAACTATCATAGCATCGTAGAAGTGTATGATAACAAGAAATGCTAAGGAGGGTTGTGATCTTATGATATGTGGTTGTCATAAGATCATAGGTGTGGCTGAAGAGTCTTCCAAAGACACGAGACAAAGGGTTTTTCGTAGCATCGAGGGAATTATAAGATTGTAAAGAAGGTAAAAGGAGGGCATGATATTAAGATAAGATGATGATCATAAGTACTGGATGCAATTAATTAATTATGCATTGTCTTTAATGTTACACAAATGTCATATCATTATCAGTTAGTGCATGTGAAGTTCACTTAGGAAGTGAAGATAGTTTTCTTTGTCTACTCAGCATTCCTGTATTTTTACTAGTTTAGAAGGCAGTGTCCACTGAGTTCACTCAGGTGTCAAAGGAAAGTTTACAAAAGATAAGTGTTAACTCAACTCACATAGTTAATAAAGGAAATGTTTGATGGAACCAATGTTAACCAAGCTCACTTGGTTACTAAAAAATCTTCACAGATAGTGTTAACCGAGTTCACTTGGTTAACACAGGAAAATCATTTTTGAGTTAGTGTCTACCAACTAAGGTTGGCTAACAAAATATTTTATTATTTTGGTATTTTGAGTTTAATTAATTTATCTATTGGTTCTAGCCAACTAAGGTGATGAATATTAGTTGTTATAAGTTTTATATGAGCTAACTTGACAATATGAATGATATAAGTATAAGGTCAAGTTGAGAATTCAAAAGTGTGTGAGAGTGTGAAGATCTAATGATGCAGCAAGGAAGTAAATCATAAGGATAATCAGAATATCCTTGTGAAGCTGAAAAGATATATTTGATTAGGAAGGATCAAGTACAAGCCAAAATAGAGATCTATAATTAACAATTCAGGTGCATTAGAAATTAGGTCATCTCATTATTACTCTCTAACCATTGTAGCAATGAACTAAATCTCTTAACAGAGTTGGCTTCACAACTATTTGTAAAACCTCTAACAAGGTAGTAGGTCTATTGAATTATCTAAAGACCTCTAACAAGGCCACTCCTAATAGGGTGAGTAATTCCTTTAATAGGGTCACACCTAACAGTATGGTTTATAAGCTTTAATAGGGTTGGCTTCTAATAGGGCTCATTTCAGAAGAGTGAAAATAGTAACTAGTTGCAATTGGTGGTTTTCCCAAATTGGTTTTCCATGTTAAATATTGGTGTCAATTGTGTTCATGATATTCTATTTTATGTGTTTTTATCTAAGTTACAATAATGTTAATCATAGATAACATCTAAGATTTTCATGTTAAGCACTTACTAATCATATTCAATATTTACTAAGTTACAACATTTTATGTGTGTTTGTTGAGCATCAACAGTTTTAGCTTTTAGAGTTTATTTTATACTGACATCTAAAGGGATTTGAGATTTATTTTAGCAGTAACTGATTCACCACCCTAGTTACTCCTCTTATATTTACAACAATAAGATCGTAGAGATTATTAAGAGTGCCTCCAATCATAAGATACATTGGAAATTATAAGATAATAAGGGCCAACTTCTAGGCTAAAGATGATACAAGGGTTGTGACTTTATTGATGATCGTAAGATTGTAGGTCCATGGGTTGAAAATAATATCGGTGCTTCACTCATCCAAGCTGAAAAAGAAAAGGGTCTTCAACTCATAGAGTTACAAGAAAGGTAGAGGATGAACATTGAATATTATTGACCACTAATACATCTGACTTGGTGTGTCGATAGTGAGGAAGAAACAACTCTTTAATGGTGGATCAAATCTTTCAATCACCTATAGATTGCTTTCAGCATTTACCATGCCCAGTAAATGTGAAAGGAGCATGCACTCATCACTTAGTTATCCACCTACCCAATTATGCATTAATAACCACTACCTTTTTCTTCTTATGGTCATTCTTCTAGCAAAATATTGGATTTTCTTACATCTGGGTCTATTCCAAGATCATATTTTCTTGATCTTTATGGTTTCTTAATGATGGTATTTGTGCCTTGGCTTCTAGTAGGAATTTCTCAGTTACACTTCAACTATAAAAACAAGTTTTGTACCCTTTCAAAAGGTTGATCTTTCTCTAATTCTCTAGTATTTCTTTCTATGCATACTACTGTAATTTCTTATGCCTCTGAGTGATTGTAATTTTTTGTTGTATCTGTTTTAGCTATTAACACACTGTGCAAGATTTCTTTGCCTTTGGTTAATGTTCTTATCTATATTCTACAATTTGCATGATTGTGTGTATTTTGGCAATTGAATGATATCAAGTGAAGTTTCTTCCTATACCATTCTTTTGTTTTTTGATCTACATGTAGTTGTTGGAGTAAGAAAGGTTTGAACTTGTATACTTTGAGGTTATAACTAGTTAAATATGCATCTATGGGTAGAGATAAGATCAAACACTCTATTTCGGTGCATCACCTCCTTAGAATAGATTAGTTAGTTTTATTATATGCATTCCTTCTCCTTTTTCCTCTCTAGGAGTAGTTAGGTGCATCCTAACAGCAAAGGAAGCCAACCTTCTCTAGTGGCTCAAACTCACAGTTCAAGTCCCATAGCTTGGAGGTTTTTTCCATGTTTCACAAGGTTGTCTCTAGGTTAAAACTTTGGAGCTTGTAGCATGACAGTCACAAGGTTGTCACAAGTTTTTGACCACTCAGGAGCCTTTAGCAGGATAGTCATATAATGAGAACCAACCCAAAGATGCCTCATATATGCAAGGACGAGGTAATTACTCCTTCATGAATCATCAGGTGGACTAACATTCTAATGTAAACCATGACTCCATTGCTCACAATACTAGGAGAAAAAGAAGAGTTTTTGAAGATGCTAACCCTCCTCCTCATAATCAAGCTTCAACATCAAACATAGTACCTCAGATAAAAGTGGTGGATAATCAAGCCAATTCCCCTTAATAACAAAGACATAATAATAGCAGGAGAGATATGAATGGCCCCCAAGTAATTCCAACTCAACCCCCTACACATGCAGCTCCCAAGACTTCTACTAGAGCACTTAATGCCTCATTTAGTGTGATAGAACATATGAAGAAGAAAAATGTGAATATTTCCATGAGGGATGTTGTTGCTACTATACCCATGCAAAAGAGGCTACTAGAATAAGAAATCAAAAGTATTGAATCAAAGGATCAATCACCTAGCATGGAAGGTTCCACAAGCCTAGTACAACCATCAAGGGAGGCAGAAACAAATAAAGAGGTTAGACCTCCTCTATTTTATGTTTCTCTGATAATACGGGATAAAACTAGTCCACAATTGGATGATTGATTTAGGGGCTATGAAATGCCCCTTTCTCTGATTTTATATGATATTTCAAGCCTCTAATAAGATCCTTAAAATCAAACAACCAATATTTCAAAGATCCACCAATTTCTCAATAAACCCCAAATCGGGTATGTCGAAAATAGTGCCAAAAATTTCACAGCTTCACATATTAAAAACAAATTTGAAAGTGGACATTTTTATAGAAATTTCGGCAGCATAAAAGCCTAAAAAATGAAATTTCTAGATTTGTATAACATTTACACAATTTCTTCCAAACGGAAGATAAAAATAATGCTCATTGGGCTCCCGAAAACAACATAGAATAGCTCAAAAACACCACAAAAACACTAATAATCTATCACAAAAGTATAATCACAACCAAATAAATATATTCAACTCTGTTTTAACATATTAAAGTCTAAAATACAGAAGAAACCCAAACTGATATGAAATACTCAACTGAAAACACCAAACTCTTACAAAAAACACACCTGAAAACCCACAAATCTACACTGTTCAGCACAAAAGAAAACTCTGCA
Organism: Cupressus sempervirens; assembly: GCA_028749045.1. Classification (NCBI taxonomy): domain Eukaryota; kingdom Viridiplantae; phylum Streptophyta; class Pinopsida; order Cupressales; family Cupressaceae; genus Cupressus; species Cupressus sempervirens. The sequence goes on along the minus strand of CM053787.1, from coordinate 824,965,088 downwards.
TGAGCATGCACATGGAATGGATTCAAAATCCCATCCTTAGCCTTCCTGGAAACCTACAAATTCCCATTCTTGGGTCTCCTTCTCCATAGGTTTGGCAGCCTCTAAAGAACAACAAAGAAATGAGCAAAAATCAAGTTCTGGAATCAGCCCAAAATGCCTCCAAACCCCTTAAAAGAGGGCATAACCCTAACTCACTTCCAAGAGGGGTTAATAAAACATATTTTAATAATAATTTTCATTTGTTAGTCCATTCGCTTCCAAAGATTATCCCCTTTTGCTGAAACTTTTCCTTTTTGGGCCTGCTTGCCTTAGCAAAGAATATTATTTTTAATTATTTGAAAAGGGGACATGACAAGTCCTCCCCTCCCAAATATTTCTTGTACTCAAGAAATAGCTGAACAATAAACCAATAAATCCACCTGGATACCAAATGTAGTCATAAACTATACTATTGCCAATTAACACAGGCTCCTGCAATATCCTCTGCAATATGACCAAGAGGAATCCATAATCAAACTGACAATTACAGCTCAACCAAACTCCAAAATCACCACTGCCACAATCAGAAACCCATGAGACAAAAACTCTTAGAACAACAAAACCCATGTAAAGGGGAAAAATCAAACTACCAATATAGTAAATACCATCAACGTATCCCACTGGCCTATACAAAATGTACAATCAAACTCTGCAACAATGGTGAATTCTCTCGAATGAAACTGTACCAAGTATGGAGAATCCACACACTGTACAACTCTTGTAGTCAACAAAACTCTACAAATCATTGGCCACTATCTCATAACCATAACTCCCATGCATTGTTGATGGTGAAAATACATTACAAGATAAAGAGCAAGAAATGGAACCCAAACCAAATTTTCCATGAATAAGTGATATAGCCCACTGTGACTGACCACCAGCTAAGTTAGGAGATGTCATAGCCAAAGGAGTAGAATCAGTAACAAAAACTACTAAAGCATCACTCCCAAACTCTTTCTCTATGTCATGTAGTATCAAGCTGTCAACTGCAGAACCTATTGCCATGTCATGCCCATCACAACTCTCATTTTGAGGTGTCAAACCATCCCATAACTGATGACAAGCACTAGGAACCAAAGTAAATCTCTGTATCATCATCTCATCAACATGGTCATAAAAGGTAAATTGATGAGCATACCTCATAGTGTAGTGCTGATAGAATGTGTCAATCTCAGTCGGTGGCTCAGATTGCAATCCAAATGAAACTAACTGCAATTGATCACTAACCAAGTTGGAATTGACTACTACCTCTAAAGACATTGCCAAGGGAGTAATATTACTAGTAGGAACCATGCCAACTACTGGGTCACCCACATCACACATGATCTTTGATACAACATACCTAGTCTCTATGCCATTAGTACTAGAGACCACCACCATGTCAAGCATACCACAACAATTTGTTGCAGTGCCCAACTCAACTGAACCTGACTCTAGTGGGAATACCCAATATGCCAATGTTAGTATCAAGGATGGATGCATCCCCATCTCCACTATCTTTGAAAATCTTGACCATGGACATCCTCAGATCACTAGACACCACAGCTTGTGACTGTACAGAATCTAGTAAAGATTGTAGTTTCTCTAACTCCATGGTCACCTTAGCCAAATGAAACTGTGACTCCTTGAAAGCCAACTGTGTACTCTCAAGAATCTCAGAAGTCACCTCAAGCTACTAAGTAAGCTCACTCACCTCATCTTCCTTGGCCAACAATGCATCATATGTTGTACTACCCCACTCCATAAGATAATCTTTGTCGGCTACCAATTGCATATAATCCTATCTCAGAATCTATATAGCCTCCCATAAAGAGTGGAACTCTGTCAAGGAAAGATAAGTGTCTCCCTGCTCATCACTAGTAGGAGAACCCCATCCATAAACTGCTAATAATTGATGAACAACATCGAAATGTTGGCAAGAAATACCAATATCTCACTCAATAACTCTCAATTGACTAGATAGATGATGGCACTAGCTAGACTGTATTCTACAAACCTCCTCTGACACACTATCTAAAGGAGTATCCCCATGGTTACTAGTCTCTAGAGTATTACCATCCATATCATGCGAATCAACTCCAAAGCTCATATCAACATACAGAGTATCAAAAATTGTAGCACTGCTATCCAACTCCTCTGTAACAAAAGAAACCACCAAGGAAACAAAGTCTTCAAAACTGCTCACTGCATCCTCCTGGATGTCATCAATGCCAATATAATCCTGGGACTCATCTGTACACACTGCCAAATATGAAAGATCATCAACACATTCCAGCAAGTATGGTGGACTAGATATATGAACAAATCCCAACACCAGTGTATAAAAACTAATACCAACATAAAACAAGCTGCTATCACAAGAAAAGAAAACACCGTGCAATCTACTAATCAAATCCATGATAGCACCCAAAAAACACTGCTACCAAAAAGTGTTAAAGATCTCTAGTCAATTGAATCCCAAATGCCAATATAACAATATCAAGTCCATATCCATAAACTAGAATCAGCTGGTAACTCAAGCAGACTCCTCACCTGAGTAATATGACCAATACCAACTAACTCCACATACCTATCATGATGAGATAATGAAGTCACAATTCTGTCTTTGTTCACTTTTAGCTAGCTGGACAAATCATGTGAAGTACTACCAGCCTTAACCTCATGTGACGAAGCATCTAACTGTGCTTGGTACTCTTTCTCAACAAATTCATGAATGCTCAATGTCTACTCATCTCTACCAGGTATCTCACCATCATGCACAACAACATCCTCATAATCATCGTCTAAACCCACTATGTTGTATTCACTACCTGTTGTTACTATACCATCCAGAATACCTGTGACATCACCTTTTGACGACCTGTATACAATTATCTCAATTTGAGTATCAAGTTGACCATTACTATCAATCTACATAATATCCTTTCTCACTACCTCCTGTGGTAGAGTAGAATCTGAGACCTTTGCCTGGCTATAAGCTAGTTTCTCAAACTCCTCATGCAAATTCTTGGTAATTGTGTCATCTTCCCTATGAGAAAATCTACCAAATAGAAATCTAGTCAACTTATTCACCTTAGCTAGGTTAGACAACATTTCATTCATCATACGGTGGTGCTCAACCAACTGTTCGGACATGTCATGGCTTATTTTCCTAAGTTTATCTCGAATGTCTAAATAACCATCCTTCTTACTATTCTGACTCTAGATATCAATTGTCCAAGATCATGTCCTTTGAGACTCTGTACTATACTTGTCTATTTTGGATAAAGTAGAGTGTAACACCAATAGGTTATAACTTCTTCAAACATCAAGAAATAACATGCAAATGATTAGAAGTAGCATGCAACCATAGATTTTGACATGCAGCCGATTAGAAGCAACATGTAGCCACCAAATTCACCAAGAACTATCATGCAAATGATTAGAAGTAGCATGCAACCATAGATTTTGACATGTAGCTGATTAGAAGCAACATGCAACAACCAAATTCACCATGAACTAACATGCAAATAATTAGAATTAGCATGCAACCATAAATTTTGACATGCAAGATTTGGGTAATTGTCAAAACTGACATGCAAACTTCTAATCAGATCCTTAAAATCAAACAACCAATATTTCAAAGATCCACCAATTTCTCAATAAACCCCAAATTGGCTATGCCAAAAATAGTGCCAAAAACTTCACTGCTTCACATATTAACAATAAATCTGAAAGTGGAAATTTTTATAGAAATTTCAGCAGCATAAAATCCTACAAAATGGCATTTCCAAATCTGTATAACCTTTACACAACCGCTTCCAAATGGAGGATAAAAATAATGCTCATCGGGCTCCCAAAAACAACATAGAATAGCTTGAAAACTCTACAAAATCACTAATAATATATCATAGAAGTATAATCATGACCAAATACATATATTCAAGTCTATTTTAACATCTTAAAGTCTGAAATATAGTATCAACCCAATCTAATATGAAATACTCAACTGAAAACACCAAACTCTTACAAAAAACACACCCGAAAAGACACAAATCTTCACTGTTCAGCACAAAGGAAAACTCTGCATGAGCATGCAGATGGAATGGCTTCAAACTCATTTTCTTAGCCTTCCTAGAAACCTACAAAATCCCATTCTTTGGTCTCCTTCTCCATAGGTTTGACAGCCTCTAAAGAACAACAAAGAAATGAGCAAAAATCAAGTTCTGGAATCAGCCCAAAATGCCTCCAAACCCCTTAGAAGAGGGCATAATCCTAACTCACGTCCAAGAGGGGTTAATAAAAAATATTTTAATAATAATTTTCATTTATTAGTCCATTTTCTTCCAAAGATTATCCCCTTGTGCTGAAACTTCACCTTTTTGGGCCTGCCTGCCTTAGCAAAGATTATTATTTTGAATTATTTGAAAAGGGGACATGATAGGCTAGTAGTTTAGTAATGCTTAGGTGTGTTTCTGATGCTTTTGAAATGAAATAAGAGCTCATTATTAGGGATGTATTATAGTTGGATGGTAGTACTATCGAGACTATAGGGATCCTTAGGAATGTTGAAATGGACCTACATGCATGCCCTTGTTATAGTGTAACTCAAGATATCTTAGTTGTTGAGGTCAAGCCACATTTTTCCATCTACCTTTCAAGAGACTTCACAACCCTAATAGGTGGTTACATATCTTTTTTTTGGTCATATTTTTTTGTTAGAACAAGATATGGAGCCAAGGCTTCAATTAGAGTAGAGCCTTTAACCCTCCATCATCTTGACCCCTACACCCCTAATCTCATCAATATGAATTGCACTATCCCAGAGATGGATGAGAATTATATAGTAAATGAACCTGCTACTTTCCTATTGAAGACACCTAAATTTCTCTTAGATGAATGGGATAATGCATATTAGTTTGATCCCATATTAGAATCCCTTGAGATAGGCCTTGGTGCATACTGTACTTTAGAAAAGGATGCTCTTGTTCCTAACCTTATGAAAACCAAAGAAGATACTAATGGCCTATGGAGTATGTATTTTGATAGCTCAAGGAATAAGAATGGATTAGGGGTTGGCATGATGTTGATTTCTCCTACACAAGTAATGTACTACTTCTCCTTTAAGCTCTAATTCAGTTGTACCAATAATGTGGTCGAGTATGAATCCTTGATTCAAGGTCTTTTACTTGCTCAAAAAAGAGGAATTCAAGCATTAAGTGTATATGGAGATAGTGAGTTGGTGGTTAATCAAGTAAGGAATTAGAATATCACTAAGAATAGTTTGTGAAAGTCTTATAAACATAGAGTATGGGATTTTTTTGAAAGTTTCAATGCCTTTAATATTTAGAGCTGTTGAGATAATGGGTGTTGCACACATTGCATAGTATTTTAATTTTATTATTTTATTTTTATTATGTAATGTTGTGCCTAGATGGATGTGCAACATGAAAAGATTTCCATGAAATATTCTTGATGAGTTGTATTGTAACATTATGATAATATTTTATGTAATTATTTAATATTGGGGAAAAGAATTAAATGCCCAATATTAAATGTGGGGTCAGTGGGTTAGGTAGCACATGGTTTTAGCACATTGTTTATGTAATACCACTTAGTGGTTTTGTGGGACTTGCTACTATATAAGCAGCCACAAGGGTAGTTGTTGTAGTGAGAGCGAGAGTAAGAGAAAGAAAGACAAGAGTCGAGCGGGACAAGGCTTGATACGTTAGCCAAGGGAGCATTTGTGAAGGTTGAAAGCATGGCATGGAATGTGTGGATTCATGCTTGTTCACATAGTTTGCTCAGTTGTGGCTATGGCCATGAAGGCTTCCATGGATGTATGGCAATGGTATTGTTTTACTGAATAATACATGGTGATGGATGCTTTTGGAGGCTAGGTTTTTCCCTCAATGAGGGTTTCCCAGGGTATATCTTGTGTCACAGTTTTGTGGGTATGTTGTCTATTCTCTTGCATGTGGATTTTAATTTCGTGTTTATTTTAGATCTATTATGGGTTATGTGGAAATAGTTATATTCTTTGTTGCCAAGTTTCCTAACAAGTGGTATCAGAGCTATGGTTTTATTATTGTAACCCTAGATTGAATCCATGGGAATGCATGAGAGGATAAAAGAATTGACAAGATATATGAATGAGTTATTGCAGATCTGAGGGTTTTGGGTTTGTTGTTATGATGGGATGTTAAAAGATTTGGGCATGTGAAATTGTTGGACAAAAAGATTTTTTTGGATGTTTCATTTAAATGAGGGTTTTGGAGGGTAGCATGCAGAAATGACCTCCTGGGTAAAAACAGACCTCACCACTGGATCTGGGTCGACATTTCCATAAATTTTGATATATAATATGCCTTAGTTTGGCCATGTTCAGAGGAAATGAAAGATTTTTTAAGTTTCAGCCCATGATGGCCGTCAAATTTAATCCCGTCAGAATTTTCGTCACTGAAAAAATTAAAAATGAAAAATCGTACTGAAAATGGTAAAAAGACTGTCTTAGTAAAATGTCCATAACTTTCTCTCAGAATATCGGATTTCAGAGTTCTTACAGGCGTTGGAAGGCTAATTCAGAGCACTACAACTTGGCATAGGTTTGGTTCTGTGATTTTGAATTTTTTTAAGGTTTTAAATGCTCTAAAGTCAAATATTTTTTATTTTGAGCACGGATTAGGGCATAACTTGGGCATACGGAGTCGAATTTTGGACTTCGAGTAGTCAACGGAAAGCTCTTTGAGAGCTCTACACATTGGTTTAGATTTGGTGTAGGTTTGGCATGATTTATTTTTTGATATATTGATTTGAACAGTTTATAGGTATATTTTGACTATGGTAACATTGTGAGTTTATGGCATTGTAGATTTAAGTTTTGATGTCATTGTATACTTAGTTCATATTCAGATTGGTCTCATGATGATATGGTTATTAGTGTTTGGTTTGGATATGCATGATGACTTGTTGGATCTACAAGTTGTGCAGTGTTGTAAGCGGTCTATACTTACAAGTTGCATTTATAGCTTGGTTATGGGCTATCTTTGCCCATTGATCTTTCATTATTGATGCATATTCAAATTGGTGGCTTGGATTTGAGTTGTCTATGCCCTGAGTCACATGATTTACTATTTTTATTCTTCATGTAGAAGGGATGAGATGTTGTTACCAAGTACAGTCATGGTGGAGGATTGTTGTTGACTATTTTATGCTGACAGGTTGGACATATTGAGAGACAGATGCTCGGTTCATGGATGTGATCATGGTGTCATGGATTTTGGCATGACATAATTAGATATATAGGTACATCCTTGATGTTCATTAGCTTGGATTTTCTGATTTGGTTATGGTGGTATATCTTCTTGGTTGAGGATCATGGTTATTTGGTTTCTTTTGAGGAGCTCATGATGTGCACTTTAAGTTCTTTGATGGTTTGATGCCTTGATTGATTCTCATAGTTAGAGGATGGTTTTTCATCATGATGTCATGGATAGCTTGGATACACGGTTTAGTGGGAGCTTGTGACAGTGATGGGGTGACAGTGCAGGATTAGTTCCTGGTTTGGTTTATATTTTCTTGGTTTGGAGAGGAAGGATTTTATGATGCCATAGGTGACTTGGTACCATGGTTGAGTGGGAGTTTTTTTTGGCATTGATATATTTATTGAGTGTTTGCAGATGTTGGAGGTTTGTCTTAGATCCTGTTGCTACAGAAGTGTCTTTGACATTTGCATGGTGCACTTGTTATCTTCATGGTGTTTGAAGATGGTTAGATCTTGAGGACTCATGGAGTTCTTGGTTATCTTCATGGTATGTGGAGATGGTTCTTCCTGGTATGTGGAGATGTTTTTCTTCATGGTGTGTGGAGATGGTTGCATCTTGAGGACTCACAGGGTTCTTGGCAAAGGTGTGGTTTATGCTTTTATTTGGCATGTTATCCTTGGTATGAGGATGGTTTGATTATTATGTCATGGTATACTCTTGATATGCGTTTAGAGTTGTGACATGTTATAGTATGTTCATGTGGAGCATGTTATCTCTTTGGTTGAGATGGTTAGATCATGTTGTCATGTTTATGTTCTTGAGGCCATGGTTGGAACTTCGACATTGATCTTGGTTTAGTTTCTTTGTATTGAGTACACTGATCATAAGCTGGATACTTCATGATATTGCTATGTTGCATTTGGAGTTGGCATGGATTGATTGGTTACATGTGCTCATGGATACTTAGAGAAAATGGTGACGCTGATTTCTCTTGGATTAGAGAAGTATTTGTTGGGACGGTTGATGGTTTTAGTAGGAAGTCTGAGGGGTAGTCACCTGATATGGACTTGAGAGGAGATTTTTCTTAGATGAGTCTTGGTTGGAGACTTGGGTATCTTGATGAGCATTCTCATTCCCCACTCTTGGTCTACTTGGCAGTTTGCTACTTGAGAGGTATAGCCCATTGTTTTCTCTCAGATGCATTATATTTATGCTTGTCTTTCATGGATATGGATCTTGAGCTATGGTACATGAGTTAGTTCTGATGGGTTCATTTGAGAGATGGTTTAGCATTGGTTATCTCCATGTGCATATGTTTTTATGCTGGTTGAGTTTGGGAGATGGTTTTATATCGGGCATTTTTCTTGGATTAGGAATGGTTATTCTTTGGTTTAGGAATGGATTTATTGAGTTTGATCTTCTTGTGAGAGGCCTACATCCATGATTAGTTATATAGTATGATTTGGGTGTTGTTGAGGCTTCTTGTTGGGGTTTAATGGAGGAGATCATACTTGCACAGTTTACATCTAGAGGTGTGTGTAGAAGGACATGATACAGGTTATGATTTGCATGGTTTCTCCAGTCTTGGTTATCTTCTTGGATGTTCAGTTTTGCCTACATTGGATTTGAGATTGGTTAGAGATTGTGATCACTGGTTTGTGCTCATGTATGTCATGTGAGAGATGACATGTTTATTCCTTTATCTCTTTCCTTTGTTGGTTATGGAGAATTTGGGAGACTATTGGAGACTTGTTATGAGTTTTTTCTTGCAAGATATTAGTTTATGTATTGTAGATGTCCTTGATACTACATGGATTCACTTCTTTGAGATGTGTTGAGTGGATTGGTTATAGATTTGACATTATCTTTTGCAGTGGGAGCTTCTTGGTATATATATGGCAGGTATTGCTCTTAAGGCTTGTGATTGCAGGTTGCAGATTGGATATGTCAGTGATATGAGATTCACTTGTTATACCTTTTGAGGTATGTATAGTTGGATGGGTTTGGCACTTTTCTGTGGGTGCTATTTCAGCTATGGATATTTTAACAACTACGGATACATGTGATTACCTTTGGATCAGGTTTTTTTTTTGTGCTTGGAATTTCAATTGGTACAGGATTTTATGATCTTCTAATGCAACAGGTTGGGTGGCTTTCTCTTTGGATGACTTCTATGTATGTCCAGTGGGAGTGGCATAATAGGAGGTGAGATCATTCATGTTCGAGATGCTGGATATTTTGATTTTGTTGCAGGTACCAGGATGGAGCACTTGGTGTATTTTGATCCATGATGGTGGATGTGCTGGGAGGGATTATTCCCTTGTTCATTTATGTGGCTACAGATTGACCCTATGCAATGTATACAACAAGTGGGAGATTGTTGAGATAATGGGTGTTGCACACATTGCATAATATTGTTATTTTATTATTTTATTTTTATTATGTAATGTTGTGCCTAGATGGACGTGCAACATGAAAAGATTTTCATGGAATATTCTTGATGAGTTGTATTGTAACATTGTGATAATATTTTATGTAATTATTTAATATTGGGGAAAAGAATTAAATGCCCAATATTAAATGTGGGGTCAGTGGGTTAGGTAGCACATGGTTTTAGCACATGGTTTATGTAATACCACTTAGTGGTTTTGTGGGACTTGCTACTATATAAGCAGCCACAAGGGTAGTTGTTGTAGTGAGAGAGAGAGAGTAAGAGAAAGAAAGACAAGAGTCAAGCGGGACAAGGCTTGATAGGTTAGCCAAGGGAGCATTTGTGAAGGTTGAAAGCATGGCATGGGATGTGTGGATTCATGCTTGTTCACATAGTTTGCTCGGTTGTGGCTATGGCCATGAAGGCTTCCATGGATGTATGGCAATGGTATTTTTTTGCTGAATAATACATGGTGATGGATGCTTTTGGAGGCTGGGTTTTTCCCTCAATGAGGGTTTCCCAGGGTATATCTTGTGTCACAGTTTTGTGGGTATGTTGTCTATTCTCTTGCATGTGGATTTTAATTTTGTGTTTAATTCAGATCTATTATGGGTTATGTGGAAATGGTTATATTCTTGGTTACCAAGTTTCCTTACAAGAGCATCCCTAGAAAAGAGAATAGACATGCTGATAGACTTGCAATAGTGGGTGCATCTCATGATGTGCCAAGGAGCCTTAAGGATGAAAAGAAGCAACAGATTAAAGTGGTAGCAATGGTTTCTATTCTTGACAACAACACCAATTTGCAATGTTTAAATCTAATGCACAAATTATAAGTTTCTTGTAGAATGAAGTAGAGTTCTTATAGAGAAAGCAGTCAAGGTTGCATAGCCAGTATGGGGATCAAATCATTAACCTTAGTTCTAATTAATTTCCTAAGGGTCTCATTACCTTAGAGAGCATCTTCAATCTTGATGACCAACCAATAATTAAAAGCATGAACCTAACTATTGACAAAGATGATTATACAATAGTTGTGGTTGCTAATGCAAAGATGATAAACATGGGGAAGGTATGTTTTGAAACTAAGTAAGAAAATATCATTCATCTATGGCAAGAATTTAATGATGTATTTTCTTGGACATATGATGATTTGAAGGGTTTTGACCCAAGTTTGTTTCAACATACCATAGATTTAATTGATAATATCAAGCTTGTAAGGCAGAAGTAGAGGCTAATGAATCCCAAAATTGAGCCATTAATGAGAAAAGAGCTATCCAAGCTTATTGAGGCTAATATAATTTTCCCTATCAAGCAGTCATCATGGGTAGCAAACCTTTTCCTTGTTAGGAAGAAGAATGGAGAAATAGATTATGTGTGGATTTTAAGGATCTTAACCAATCTTCCCTTAAAGATCATCATCCCCTTCCTTTAGTAAAGTAGATATTTTCCAAGGTAAGTGGTTTAGAGAGGTTCTCATTTCTTGATGGATTTTCTAGTTACAATCAAGTGTTGGTCAAAGCGGCCGATAGATATAAGACTCCATTCATAATAAAGTGGGGCACCTATTCTTATAGTAAAATTCCTTTTGGGATAACAAATGCAAGTTCCACATTTCAAAAGGCAATGGAGATGGCCTTCAAAAACATAATTGAAAGGTTTTTGTTGGTTTACTTTGATGATATCACAATGTATTCAAAGAATATAACAGATCATTTTAGTCATCTCAAACAAGTTTTCATAAGATATAGAAAGTATGGAGTATCCTCGAATCCAAGAAAGTGTGTCTTCACCACTAATCAAGGGAAATTATTAAGATACATTGTATCTAAGGATGGTCTGGCCATTGATCCAAAAAGAAAAAAAGGTAATACTTTCTCTCTCCCTTCCTAGTCATAAGAAAGGTTTACAAAGTTTTCTTGGTAGAATAAATTTTGTGAGGAGATTTATTCCTAATTTAGCTACCATGGTGAAACCTCTTACATCCATGCTTAAAAAAATATGGTATTTACATTGACCAAGGAAGGGAAGGTAAGTTTTGAAGAGATCAAAGTAGCCATAGCCTTAGCCCGTACTCTCATAAATTTGAATTTTGAGAAAGATTTCATCCTTAATACCTTAGGTGGTGAATCAAGAATTTCTATTTTCTTCACTCAAAAAAATAATAAGAATGAAGAGAAACCTATTGCCTTCTTTAGTGAAGGGCTTAAGGAATATGAAGACAAATACAATTATGTAGAGAAGTGAGCCCTTGCAATCATAAGATCTTTGAAGAAATTTAGACACCTTCTATCTCATAACAAGATCTATTTGTTAGTACTCCATCCTAGTGTGAAGGACTTTCTTGTAAGAAAATATATTAGTGAGAAGAGAGCTAGATGGGTCACTAAGATAATGGAGTATAATGTGGACATTTAGATTAAAAAGTTGGTAAGAGAGAAGAGATTGTGCAAACAAATGAACTCATCTTAGGAATTAGATGAGGAAGTCACTATGGTGTTGACAGAACAAGAAGAAGCAAGAAATGATAATCCAAGGATTTTGATAGATGACATGAAGTCCTTCTTAATAGGAAATGGATATCCTCAAGGGTTGGAGAAGGCTAAAAAGAGATAGTTTAGATTGCAATCAATCCCCTATACTATAGTTGATGGTACCCTATTTAGGAGAGACTCCAATGGAGCTTTGCTAAGATGTATTGATGCAAATCAAGTTGATAGAGTGATCAAGGAGCTTCATGATGATCCTGATGGTGGCCACTTTTTGGCAAGGACAACTGCAATGAAGGTTATGAGAGTTGGTTACAACTAGGCATCCTTATTACATGATTGTCATAGACATGTAAGAAAGTGTGAAAAATGTGCTTTCTTTTTTACAAGAAAAGATCTTCATCTTCATCCCATTTAGGTAGATCAGCCATTTTCTTAATAAGGATTGGATTTAATAGGCCCTATCAATCCACCTTCCAACTTTGGTCACAAATGGATTCTAGTTGCTACATATTACTTTACTAGATGGATAGAAGTAAATGCATTGATAAACACCACAAGATATGCAGTTGTTGAATTCCTTGATGGAATTGTAACTAGATTTGGTGCCCCTTCAACCATTATTTTAGATAATGCAAGATCTTTAGTAGGAGTTTATATGTTTGCATGGGTGATTGATCATAATATCTACTTGAGAACATCCTTAAACTATTATCCTCAAGGACATGGATTGGCTGACTCATCTAACAAGAACCTAATCAAGATTATTAAAAGGACTATGAGGATAACCAAAGTGTTGGCATCAAAAGTTGAAAACAACACTATGGGCTGATAAAATAACACCTAAGAGAGCCATAGGAAATAACCCTTTCATGTTGGTATATGGTAGAGAAGCTAGACTTTCTATTTCATTAGAATTTCCTACTCTTGAGCTGGCTCATTAGTTGGAGCTAATTGAAAATGATGCTACTTCTATAAGAGTTATAGAATTGATGGAGCTAGAATAGAAAAGAAGTCAGGCCATCAAGACCCTAGAAGCACATGAACAAGTCAAAAAGTATTTTGATAGGAAGGCTAGGGTTAGAATCTTTAGAGAAGGTGATCTTGTATTAAAATGGGATGCAAATAGAGAAAAACCAAGGAGGCACTCAAAAATTTGATACATTATGGAGTGGTCCCTATGTGGTTGTCATTTTCAAGTAGGCCAATGCTTTCTAGTTAAGTAGGCTTGATGGTGAAATTTTTCCTATTCTAGTTAATGGAGTATATATCAAACCTTGTTTCTGAGTAAAGAGGATGTTTCTTATACATAATTAGAGTAGTTGGCTTCCTGTTTGTTCCTATTTTCTAAGAAGTGTCAAGCACACATTTTGTTGCAGAGGTAGTTTTCTTGAATTTTGAGATTATAAAGGGTCACATTTTTTAATATTATGGTTTTTGGTAGTGAAAATTTTCATGTTTCTGACTCTATAGCCCAATTGATGCTTTAGGTCACTGGTCATATGTATAGTAGGCTTACATCCCCTCTGAGTCACTAGAATTGTTAACCAAAAATGCCTTCCCACAAAAAATTAAATTCAAGACCTAAGCATACCCTAACGTTCATATATTTGAAATTTCAAACAATAGGGCACATGACAATACTTTGGTTATACATGTTATATCCTAAGTACCAAGGTTAAGTTAGTTTTTTAATATTTCTATGGGGCCACACCTTTTCCTACCATTAGATCTTCCTAGATCTATGGTCATCACCTTGTCACCTTATGAATTTACAAGGGTCCTATGGAAGGTGAAAAAGTGAAAAATAGACATGTAACATGGTGGATCCTCCTTCCTTAGTTCTGATAGAGTGCATTGTACATCTTCCCAGCCATTGATCTTTCCAAGATTGATGGTCCTCACTATGTCATTATAAAAATCTGCGAGTATTTTAATTTAGGCCACATAGGAAGCACTTGCCACATGGATTGTGGGTCCTATTTCCTTGTGGGTCATGGGTGAGGTGGGCAAATCTTAGAAAGGTTGGGATATGGACAAGTTGCAATTGGTTTGGATTTTGACATGGTCAAAAAATTGGTTGCATATTTCTAGGCTATTAGATGGGAGAAGATCAATGTTTCTTGTTATGTTGCTATGAGAAAATGATAGATCTATAGTTATAGTGACACAACAAGGTCCTGAGATGTGTCCCTAGTGGGCCCAATTTCTTCAGTTCCTATTTTCAGATCACAAGGGTGAAAGGTTAGAGCTACAATGATATGACCAATTTTTCATGCTATGATCTTATGATCTAGCATAAGATTGTGAAGCTAATTCTCGGAGCTATCGATGCTACAATATTTAGCTATCATAGCATTATAGAAGCATATGGTGAAAAGAGATGCTAAGGAGGGTTGTGATCTTACAATATGTGGTTGTTGTAAGATCATAGGTGTGGCTAAAGAGTATTTTGAAGACATGAAGATAAAGGGCTTTTCATAGCATTCAGGCAATTATAAGGTTGTAAAGAAGGTAAAATGAGGGCATGATGTTAAGATAAGTTGATGATCTATTGGTATCCAATATGGACACAATTTTAAAATTTGTAATTTATGTTTTCAAAATGCTTTGAACCAAGGTTCAAAGTAGTTCAAAGTAGTTCAAAGTAGTTCAAAAGGGTTTGAAGTGGTTTAGTTTGCACAACTAGATTCATAGGTTTAGAGTTTCAGAGATTCAAATTTTAGTTCAAAGGTTTAGGATGGTTCATATGGGTTTATAATAACTCCTTTTCAAAATGAAGGTCACATTTTGACATCCTAAGTTCAATAGTATTTAAAATTTTGAGATTTCAAGTCCCTCATCCACAAAATTATAAGTGTAAAATGAACACTTCATTGATGATTGATACTCACTAAATATGAGAAATATACCCATACCTCAAAAAGTGAAATCATGAAGGACTATTTTTTTAATGATTTATATAATGAGATACCAAAATTGTATGGAGGAGATTTTAGATTGATTGTGTAAATGAAAAAAATTAGAATATATAACAATTTATGAAGTGATAAAATTGGTTTCAGTGCAGGGGGTGTAAATCCCAATCTAACTGTTGGATCTAGCTAAATTGTAGATATTTCTTGGAAAACCTGGTTCTCTAAATCGTCTCCAAATAATTTTTTTAGATTAATTATGGATCAAAAGTTATAGGTTCTTGAGTGCACCACTGTCAAATCAGCAATAACAATCATAAATTGCAGATGATAGAAAATAGTCATATTTTGGGGCCATATCTCTCAATATGACTATTGGATCAGGATGAATTTAAGATATTTGTTGGAAATCATAAGTATCTAAAATTTCTCCAAATATTTTTACGAGATTTATTATGGATCAAAAGTTATGGGTTTCTATTTATAACACTATCAGAACAACATTCTGTGACCAACAAATGCCACCTGTCAGCATACTTTAAATGGTCACGAGATTTAAAAAAAAGATCCATTATGTTTTTAATATTAAATATTATTATTAATATATTCATATTCCTAATGTTTTTAAAACATTAAAGCTTATAAGGTGATACTTTTCAAGAATCAGTTATGATAGCCATACAAAAGTTTTGAAATTCTTTATATTGGGAATGCAGAAATGTAAAAAGGGTTCCATTTTTCCTTTCTAGGCAAGAGATTTTATGCTACTATAGGGAGATGGTTATAGTTTTCCATAGAGAGAATTTCCAGTTCTCTGGAAAAAGAATGCAAACTTTGGAGCTGTAGCAGAACAAAGCTTCACTTTGCTAAACTTTGTGTTAGTTATTAAAGGGAAATTTGATTTCAAAATCCAATGTATGAGAGAGAGTTTTCATTTTCTTCTAAAAATTAAATCTAATTTAGTGTGTAATAAGATCTATTCCATCTTTTTACATCTTAAAGAAGGGAGGTTTGAAAGATAACTACAAACTAGAACTTTGAGTCTATGCAATTTACTTTCCATTGATGGTTATCTTCTCGTAACTCTTAGTTTTCTTTAAGTGCATCTAATGTTGCTATTTTCCAAATATATTTTTGATAATCAAGATCTCTTGAAGATTTCATTCTTCATTTTCTTAGGAGGATGGAAATGATTTCTTTGATCTTTTTTCTATTGTAATGCAGCATACAACAAATTAACTCTTTGTAATATTTTGTTCTCTTCTTTTCTTTCTTTTCAGTTATTAAGTTTATGGATCTACACTATATTCATAGATAGATGTTTGAAATCCTTTTTTGCTTTCTAGTCAAAAGCATCCAAACTTAATTCATTGTATATCCTACATGGGGAACTTTACCCGATAAAATTTAGAGGAAGGTTATTAATCCAATGATAACCTGTCCAACTGTTGATGCTGATTTGTCCTCTCACTTGGGTATTCACGATCATATTGGAACACACTTTCTTGGAGGAAAACTGGTTGAATAATAAATTTTTGGAGACTCTACTAGGGAATCAAAATGAGGATCATTGCCTAACATTTGTTTCCTTAGTTTAATGGTTATCTCTGTATGCAGGAGATTGGTGACTCTACATTATAGACTTGTTGAATCATTGTTTTTGGAGTTGTAGTGTGTGTTATGGTTGTGGTTGCAACTCAGCCATGGGGGGCTTAGATCAGACCATTTTCCTTGGCCCACTATTCATCCTTACCAAAAAGATCATGGGAATACCTTCCCAAGTTTCATGGAGACAAAACACAAGATCTGACTGGTCACATCAAAGTAGTTACTATTGCATGTGGGATTCTTGGTGTGTAGGAAGAAGATGTGTTCATTAGACTATTTGTTCAAAGCCTCATGGGAAAAGCTATGGAATAGTTTTAGAATTTACAAGATGGATGTATAACAACTTGGGATGATCTTAAGGGAAGATTCCTTGAGAGATTTCAACCCACATTTTATTCCTATCAATTGTTGGTAAATCTTATTCAAATTTAGATGAAAGAATATGAATCTATAAGGGATTTTATTGATGGATTTAATTAGAGTATTGGTAAGATTCCTCTAGCCCACCAAAATATTGAAAGTAATTAGGTATTCTTCTTTATTTCTGCTATGGATGTTGAAGTCAAGTTTTGGTTACAACGTCTTAGAATGAAAAATTTGGTGGATGCACAAAAGGAAGCAATAAGGTTGGATGATGCCTTGATTCTTAGTGGTATGAAATCTATAAAGACTCCACCAATGGAAGAATACCTTTGTGGACAACAATACTACATTGAGGAGGAATCTATAACGAAGAAGCATGTTTTGGGAGAAACTAAATCCACTCCCAATGTTCCTCTTTTTCAGAATCTAACTATTTTTAATGATGAATATTTTCAAGAACCCTTGTTAGCTGAAGATAATGCTATAAAGATAATAGGATTCTACTACTCACATATTGAAAATAATGAGGAGTGTGTTGCTCGATTAGACAAACTAGTGACCAGCTTGAATTTACCAATTGCAAGTAAAAAACTTGTTACATATGAGTCAAATGAAGGGTTATCAATGAATTCTCTTTTTCCAAAATGTCAAGGCCATTCTTCTAAAGTTGCTAATGCCCTCTCTCTTATTGATTTAGATTAGCATGATATGGTGCATCAACAAGAGCAAAAACTAATGGATAGTGTAGAAGGGTATGCCACTCCTCTCTTTGAATCTTTCTCATATGTACCACAACAAGAGGGATGTTTTCAATCTAAAGTAGTGATGAAGAAAGGAGATCTTCTGAAGAATATGGTGGGTCAAACTATTTAACCTTTAGTTTTTTCAACAAGCACTAATGATAAAAGGCCTTGACAAGTTAAAACATCCATGAATTTTGATAAAACAAAATTGCATACTATGGTACAACATTTCATTCCTACCATATTGCAGCAAACACAAATGGAATCTAACCCTATGAATGTGAAAGATCAATTAGAAGAGTGCCATAATGAGTTATGGCTGTTTGGAAAAGAGAGTTGGATCAGCATATACATGTGTCTTTTCAGTTTGAAGATTGCCATTGAAAGAGTCATCAACAAGTGATGGTATGGAGCCGCTCTATTGGGACATGGTTTGCTAATGCAGAAAGGCTCCTATTTCTCCCAACTAGTAAATTGATTCACATAACTTCTTCTTTCTTCTAGTTCTTATGGTAGGTTCTCTTCCTACCTTTGTAAATATGTTTTGTTGTGCATAGTGGTAGTTTGAATAATGTGCAAGCTTCATCCTTGCTGGTAGTTTAGGAGTTTTGGTTTGCTAGCTTTGCCCTACTCCCCTCCACCCTTTCTGTAAGTAGCTCTCACTTTCCTTGCTGACTCTATTGCTCAATGGTAAAGGCACTCATCTTTGGCTAGAGATTGCTGGAGTACTTTGCTTTTGTATCAAAATCAATCTCATAGTTAGAGTCCCTATTAGTATCCAATATGGACATGATTTTAAAACTTTTAATTTTTTTTTTGAACCACTTTGAACTATGGTTCAAAGCAATTCAAAGCAGTTCAAAAGTGTTCAAAGTGGTTCAGTTTGCATAACTAGATTCATAGGTTTAGAGTTTTAGAGATTTAGAATTTAGTTCAAAGGTTCAAGATGGTTCATATCAGTTTAGAATATCTCCTTTTCAAAATGAAGATCATATGTTGACATCCTAAGTTCAATAGTATTGAAAAATTTGAGAGTTCAAGTCCCTAATCCACAAAATTGTAAGCGTAAAATGAACACTTCATTGATGATGGATACTCACTAAATATGAGAAATATACCCATACCTCAAAAATTGAAATCATGAAGGACTCATTTTTGAATGGTGTATATATTGAGATACAAAAATTGTATGGAGGAGATTTTAGAGTGACTGTGCAAATGAAAAGAATCATAATATATAACAATTTATAGAGTGATATAATTGGTCTCAGTATGGGGGGTGTAAATCCCAATCTGACCATTGGATCTAGCTAAATTTTAGATGTTTCTTGGGAAAACCTAGTTCTCTAAATCTTCTCAGAAGAATTTTTTCAGATTAAGTATGGATAAAAAATTACAGGTTCTTAAGT
This sequence comes from Cupressus sempervirens, assembly GCA_028749045.1. Taxonomy (NCBI): domain Eukaryota; kingdom Viridiplantae; phylum Streptophyta; class Pinopsida; order Cupressales; family Cupressaceae; genus Cupressus; species Cupressus sempervirens. The sequence continues at coordinate 824,945,847 of CM053787.1, read as the reverse complement.
GCACCACTATTGGATCAGCAATAACAATCATAAATTGCAAATAACAGAAAATAGTCATATTTTAGGGGCCATATCTATCAATCTGACCATTGGATCAAGCTACATTTAAGATATTTTTTGGAAATCCTAATTATCTAAAACTTCTTCAAATTTTTTTATGAGATTCATTATGGATCAAAAGTTATGGGTTTCTATTTATAAGACTATCAGATCAACATTCTATCACCAACAAATGTCACCTGTCAACATACTTTAAATGTTCATGAGATTAAAAAAAAAGATCCGTTATGTTAGTTTTAGAAGAGTATATGGGTGCATGTTTTAATATGAAATATGATTATTAATCTATTCACATTTCTAATGTTTGTAAAACATTAAAGCTGATAAGGGGAAACATTTCAAGAATTGGTTATGATAGCCATAAAATAGTTTTGAAATTCTTTATATTGGGAATGCAAAAATGTAAAAAGGGTTCCATTTTTCCTTTCTAGGTAGGAGATTTTATGCTACTATAGGGAGAGGATTCTAGTTTTCCATAGAGAGATTTTCTAGTTCTCTAGGAGAAGAATGCAAACTTTGGAGCTATAGCAGAACATAGCTTCACTTTGCTAAACTTTGTGTTAGTTATTAAAGAAAATTTGATTTCAAAATCCAATGTATGGGAGAAGTTTTTCATTTTCTTTTAAATAGTAAATCTAATGCAGTGTCTAATAAGATCTATGCCATCCTTTTACATCTTAAAGAAGGGAGGTTTGAAAGATAATTGCAAACTAGAATTTTGAGTCTATGCAGTTTAATTTCCACTGATGGTTATCTTCTCGTAACTCTTAGTTTTCTTTAAGTATGTCCGATGTTGCTATTTTTGAAATACATTTTGATAATTGAGATCTCTTGAAGCTTTGTTTCTTGATTTTCTCAAGAGGATGGAAATGATTTCTTTGATCGTTGTTCAATTGTAATGCAACATACAAAAAATTAACTTTGTGCAATATGTTGTTCTTTTCTTTTCCTTCTTTTCAGTTATTAAGTTTATGCATCTACACTATATTCAGGGATAGATGTTTGAAATCCTTTTGTGATTGCTAGTAAAAAGCATCCATAGTTAATTCATTATATATCTTACATAGGGAGCTGTACCTGATAAAATTTAGAGGAAGGTTATCAAACCAATGATAACCTATCTAACTATTGGTGCTAATTTGTCCTCTCACTTGGGCATACAGGGTCATATTGGCACACATTTTCTTGGAGGACAATCTATTCATTGACATGATTGTAAGATTGTAGAGATTATTAAGAGTGCCTCCAATCATAAGATGCATTGGTGATTGTTAGCTTCTAGGGTAAAGATCATATACATTGTGACTTTATTGATGACTGTAAGATTGTAGGTCCATAGGTTGACCATAATAGGGGTGTTTCACTCATCCAAGCTGGAAAAGAAAAGGCTCTTCAACCAATAAAACTGCAGGAAATGTACAGGATGGATGTTGAATATTATTGACCTACTAAACATTTGACTTGGCATGCTGAAAGTGAGGAAGAAACAACTCTTTAATGGTGGATCAAATCTTTTAATTGCTTGTAGATTGCTTTCAACATTTCTAATGCCTAGTAAATGTAAAAGGAGCATGCACTCATCACCTAATTATCCATATACCCAATTATGCATTAATAACCACTGCTTCTATCTTCTTAGGGTCGATCGTTAGGAAAAATATTAGATTTTCTTGCATCTAGGTTTTCTTGAAGATTAGATTTTCTCAATCTTTATGGTTATCTTAATTATGGTAGTTGTGCTTCTAGTAGGAGTTTCTTAGTTAACCAATAACTATAAAAGCATGTTTTGTACCCTTTTAAAGCATTTCTTTCTATGAATACTACTATAATTTCTCATGCCTCTAAGTCATTGTAATTCTCTATTGTATCTCTTTCAATCATTAACACACTTTTCAAGACTTCTTTGCCTCTAGTTAATATTCTTATCTATATTCTACAATTTGCATGATTGTATATATTTTTGAATTTGAATGATATTTAGTAAAGTTTCTTCCTAGACTATTCTTTTGTTGTTTGATCTACATGTGGTTTTTGGAGTAAGCAAGGCCTAGACCTTTTTTCTTTGAGGTTATAACTTGTAAACTATGCATTTATAGGCCAAGATAAGATCAAACACTCTATTTTGGTGCATAACCTCCTTAAAATAGATTAGGTTGTATGTTGTTGGAATAATCATATGGGAAGAATACTTCTAAGAGGTTGGGGGGGTGGTAAATTAGAAGTATCACACTTTTAACCTTAAAAAAACTTTTAACTAAAATTAAACTTCATGCATGTAAATATATCACACAACCATAAATTAAACATGTGCATCACAAAACATAACACAAAATTTGGTAACCTAGAAACCCTCCAAAATGAGAAGGTAAAACTAGGGTGGGAATGATACCCACAAAATATCACTGTAGCAATAATGTTTGACCACTTCTAATGGTCTACCTTGTTAAAGGCCTGCCATGTTAAAGGCTTTACACTGTATCAATAGTCACCTATTTAAAGGATTTACAAACACTTTACATGAAGTGTTACTCTGTTAAATTTTTTTATCACCTTTTCAAAGGTTCTACAACCTAGCTATTAAGCTAACCTATCAATATAGGATTTTCCTTCTAATACAATTGCTAGAGTGTATTAGACTAATAAGGTTGATAGCTTACAATAGTTGATTACTAAATTCAGGCACTTGATTTTCTCTCTCTGATCTTGATCCTTTGAGATCTAATATCTATTTGATGCCCTTGCTCTATTCTAATCAACTTAATACTGCTATGCTACTCTGTTCCTCTAAGTCTTTCCACACTTCCCTCTAAATTTTGCTATAGTTTACCCATACACTTCATTCATCCACATATACAATGGGGTTTTTTCCTCCTTTTAAAGATTTCAAATACTTAGGGTTAGGTATGGATATACGATCCATATTAAATCTCTATTTCCTGCTCATTCCTTGCACTTTTATTATTGGTTGCATGAAAATTGCATAGGAAATATAAAATATTCATTCTTATCTTTAATATCCTTTGAGATTCTTCTATGTTGGCCAAAATAATGATTTACATAGGTGTTTGTGCAATTTCAAATTACTATGTCCAATTTGTGTTACTTGGCATATGCTAGATTACTAGTGCTTGGCACATATATGATTCTGGTTTGCTTGACATCAACTGTGACTCGACACCTACATATCACTTGGATCATATGGTTCACTTGGCACTTGAAGTCGCTCGGCAGTTGATATTCACTTGACACTTGAAGATTGCTCAGCACCTGAAGATCACTCGACACCTGTTGAAGTTCTATTTGGCTCAACATTTATAGTGTACTTAGCTTCTATATGAAAATTGGTTAAGTGTGTTGTCACTCAATTGTCAGAACCAATCTAAGACCAATAATTTCCCCCTTTGACACGAGTGTGAAAAACACTTAACTAACAATTATGCTTGATTTTATGAGTATATTATTCAATCTATTTGGCATATATACAAAATTTCAAAATTTTGCTCAAAATTTTGTAAAGAAAAATATACCTCAAAATTCTTATAACTCCCCCTAAGTTTATGTGCCATTTCTATTTTTGTAACCAAAATTCTTGTGCTGAATTTGTCTCATGCTAATGTATCTGATACTCTTTGCCTCTGCCTTGCTTCTATTTCCTATGCTATCTTGCTGACTTGTTTTGTCTATTCTATTTTCACTTGTTCTGCACTTGCAAATTTTTATTCATATCTCGCCCTTTTATACATCTCTCCCATTTTGGCTATCATAGGATATGTACAATCTTTCCCCCTTTATTCTCCAAAAGAATGAAAGAATGCAATTACTTAGTATTCTCCACCTTAGTTCGTAATCTCCCCTTTATTTCATATCTCTCCCTTTTTGACACTAATGTCAAAGGGTGCTAAGGGTTAAGACCATATTTTGCCCAAAATGTAATGTTTACCTCAATAATCATCTTGAGAGTTACATCACAATTCTCCAAAGCAATTTCCAATGACTTATGTTGGTTGGTAGTCTCTATAGGAAGATGTACAATTCTATCTGAAGTAGAAAGATTAGGATCTTTCTTTAGAAAAATCTCAAAATAGGCTTGTTCTTTATGAAGTAATTCCAATTGTGGGTAATGGAAGATTGTATCTGCATTAGTTTGGCCTTGATATTGGCCTCTTCAGTTGCTAGTGCAACTAATTCTTTTTGTATGTGAATCATTTGGGAAAAATGCTTCACACTTTGAGCTGAGTCTTTTGGTAGCTACATGCTAGAAATCTTTAGATTTTGTTCTAGGCTCAATATTCTTTGGCTTGTTTCTTGTGTGAAATAGGAAAAATCACACAACTTTTTGTATAATGAGAATACATTATCAAGTATAGTTTTTACCTTTTAAATATTTTTAGCCAATTCTACCTATGAAAGTGCTATATCACTGGATATTTTCTCATTTACTTTTCGTTGGAATTTCTTCTCAAACCATTCCATTAGTTTCACATTAGTTTCCTGATCGTCTTTTGTCACCTGTTCTACAATTTTTGATAGTTGTTCTATTATTGGCTTGGTCTCATCAGGTGACTATAAGCTGAAGGCATCCAAAAAGAGGTCCTTTATTTCATGTAATGCTTGCTTTATTTTATACTACTTGAGTATCTCTTGCCTTTTTCTCCTATTCAAGGCTTCCTACATCTCAATAATTTTCTCAATGCTTATTGTTTTTAAGTCATAACTAGGTATGACTATCTTTTAATCTAACTCAAGGTCTCCATAGTGAAGTACCCTTGTCACCTTTGTTGAGCTCGAGCCTGGTGTAGAAATTTGTAATGGTATTGCATCAGTGCTTGGCTTTTGAAGGACTTGTGTAGGAGTGCCAGTAGTTGGTAGATTAACCAATGTCTATATAGCAGCCTGCTCCTCTTCCTTTGGTGTGTCCTTGTCTTCTTCTAATCTTCTTGAATAAATTACAATTATCTAAGGTGTACCTTATGTTTGTACTATAGGATTAGATGTAGAAATCTATCCTATTTTCTTTGTTGATGTATCTTTTCCTTCTTCAGTAGCCAGCCTCTATTGTATTGTGTCAATAGTTCCTGATGTGTCAACTATTGGAAATGGTAATGGAAGCACTAGAAGTTGAGCACTAGTAGCTGAAGAGATGATAGAAGGTGGTTCTTGTGGATTCACCTTATCTCTAATTGAGTTAGCTACTACCCTTTGTAACTCATCCATACTGACCAATATAGGATTTGTACATAATTTTGCTTGTTGTGTGATTGGTCAAGGATCTTTTTAAGATCCTCTACAATTAGTGGATTGATATTTTGACAAGATTTTTCAGGAACATCCTTCACAGTTATTGTGTCTACAGATTTGGGGATGAAATGTGGAGGGCTAGGAGGTGGCAATTATGTATCTTGCACACTATAGTCTTCTTGTTGTTGCTATTGGTTAGCTGTTGCCATTTCATCTCCTTTTTGTGTCTCATCCTCTTCTCCTTTTTCTTTTTCTTCTTCATCTTTCTTCTCTTCTTCTCCTTTCGCTTCTTCTATCTTCTCTTCTCTTTTTTCTTTTTCTTTCTTCTCTTCTTCTCCTTTCTCTTCTTCTCCTTTTTTTATTTCTTTTTCCTCATTTTGTTTCTCTACCTTCTATTTATCACAAGTCTCAACCTTATTTGCATCTCGATCCTGTTCCTTTGTCTTCTGTTCCTCTTTTTTTTCACCACTATTAGTAGTCAAGTTATATATTGACTTCCACAATTTTGTGGAATTATTGACAAATTTTTCAATTTTATTTTTCAAGATGCTAAAGGCTCTATATTTTGGTGCAAACTTGCCCCCATGTTTCTTATTTGCCTTTGAAATTTGACCTCTAGTCAATTCTAGCATCACTTATGCCAAAGTGGATTCTCTTATCTCCTTTTCCATTTTCAAACAATAATGAAACTTATTTTCAATAATTTCATATAGTCCCTTGGGCATAGTATTGTCTAATTCAAGAGGTGTATTCTTGAATTCTACCATCATGCAATATATAGATTCTTCTACCTTATTCTGATATTCTCTACTTAATTTATTGAAATCAATACTTTTCAAATCAAAGAAGTCTACATTCTTAACATTTTAACTAATTTTATCAATATGTGACTTGGGAGGATGACTTACTACTCTAAACTGGCTGATGTCCTCTAATTTTGTTCTTTCCTCATCCTCAGATTCTAGTTGTACAACATATTTTCTTCTTACTTTCTTTTGCACTTGACCAATCTACTCAATATCCTTCTTCTTCTCTTTTACTTTCTCCTTGGCCTTCTGAGTTGAGGCCCTTGTAGTGGCTCTTGTCCCTAGTATTGTTGGCTTGTCTTGGGTAGTCTTTACACCTTTCTTTGTTTTAGGTTGGGCTACAAGCTAAGCTTTGAATTTTCTTTTCTTGAGCTCAACTTGAGCTGGTGCTTCCTCAAATTATTCTTCCTCTACACCTTCTTCCTTTTCTTTATCCTCACCTAAGCCTTGTTTCAATTCCAGTGGACCTTGCCCCTGTTCATCATCTTCTTCTTCTTCTTCAATTGCCCCCTCAATTCCTTCACCAAATTTCTTCTTTATCTTCTTCACCAATTTTTCTTTCTTCTTTAAGGTGGAAGTAGTTTTTAGCTCCATATCTACCTTGGAATGCACAATATCATATGTCCTAAAATGGGGTGCCTCCTTATCAATTTCCTCTACATGCAATACTATGATTGCTGCTAAAGCTTCATCAACATCTAGCTCATAACCTAATGGTCTTAGCTATCTCACCCTTGGAACTACTACTTGGATATAGGTGTGGTCAATATCAACTAAGAAGTAGATATTATTGATGTGGTGTTCCACTAGGGAAACTAGTATCCTCAGTCTATGATGGATTTCTTGAAATCCTCAAAATAACTTGTCATTTGAGCCTCAAAGTTGTCACCCACCTACTTAATGTACTCATTGATTTGTGTAATGGTTGACTTGTCTAATTTCTAGTTCACTTTACCAATTGAGGGAAATTCTTCCAAAACATAGAAGAATATGTAAACAAGAACTAATCCAAACATACATTGAGCACCTGTAGAACTTTTGATTGCTCCTAGATTCTCTATGATTTAGTGCAACAACAATTCTGCCAAATCATATGTATGATCTTTCTTGACAAGTTTATATGCCACATCCATAGTAATGCATGGCACACTTTTCAATCTACTTGATTGATAGAACTTGTGAGAAATCACTCTCACTACAAAATCTAGAAGGGGATCTGTGATTTTGTCAATGGTCTTGCTCTTCTTGTTCCATTTAGCCCTAGTGTTCTTTTCAATGGCTTGTTTAGAATCACTACATAGGGTCTTGTGTCGATCCAAGGTTGGAAAAATTGTAACCCTATGCACTATTCTCTTCATTATCTTCATAGGTCCTCCTTCTAGCCACAAAAAACCATTATGTATTCTTCTAAGAACAATTTTGATCCACTCAGTTTTGAAAACTATGGGAAAAACTAGGGCATGGATTAAACTATTTTTATCAACTGTTTGAAATTTTTCCTTAAGCACTCAATTTTTACATAGTTCATCATATGCATGAAATATCTCCAAGTCTTCTATTGCACCTATCTTGCAATTGTAACACTTCGTCACATCCTACACCATCACAACTTTGGGAAAAATAATAGAGAGTGCACCAACAGGGTCATTTTTATAAGCTACCTCTGGAAGTTGCCTAAACTCTAGTTGTTTAACCTCGTTACTAACCAATTGAACCTCAAAACCTTCCTTTTCCTAAGGGTTTTTATAACTAGAAGCCATTTTGTAAATCTAGGGTTTCAAAAGATATAAAAATTTATCACTGGACAACTCAACACTTGAAGAATACCTTAGATTAATGAATTCTATGTTGAAATCCATGTAAAAGACTTCAATGTTGTTCATCAATCACTTCTACACTCTTTCATTCTTGCTCTATGTCCGAATGATGAGAAATGATCAAAATTTTTACCTTATACTCTTTCTAAACCTAGCATTAAATGTTTAGTGCATACAACTATACGCTCAACTCTCAAAGATTTCAACATGACTTTTGTTGGTTTTCCATTACTCAGCTTCAACTAGATTTACTCTTCACTCAGCTTCCATTGAAATTCCCCAACTTGGCATCAACTATCAACTCGGTCATAACTGACTACTCAGCAAGCACTGGCATCTAAGGATAGCTCGACAACACTTATAGAAATTTTGAGTTTTAACTTTGCATCTCTAAGCATGCTTATTTCTTCTTTATAGTGCTTTTTTGTCTTGGGACTGATGTATGATGTAGTTTTGGGGTAAGTGCACCAAGTTGTGGTGCCAAAAAGGGGGTATAAGTGGACACCTTTTTCCTGAAATCAGTAATTTATGGACTTCAACAAGAATTTGAAGATGGTTACACTCAAAATTTTAAGATATGACAAAAATAAAAGTGATAGTCCTCTGAATCTAGTTTCTAAACTACTATTTTTTTTTCAAAATGGTTTAGTTTTAGGTCCTCAAAAATGGGGACCACAAAAAGTGGTACTATTTATTCCAGAAAAACATAACATAGTACAAAGTGTGGCCCCCCTAAAATTTTAACTTTTTTTTTGAAAATCTTTAATCGCTCCAGTCAAAAGGTACCTAACACTACGTAGTTTATCCTTGATTTTTTGGGTAATTTTATAATGTGTATTTTTTTTTTAATGATTTTTTTAATTAGACATATCCCAAAAACATGAAATATCTATGTGCTCCCCCTAGAAATGATTGAAAACTAATCTAAAATCAAAACTTTTTTTTTTCAAAGTGTGTAGAATGGAGTCTAGTTTCTAAAAAACTAAGTTGTTGCAAAATTTGATGAACGAGCTAAAATCTACAACCCAATTAGTACATGTTGGTTTTTGACAAAAAATGGACATACATTCAAAAGAAATTATATATGAAAGGCTTGAAATAGTTCAAATAAAAAATTAATTATATGGTTGTGTAGCTAACACAGAGACCTACAATGTCATGTAACCTGATTTTATCGATGCTCAACCAGGAGTAAACTGGAAGGAGAGCACACAAGAAAAATCAATCATTTTTTGTATGTTTGTAGAAAAACACATCTCAGATCAGTTTATAGACTCCAAAGCTTTGGGTTGGATCCCCAAGGCAAAGCCAAACATTAGGCTTGGTAGAATGTAAAGCTTTAAAAAGCGCGTGTGCCCTATAGTGCGTGCACGCTATAGCGTGCACGCACTATTTAAAGCCTTTTAAATTTACTTTTAAATAGCGCGTATGTGGTTTGTAAATTTTTTTTCTGAAAAGTGTGTATGCGCTTTAATGCATACACACTATAGTGCATACGCGCTATGGCTTGGCACACCCAAGCCATAGTGCATGCGCACTATAGTGCATACGCACTATAGCATGTGCGCGCTTTGCAAAGCTAGAATGAGAAAAAGAGGTCTCATCTTTTTGGCACCACAACTTGGTGCACTTACCCTTTGTATGTCAGTCCTATACACCTATCCATGCTTAGTTGGATGAGGTGTGACCACTTGAACTATTAGGTGAAGTGATCCCTTAATTTGATGATACATTTTCATCTTTCTTCTTCCATGTCTTGTTCATTTATCCTCTAATGTGTTCAACATCTACCTTCTCTTTTCCTTTGTTAAGTTCTAACTTGGGTTCCTTCGACTTTGTTGGGAAATTCCTATTGATATGACTAGTCTTCAAGCAACTAAAACATGTGGCTTGGCTCAACCATCCACTATAGTTCCCTCTAAAATGTGTCATGCAATTTTCAAGAATGTGTCCATATTCTTGACAATAGTGAGAGCTATACCTAGTGTTATAGTCCCAATTGTAGTGATGACCATGGTTACCTTCTCTTGTTGCCTAATTTGATGTCCACATAGGCTTTGATCTACACTCAAAAGCTCTATGTCCATACCTTTTGCAATTGTAGTAGTGACCTTAAAATTTTGGTGTCCTAATAGTCGTAGTCCTACAGTTGTGTGCTTGATGTCCTAGCCTTTTGTACTTGTGACAATAGCTTGCATTCTTGGGCTTATCATGCTGATTGGTCTTCTTACTCCTACATACATTAGCAGTGTGTCCCTTTTTACCATAGAAATGAAAAATAGGTTTAGTGGTCTTACCTTTCTTGCTCCTTTCTTCTGCAATCTTGGAAGACTCTCCTTGTTCAATGCTGGAGTAACCAAGTCTTGAAGTATCATTACTGGCCCTTGGTGATTTTAGCAATTTTTCAAAGTGCTTGATGGCTTCACTTGATTTGTTGAAGCTTTTTTTTGTCTCCTTCTCTCTTTTTAGGTCATTTTTCAATTGTTCATTCTGTATCTTCAATGTAGAGATCTCAATATCCTTCATATTCAGCTCATGATGTGCATTCATCATTTGGCTTAGGGTGTCTAGCTACATGTTTGAGATTCTTTCAAACTCAATTGTCTTCTCCTCTAGTCCATTGGTAAGATTTCTCTTGTCATCCTCAATCATGGATTTTTCTTCAATGGGTCTTTTCTTCTATTTAGTTACCGCACAAAGTATTATGGCTTTTGATTCTTGTTCAAGCTTGAGTATTCTAATTTCTTCTACTTGAGCTTTATTCTTCTCCATTAATTCTTCTATTACTACATCAAACTCTTTGGAATCTCAATTTGCAAAAACTTTTGTGGTATCAATCTCCTTGTAGTGTGTGTCATTTTTAGCTATGGCTATATCCTTCCTTCTTTTAAAGGATTTTCTCAATTCTTCTATGGCTGCCTCCAAGTTGTGTAGAGCGAGGTGCACATCAATCACTTGATTCTCTATAATCTTCCCAAGTTTAAAGTCTTCCATCTTTAGACCTTTTCTCTAATTTGTTAAGCTTCTCCCTATGAGAACCTTGGCTCTGATACCAATTGTTGGAATAATCAAATGAGAAGAATACTTCTGAGGGCGGGGGGGGGGGTGTGAATCAGTAGTATCACACTTTTAGCCTTAAAAAAAATTTTAACTAAAAATAAACTTCATGCATGTAAACATATCAAACAACCATATAGTAAACGCATGCATCACAACACATAACACCAAACTTGGTAACCCAAAAACCCTCCAAAACAAGAAGGTAAAACTAGGTTGGCGATGGTACCTAGAAAATATCACTACAACAATAATATTTGACCACTTTTGATGGTTTTTCATATTAAAGGCTTGTCCTATTAAAGGATTTACATTGTATCAATAGTGACCTATTTAAAAGATTTACAAACACTTTACATGAAGTGTCACCCCGTTAAAGGATTTTATAACCTTTTCAAAGGATCTACAAGCTAGTTGTTAGGCTAACCTATCAACATAGAATTTTCCTTCTAATATAATTACTAGAGAGTATTAGACTAATAAAATTGATAGCTTACAATCCTTGATTACTAAATTTAGGCACTTGATATACTCTCTCTGATCTTGATCCTCTGAGATCTAATATCTATTTGATGCCCTTGCTCTATTCTAATCCACACTTCCCTCTGAACTTCACTATAGTTTACCCATACATTTCATTCATCCATGCATACAATGGGGTTTCATCCTCCTTTTAAATATTTCAAAGACTTAGGGTTAGGTATTGATCCACGATCCATATTAAATCTTTATATCCCCCTCATTCCTTGCACTTTTCTTATTGGTTGTATGTAGATTACATAGGAAATATAAAATATTCATTCTTATCTTTAATATCCTTCGAGATTCTTTTGTTAGGATTAAACCACAAAGAAAAAAAAAATAATTATATGAAAATATAACCATTAAAAGAAAATAATAGATCACATAGAAAAGAATACAAGGCACCAATATTTAATGTGGTTCACCCAATCCCTGGGCTATGTCCACCAAACAACAAGTCTGGTATTATTATGATCTAGTGAATACAACCTGATTACAATTCATAATCCCTTATAGCTCAATAACACTACAAGAACTAATTTCATATTACAACTTAATGGAAAATACCTAACCCTAAGCCCTTCTATACAATTTTTTTATGCCACTTTAGGGTTACAACATGTTAGCCATATGTCAGCCACAACGTCGACCACAACCCAAAACTTTATCATGTATAGTACTTTCCTGATTAGTCACCACAAACTAACAATCTCCCACTTGGGGACTAATCAGGCTCGACACTAAACAAAAATCTCCCACTTGGAGGCTGATCCTATAGTTGTGCTACTACTCCATGAGGCTCTCACTAGATCAAAACCACTCGAGACTCTATTGTTGTTTTATTCATGTTTAGTCTAGAATACCAGCCATAGCTAAAGAGGAGTTTAGCTTCTCCCTGGTTACTACCTTTGTCAAAATATCTATTAGATTTTCATTTGTATGAATCTTCTCTAGCTTTAACTATCCATCCTCCAAATTTGACTGAATGAAATGGTACCGTAGCTATATGTGTTTGGTCTTTGAATGCAAAGCTGAATTCTTTGCAAGATGAATGGCACTTTGACTATTTGTAAAAATATAATCATCCCTCTGAGGGTGTCCCAATTCTTCCAAGAAGAACTGAAGCCATATCATCTCCTTTGCTACCTCTGTAATAGCTACATACTCTACCTCTGTAGTGGATAAAGTATTAACCTTCTATAACCTAGAAACCCAACTCAAAGCTGCCCCACCAATAGTAAAGACATAACCTATAGTAATCTACCTAGTATCAATATCCCCTACCAAATCTGAGTCAACATAGCCCTATAAATTATTAGTAGAGCCCCCAAAGTGTAAATAGTTATAGGATGTTCCTCTCAAATATCTAAGAATCCACTTGACTGCATTCCAATGCCCAATTTTGGGATGACTCATATACGTAATAATGACTCCCACTAAATGTGGAATATCTGGCCTAGTACATACCATAGCATACATCAAGTTTTCTACAGTTCAAGCATAGGGTACCTTGGACATATTATCTTCCTCTTCTTGTGTCTTAGGACACATCTCCTTAGTCAACTTCAAATGACCAAGTAAAGGTGTGTTGATAGCTTTAGCATTCTCCATAGAGAAATGTTGCAACACCTTCTCAACATAATCAGCCTAAGATAGCATCAATATCCTATTCTTCCTATCTCTACAAATCTGCATACCAAGGATTTGTTTTGCTACCCCCAAATCCTTCCTAGCAAATGCATGTGCTACATGGAATTTCAACCCCTTAATGTGATCCATGTTGGACCCATCTATAAGCATATCATCAACATATATACATAAAATAATGTCGCTATCATCATTCAACCTCTTAAAATAAACACAGTGATTTGAATGACACCTATTGTATCCATGCTCATGCATAAAATTGTCAAATTTTAGATACCATTACTGAGGTGCTTGCTTCAAGCCATATAAAATTTTCTTCAATTTGCACACTAAGTTCTCCTTACCTTTAACCTCAAAACCCTGTGGCTGAGACATATATATTTCTTCATCCAAATCACCATGAAGGAAGGCTATTTTAACATCAAGCTGCTCAAAATGAAAATCTTTAGTAGCCACAAGACTTAAAATAGTATGAATAGAAGTCATCTTAACAACAGGAGAAAATATCTCATCAAAATCAATGCCCTTTTTTTGTGCAAATCCTTTCACAACTAACCTAGATTTAAATCTTTTCTTACGTCCTTTTACTTCTTTCAACCTGTAAACCCACTTAATCTATAAAGCCTTTTTACCAGCAGGCAATTTGCATAAATCCCAAGTATTATTTTTCATTAAGGAGTCCATTTCTTCTTTCATTGTAGACACCCACTGAATCTTAGTATCCACTTGCACAACTTCATCATAAAATTTAGGTTCACTAGCATCAGTAAGTAAAATTGAATACAAAGCGGGAGAGAATCTTTTTGGAGGTATAATTTGCCTTGTTGATCATCTAACATTCATTGGTGTGTGTGGTATTTGTTTTTGCAATTGTTGCACATCATGAGGAATGGTTGAAACATCAACTTTTAGAGTATCATCAAGCACTACATAATCATCTTATTTCTTCTCATGTTGCTGCAATAGATCTTTGCACAACACTTTCTCATTGAATATGAGATCCCTACTTCTTAAAATTTTATGATTTTCAAAATCCCAAAGCCTATAACCAGATTCATTAATGCCATATCCAAAAAATACACATTTCTTTGACTTAGCTTCCAGCTTGGTTCTATTTTCAGAGTCTATATGAGCAAAAGCTTCACAATCAAAGGTCTTGAGAAAAGAATAACTCACCTTCTTACTAGTCCATGCTTCCTCTGGAATACCACAACCCAAAGGAGTAGAGAGACCTCTATTAATCAAATATATAGTAGTGTTGATAGCCTCTGCCCACATGTGTAAGCGCAACCCAACATGCAACCTCATGCTCCTTGCATGCTCCATTATAGTCATGTTCATGTGTTCACCCACTTCATTTTCCTGTGGAGTCCTTGGAATAGTTTTCTATCTATGAATACCATTAGTGGAGCAATAATATTCAAATTCATAGTTGCAATATTCACCACTATTATCAGATCTAAGACATTTTAATTTCTTACCAATCTTATTTTCAACCAAGCATTTCCATTTCTTAAAAGTTTGAAATACATTAGATTTCTATCTAAGGAAATAAACCCATAATTTTTTAGCTATGTAATAAATAAATGTAACATAATAATGAGAGCCACCAAGGGAAGATACTTGAGCTAGTCCCCATACATCTGTATGCACAAGCTCTAACTTCTCCTTTTTATTTTCCTTCTCAATCTTTACAAAACTCACTCTCTTTTATTTTCCATACACTCAACTTTCATAGAAATCCATATTAACACATTTTAGACCTAGTAAATCTTTCTTTGAATGAAGTGCTTTCATACCTTTCTCACTCAAAGCAACATTGATCACATCTTCACATTTTAGAGTACTAGATCTAGGAATAGAATTACTCACAACCATTACCAAGCCATTCTAGCTTTTAGGCAAAGAACACAAAATCAAGAGAGCCCTAATTTCCTCATCAAAATTGATACCCATAGAAGATAAATGACTAGTAATAGTATTAAACTCATTTAAATGATCTATAACAGACCCACCTTCCATTTTCATATTAAATAAACGCTTCATGAGAAATACCTTGTTTGAAGTAGAGGGCTTTTCATTTAGTGTCTCTAGGGTTTTCATCAACTCTTTTGTTGTCTTTTCTTTTGTAATATTAAATGCCACCGATGGTGCTAGGCATAATTGAGTGCTTCCAAGTGCCTTTATATCCAAAAGATCCCTTTCATCATTTAACAAAGATCTCTAATTCTTGGCTTTGCCTTCTAATGGCTTTCATAAATCCTTCTAATAAAGATAGTCTTCCATTTGCATCTTTCATAACTAGAAGTTCTACCCATTAAACCTATCAACCCTCAGCTTAACCTCGTCTAGCATTGCTCCCACTCAACCATGAGACTGCCACTTAACTATGAGACTTTTCTGCAGAGGATAACTAAAAACCAACCTCACTCTAATAGCACTTGTTAGGATTAAACCATGGATATAAAAATAACAATTATGTGCAAATATAACCAGTAAGAGAAAATAATAGATCACATAGAAAAGAACACAAGGCACCAAGATTTAACATGGTTCACCCAATCCTTGGGCTATGTCCACCAAATAGCAAGCTCAATATTATTATGATCTAATGAATACAACTTGATTATAATTTGTAATCCATTAAAACTCAATACCATTGGAAGACCTAATTTTGAATCACAACTCAACGAAAAATACCTAACCCTAAGCCCTTTTATATAAGTAATTTTATGCTATTTTAGGGTTACAACATGTTAGCCATATGTTGGCCATATGTCAGCCACGGCCCAAAAATTTATGAAGTATGTACAACACTTTCTTGATCACTCACCACAAACTAACATCTTCTATGTCAGCCCAAAAAATGGTTTACACAGGTGTTTGTGCAATTTCAAACAACTATGTCTAATTTTTGTTACTCATCACATATTGGATTACTGGTGCTCGACAACATCAACTGTGACTCATAACCTATATATCACTTAGCTCATACGGTTCACTCAACATTTGAAGTCACTTAACACTTGATCTTGACTCAACACTTGAAGATTGCTCGACACCTGAAGATCACTTGCCACTTGTTGTAGTCCTATCTGGCTCGACATATATAGTGTGCTTGACTTCTATATGAAAATTGGTTTACTATATTGACATTCAATTGTCAAAACCAATTTGACACCAATAGTATGATTCTATGCATTCCTTTTCCCTTTTCCTCACTAAGAGTAGTTAGGTGCATCTTGATAGCAAAGAAAGCTGACCTTCTCCAAAGACTCAATGTCATAGCTCAAGTTGCATAGCTTGGAGGTTGTTTCCATGTTTCAAAACATTTTTCTTAGGTAGAAACTTTAGAAAAGGGTGAAATTTTTTGTGATAACATGACCTATATGTTCAAATTTATCTTTATTGCTAGTCATATGGTTGGAACATCCATTATCAATTATCCATCTATCACTTTTGTTCACATAATTTAAATTAATGTAGTTTTCTCATCTTCATCAAAATCTTCTTTCATAGAGACATAGACAACTTCATCATCATTAATCTAAGATTCATTATCAGTCTTTTCTTTAGTAATATAAAAATACTTCTTACATTTGTCATCCTTGCTTCACCTATAGTCTTTCTCATCTCTTCTTCCTTTATACTTGCTTTCCTTCATGTGTTCCTTATCTTCTTTGTTAGGGAACTTAAAAACAATATGACCAACTTTTTTGCATGAAAAATAAATGATAGGTAATTTAACTTTGTATTTACCTCTTCCTCTTCTGAACCTTTTTGCAATGATTGCTTCAAGTTCATCAATCTCATCATCAAAACTATCACTTTCACTCTTCACATTTTTTCCTTTCTTCTTGCTAGGAACAAGTTGCGACTTGAAAGAAGATTCAATAGTAGTAGGTATATATTTATCAAAATTAGACATCTCAAGAGTAGTAATCCTACCAATTACACCTTCTACAGTCAAGTGGTTATTTGGCATGCATCTCAATTCTTGTATTGTAGAGACTCTAATGGCATAGAAAGGGAGTAGCATACTTAATACCTTACTTATCATTGTTTCATCTTTGATTTCTCCATTTTCACCTCAAATAGCATTAATAACCTCTTTGAATCTTGTGCAATATTGTATTGTGTTTTCACATTTCATCATTCTCACGTCATCAAATTTTCCTCGTAGGATTTCTGATTTGGCTCTTAAACATTATTATCACATCCATATATGGTCTTTGATCTTTCCCACATATTATTTGTATTATTGCAATCTTTTAGGTCATCAAACTTGGCATAGCTTAGGGCTAATGAAATATCCAACATTGCTTGATTGTCATTCAAAGGAGTATTTGTTACTTCTACATATTCATTTTCTAGAAACTTGACAACAACATCACTGATACTAGATATGTGTAGCTTCATCAAGGTTTTCCATGCATGAAAGTTCTCCTTGTTCAACTTATGTACATCTCTCTTGTTCCTCATGATCTTTGGCTTTAAGTACCTTCAAAATTTTCTCTATAAGTAGTAAGCTCTAATACCGATTGGTAGAAATGTTTAGAATAAATGAGAGATGGGGCAAGATCAATTACCCAAGGTCTATATGTACCACTTGAACAATTAAACATTAATTACTTGACTATTTTTCTTATCCTAATGTTGCTTGGTAATACTATAAAACTATCATAAATATTACTTGCATTGCATAATGAACACATTATCAAATGCAAACATTCATAAAACATTCATCATAGTTTGACACTAAGATTTTATGTGGAAACCCAATTTGGGAAAAACCACCAGCAACATGTCACTCTTTTTTACTCTTTCGAGGTGAGGTCTATTAGGACCCAACACAATGTTAAATGTGACTTGGTTAGAGGATTTAATCACCCTATTAGGAGTGGCCTTTTAAGAGGACTTTGATCATTTCATTTAGAATGTTACCAAATTAAGGGATTTACATGGATTTCTAAGTCTTCAAATGATTGTTAGGTCAATCTTAGTTAAAAGGCTTTCAATAGGAACTATTTACAATGATAAGAAAGAAAATACTAGGTTCGATCTGGTGATAACAACTCACTTTTTCTAGTTTAGATCTCTGTTGGGTCCTTAAGCTAGTTCACTTATAAGCCTTCCACTATCATCTTTGATCTTGATCTACTTGGTCACCCTTCAAAAAATCAATCAACTTTTTTCATCAATAGTTAAATCTTCTGCTCTAATTTTCTTATCAACAACAACATCATATCTTTAAGCTATCTCCTTTAACTTTACATTCACATATTTGTGTGCTTCTGATAAAACTTACTCTATATGTCTCTTTTCACATACAAACTTGCTCATACATAGACTGGTTGGGCTCAACTTGTCTTGACTAGACACAGCTGGACATGACACCTAATGAGAGATTATGTATGTTTTTAAATAAGAAATTTCTGCATTACTATTTTCTACATCCACCATAAATCTTAGGGTTTACGATCATATTCAACTTTATTCAATGTATCTATTAATTGTCTTGATCATCCTATAGAAAATTCTCTAAGATCCATCTATTAGGTCTTTACCTAATTACCTCCTTGAATTTAATGATCCAACTCATCAATCTTATCTTCAAGATGTTTTACATCTCCCAAGAAATCAACTGACTTAGCTTGATCTTATAATTTATTTGAATTTTTTTCTCTTAATGTCACACAAAAATCTTTAAATTTTGATACTTGGTCAACACTAAAATACCCAGTCTCTATAAAGCTTCTTCCTCAACATCAACTAACTTGCTCAGTCAATGCTAATACTCAATCAACGCTAGATTTTCTCGACACTAACTATAGCTTCGTTGACACTAGCATTACTTGGCACTCCTTAGCATTTTTCTCTTTTTCTCATCTTAGCCTAGCTTTCTTGACATAAACAATTACTTTTCTTTATCAGAGTCTATCTAATCAAATGTCCATTGTAACTTCCTTTTCATAACTTCAACCTTTCCTCTAGGAGCTATAGTTATGATTAATTTAACCTTTTCTCTAGGTACTATAGTTATGATTAACTTCACAAATACTCTTCATCAATAAAATAAATTTGACATTTAGATTAGGTAGTAATATGTCTCATCCATAGATTTGACATCAATGACAAAAACACAATTATTCCAATTGTAAGTTTCCAACAAGGCTTGTTTGGAAAATTATATTGAAAATAACGAGTTGGTTGCAATTAGAGTTGATATCTAAAATTTAATTAATTTAATACTATTGAATAAATTAAAATTTAAGGGAGGATTCAAATTTTCTATTTAATATAAATAATTTTATTGAAAAAATCTTCCCCATCTACTTCTATGTTTGCTAGTTTGTCTATGTTTTTATTGCCTTAATAGAAGATATTTTGGATTCTAGTTTCTTTGTACTTATCAGCCAGAAGTAAAGCATATTGAAGTTTGGAATGAAGCATCCAATTTGGTGTTTTAATTTTCCTAAGAGAATTCAAAATTATTTGAGAATCTCCTTCTATGATTAGTTTTCTAATGCCTAGTCTAAGCTAAGATTTAGCCCTTCTATAAGAGCTTCTAATTCAACTAGATTGTTTGAGATTGAACCTAGGAATTTGGCTTTTTTGAGAATTGATGCAAGAGCATCCTAGGTTGCATTTCTATCCTAAATGTTTTCCCTATTTCTATGTTGCTACTGAGCTCTTTGTTTGTACCAAGTGCTCGTTGGTGTCAAGTTCTCTATGGTTGTTGAGTGCCTATTGGTGTAGAGTGCTTATTGGTACCAAGTGCATGTTGGTGTTGAGTTCTTTGTGATTTTTAAGTTCCTATTGGTACTAAGTGCTTGTTGATTCCAGGCTCATGTATGTGCTGAGCATGAGTGCTAGTTTTGTCTTAGTCCTTCTTTGGCCAAGTTGTATGTGTCTAGTTCTAGTTTGGGTTAACCTTGCATATTTAATTTTGTATTTTATATTTGTTGAGAGATTACTTGTGGGTTGGTTTTCATTTTATGTAAGGGTATATCTAGTTAATGAATTGTAATAGGCTAACTTATGTCTGTGCATGTATTTAAAGAGGTCTTGGATAGAGTCTAAGGCATGACTTGGAAAGATAAGGAAGAGTAGAAGCAAAGTAAGAATTCAAAGATCATCATTGAAGATCAAAATTTGAATTGTAATGTTGGCTATAACCCTAAAGGCATTAAAATTGGGCATGTTTATTGAATATTTGATAATTTTTTTTCCCTCTTCTATCTCCTTTGGTTGTTTTTCTTAGTATTGTATTTCCACTGTGTTTATTCTTGTAGGTGATTTTTGTAGCTGGGTGTGCCTTTGGCCCTAGTTATCCATCATCCTTGTTGTGTTAGGTGGTATCAAAGCTTGAGGTTCATCCTTGAAGATTGGATTTTATAAAATCTTAAGTTGATTCGGTTGAGGGATAGAAGATATGAGGATTTGATCTACAAATTGTAAAGGGTTACAATCTAGTAGGAACCTAATTGTAAAGATGGTTCAAGGTAGAGGAAATGTTGACAATGCCATATTGGATACATTGATATAAATTGCAACCAGACTAGATGTTGTAGAGACAACCCAAAGGAGAGGAGCATGTTTTGATGGTGTGAGAGATGATGAAGTAGTGACACCAAACCCTAATCTAGAACTGAAAGAAGATTAATATGAGGCAAGATTGTTGAGAGTATTTTCTAGGCAAGATTAACCTATAGAAGTTGTTCCTTATGGTGGGAAATTGGATACCAATGTTGTATTAGATTGGATCTCTAATATGGAGAATTTCTTTGAGTATGAAAACACTCTTGATAATAGGAAGGTAAAAATTGTAGTTATTAGGTTAAAGGGTCATGCCTCGTTGTGGTGAGAGCATTTACAAACTGATAGACAAAGGAGAGGATTTGAGAAGATCATGACTTGGGTGAAAATGGTGAACAAGGTGAAGAACAAGTACCTTCTTACTAATTACAAAGTTATCTTGTTGAAAAAGATGCAAAATATGAGACAAAGAGACATGACTGTGAAGGAATATATTGAGGAATTCTATAGATTGGAGATTAGATCTAGACATTTGGATGATGATGTTTATACAATTTTAAGGTACATAAATGGACTAAGATCTAGGATTAAAGATGATAAATTTTTTTTGAAATTGGATAGTGTTCAGGAAGCATATCAATATGCCTTGAAAGATGAGGAGATCTTGACAAAGAAGCATAAAAAAAGGGAAAGAGGTAGAGGTGGTAGATTCTAGAGAAGCAGAGGTATATCTTATGGGGAAGATGGTAGATCAGACAATTCTATGCAAGATAAGGATAAATCTAAATGAAAGAATGATGACAAAGGAAAATTGAGTAGATAGGTGGTGATTCTTATTGAGGAGGTACTAGTTCTTACCAAGGAAGAAGTAATTCTTATTCTAGAGGTGGTTTTTGTGGTAATTGTTTTAGATGTGGTAAAGAAGGGCATAAATCCTTTGAGTGTAGATCCTCTAAAAGTGAGTAAGGTAATAGAAATTCTATGGTTTAAGGAGATAGTGAGGGTTCCACTAGTGGACCTAAGGCTAGAGAAAGTTTTATGGTGAGAAGAACCTTATGTAATAAAGGAAGTGATGAGGAACCTGTCCTAAGGAGAAGTCTTTTCAAGACAAGATGTAAGATAGCTTTGCAAGGTGATCATTGATAGAGGAAGTTCTATAGATTTGGCATTAGGAGAATTGGTTACAAAGTTGTAGTTGTAGAGGTTGAAACATCCTAAACCCTGTCATGTTTCATGGATCAAAGATGAGCATAAGATAAATTGGTAAGTGAGAAATTTATTGTAAAGTTCAAGATTGGACATTATTTTGATAAAGTTCTATGTGATATTATACCTATGGATTATTTTCATATTTTTTTGGGTAGACCTTGGAAATATGCTAGATATGCTATACATGATGGAAGATTGAATCAATATACTCTTTGGGTAAATGAGGGAAAATAAACATTATTTCCTTTGATTGAAAGTCTAGATGAGGTTAATTGTACTATTGTGTAGATTTACATGGTTAATGGGAAGCAATTTGAAAAAGAAGTGAGGAATAATCAAATCTATTTTTCTATAATTCCTAGAAAGCTGAGTTGGACTAGTAATAGCCAAGTGATAGAAAATAGTAGTGACTAAGTAACAACTAGTGATGGCCAAGTAGCAGAAGCTAGTGATAGTTGAGTACCAACAGAGATTAAAAAATTGTTGAATGAGTATAAAGACATTGTTGTAGAAGATATTCTTGATGGTTTACTACTTGCAAGAAGTATAATTCATTATATGGATTTGATCCTTGGAGCTATTTTTTTGAATAAATCACCATATAGATTGACACCTATAGAGACTAAAGAACTTAATAGACAAGTGCACAAGTTGATGTAGAAATGTTTGATCATAGAAAATTTGAGTCCATTTGTTGTACCTATTGTATTATCTCCTAAGAAGACTTGAGAATTAAGAATGTGTATTGATTCTAAAGCTATTAACAAGATCACCGTGAAATATAGGTTTCCTATCTTGAGGATGGACGACATAATGGATTGTTTGAGTGGAGAAAAGTATTTTACCAAGATTGATTTGAAGAGTGGTTATCATCAAATTAGAATCAAAGAAGGTGATGAATAGAAGACTTATTTCAAGACAAAATATGGTTTTTATGAATGTTTGGTAATTCCTTTTGGTTTGACTAATGCACCTAGTACTTTCACAAGGTTGATGAATGAAGTTCTCAAGAAATTTTTGGGTAAGTTTATGATTGTTTATTTGGATGATATTATGATATTTAGTAAGACTAAGGAAGAAAATCTTGAGCATGTTAGAAAAGTATTGCAGAGATTGAAAGAGGAAAAGTTGATGATTAACTTGAAAAAGTGTTCTTTTATGCAAGAGGAGATTGTGTATTTGGGATTTTTGATTTTTGCTAATGGTTTGAGAATGGATTTTGATAAGGTTAAAGAAATTTTGTAATTGCCTACACCAAATAATGTGGGTGAGGTAAGATCATATCATGGTTTGGCTAGTTTTTACAAGAAGCTTATATAGAACTTTAGTTCTATTTGTAATGATATGATTGAGACAATGAGAAGACACAAAAAGGATTTCAAATGGACACATGAAACTAATAACTATTTTGAGACTTTGAAATAAAAGGTTGCCGAGTTACCTATATTGGCTTTGCTTGATTTCAATAAGGCATTTCAAGTTGAATGTGATGTAAGTGGTAGTGCAATAGGAGTTGTATCAAGTCAAGAAGGTAAACCTATTGCTTTCTTTAATGGGAAATTGAATGATTCTAGAAGGAAGTATTCTATGTACGATCAAGAGTATTATGCAATTGTTCAAGCCTTGAAGAAGTGGAGACATTATTTGATTCCTAAAGAGTTTGTGTTGTATACTTATCATAAAGCTTTACAGTACTTTGGAAGTCAACATATATTTAATCAGAGACATATGAAATGGGTTGATTACTTGCAGAGTTTCACATTTTTTACTAAGCAAAAGAGTGGATTCTCTAACCAAGTTGTTGATGCATTGAGCAAAATAAATTCTTTGTTGACTAAGATGAAGGTTTAAGTTCTTGGTTTTGATGAAATGAAAGAGTTGTATAATGCTAATCTTGATTTTTTTGAGGCATGGGCAGAAAATATATCAGATCAAATGAGTAAGTATGATGAGTATTTCATTCAAAAAGGTATGTTGTTTAAAGGAATTTAGTTATGTATACCTAGAAGTGGTATGAGAGTTAATCTAATTAAGGAGAAGTATAGTGGTTGATTGGCTGGACATTTTGGAATTGATAAGATATTAAGTTTGTTGAAGGATAAGTATTATTAGCCACTAATGTATAAGGATGTTTTGAAATTTGTAAAGATTTGTGGAGTTTGTCAAGTTACAAAAGGAGTAAGTTAGAATAATAGTTTGTATACACCTATTTTATTCCTAAGAAACCTTGGAGTGACACTAGTATGGATTTTTCTCTTGGATTACCTAAGACAAAAATGGGGTATGATTCTATACTTGTTTTTTTGGATATATTTTCTAGGATGGCTCATTTAATACCCAGTAAGAAGACATCAGATATCAAGTATGTTGCTGAAATTTTCTTCAAAGAGATTGTTAGACTGCATGGATTACCATGGAGTATTATTTCTAATAGAGACAATAAGTTTGTTGGTTACTTTTAGAAGACCTTGTGGAAGAAGATGGGTACCAAGTTGAAGTTTAGTTCTACATTCCACCCACAGATAGATGGATAGACAAAGGTTATGAATAGAAGCTTGGGTAATTTGCTAAGATGTCTAGTTGGAGATAAACTACATAATTGGGAGTTGGTGTTGACACAAGCTGAGTTTGCATATAATAATTATGTGAATAGAAGTATAGGGAAAAACTTTTGAGATTGTTACTAGAATGCAACCTAGAGGAATATCTAAATTGAGAGATGTTGCTAGTGAAGAAAAGAGAAGTATTAAAAGGGAATTTTTTTCTGATTTTATGGATTCTTTGCATAAGGAAGTAAAGTTGAGGTTGGAAAAAAGTAATTAAAAGTATAAGGAGAATGTTGATAAGTCTAAAGAACATCATATTTTTGAAGTTTTTGATGAGGTGATGGTTTATTTGAAGAAAGGTAGATTTCCTAGTGGAATATATAGTAAGATGAATATGAAGAAGTTTGGACCTTGTAAGTTCTTGAGAAAGTTTAATAGTGGTGAGTTGAGTTACCTAATGACATGGATATATCTCCCATATTCAACATTTCTGATTTGTATAAGTATTATGACTTAGATGATAAAGTTGCTATATTGGATGATTATCTTAAGAAGTAGATTGAAGATGTTGAACATGTTTTGAATCAGAGAGTTGGTAAAAGCACAAGAGGAAATGATTACTATGAGTATTTGGTGAAGTGGAAGAATATACCATTTGAATATCCTAAATGCATTTTTTAATCTGAGTTGGATTCAACTCAAGCTTTTAAATGCGCATGATTTAGGAGAATCATTTCTTTTCAAACCTAGTTGTCTTATGTAGGAGCATCCTAGGTTACATTGTTATCCTTCATGGTTTCCTTGTTTCTCTATTGATGTTGAGTTCTTTGTTGTTGTTGAGCTCTTGGTTCATGCTGAGCTCTTTGTTGGTGCCCAATACCTATTGGTGCTAAGTTCTCTATGGTTGTTGAGTACTTGTTGGTGCCAAGTTCTCTATGGTTTTTAATTTCTGGTTGGTGTCAAGTGCTTGTTGATGCTGAGCTTGTGTATGCGTTGAGCATCGTTGAGTGCCAGTTTTTCCTTAGTCCTTCCTTGGATGATCTATTTGTGTCTAGTTCTAGTTTGGCCTAACCTTGTGTATTTAATTTTGCATTTAATATTTGTTGAGAGATGAATTGTGGATTAGTTTACATTTAATGTAAGGGTTTATTTAGTTGGTAAATTCTAAGATACCAAATTATGGCAGTGCATGTATTTAAAGGGGTCTTGGATAGAGTCTTAGGAATGATTTGGAAAGATAAGGAAGAGTAGAAGAAAAGTAAGAATGCCAAGATCATCATTGAAGATCAAAATTTGAATTGTAATGTTGGTTGTAACGCATAAGGCCTTATAGATGGGCATGTATTTTGATGATTTAATGAATCTATAAAGTTTTTCTCTTCTATTTCTCTTGGTTGTTGTTCTTTGTGTTGTATTTTCACTATGTTTATTCTCATAGGTGACTTTGGTAGTTGGGTGTGCCTTTGGCTCTAGTTATCCATTGTCCTCCCTACGTCAAGAATCTAGGTTGCTTGGGATGAGTTTGTGATACAACATAATCCTATGGAACCTGAGTTTCCTTTAGAAGCTTTGGCAAAATTTAGCTATGAGCATCATGTTGATAGGGGTTCCCATTTGTAGTTATCTCTAGCTTATTTTCTATTTCTAAAATATAACAACAAAGGGTTGATTAGATTTATCCAACTTTTCTTCATCTCTACATCCCAATTTGGAAAAGGTTCCCTCTTCCTTGTTATAGTTCCTAAGATTGTTGTTGATAAATTTGGTTATACTTGATTCCATTTTATTTAGGAGGGATTGTAATGACATTTCGTCATTGTTAAATATTCTTCTTTTCCTTTCTTTCCATATTTCCCATAACAAAATTGAGGGAGATATTTTCCACGAGGTGCTATAAATCTTTGATTGACCATTTTTTGGATAGCTCTTAAGGATGTCCCCAAGATTATTTGAGAGTGTTTTTGACCAATTGAGTTTGTTACATAACCATTGCCAACATTCCTTAGAGAATTCACATAGTTATAAGAAGTGATTTGTTGTTTCTTAGTTAGATATACATAGGGAACATCTTAAGGGGATTTCAAAGCTTGATTTTGTGAACCTATCAACTTTGATAATTCTTTTATGCATTTCTTTCCAAAGGAAAATGTTGACCTTGGGTAGGCATGTCCGGTTAGAGCATAGAGAGAGAGGAATGCATATTTGATCCCACCATTGAGAGTTTATATTTAATTTATATCCTTTTTTAAAATTATAGATACCATTTTTTGATGCTCCCCATATTATTTTATCATGTCTCTCTTTGTGGATTACTTGTCTTTGACTAATAAATTATACATAAATTTCTTTTTCATGCCTTGATAAACTTTTCTCCCCTACCAATTTCCAGTCCCACTTATTGATTACTATGTGTTTAAAATTTCCCACTCTTAGGCTCTATTAGTTAGATAATGTGGTTTTTATATTTAGGGCAAGGTCAAGGTTTTATAGTGGGGGAAGCTCATCTTAAGAATCTTCCCAAAATAGAGATTCTCTGTCGAGGCCAATATCCCAAGTTGAGTTTTTGCTGATGAATGGTCTACACTATAACATGAAGTTCCAAGTTTTTAATCCTCTAGTGAGATTGTGCGTTCAAAAAAGTGAGAGGGGAATTGAATTGTTGAGGTATTTCTAGTATAATATTTTTTCCCATACACTGTCTTTTTCCTTATACATTCTCCAAACAAGTTTAGCTCTCAAGGCTTCATTTTTCCAACTAAAAATTTTAATTCCTAGTCCTCCTAGTTTTTTAGCCTACATATGTTACTTCATTTTATGAGTGTTAGTTATTTTTTTTCTTCTATTCCTTTCCAGAAAAAAAAATCTATAATTCTTTTAATTTTATTTTATGTTTTACTCCTTTAGGCAAGGGGAGACAAGATAGCTAGTATGTTGGGATAGTTGTTAAAATTGATTTTATTTTGGCGACCTTTTCTTCTTTGGTTAACCATCTACTTTTCCATCTTTCTATTTTTCTTTCCATCTTATTAGTGACAAGGTTCAATGTTTTGTTATCTCTACTTCCTTTTTCTAATTGTATTCCAAGGTATTTGCAAGGGAAGGAACCTTTCCCACATCCCATCATTTGGCATATGCCCCTTTTAGTTTTTGACTTTTTGTTTAGGAAAAAAATATTTGATTTATCTACCTTGATTTTTTGACTTGAAGCTTTCATCTATGATTTAATGATTTATTTATAGTTTTGAGCCTCTTTCAATGATCTTTCCCTTGGAAGAATAGTGTTATCTACAAATTTTTGATAGGTTATATAGGGGAGGACTTCTGTTATTGAAACCCCTTTAATTTTTTACTTTTCCTAAGCCTTTTCAATGCCTTCACTGAATGATTCATCCATGATAATGAATAGATATGGGGAGATTGGGTCTCCTTGTCTAATGCCCTTAGATATGAAAAATAATCCTTCAATAGTACCATTAAAAAGAAGAGATATTTTAGGTGTTGAAATGTAGTTAAAGACAAGGTTTGTCCATTAGCATGAGAAGCCAAATGCTTCAAGGGGTTTACACATGAATCTCCAATCCACTTTTTCATAAGCCTTTTCAATTTCAGGATTCATTAAACATACATGCTTCCTTTTTAGTTTGGGTAGAGTGAATTAATTCTTGAATGATGATTATTCCATCTAAAATTGATTGATTAGGTATGAAGCCCATTTTTTTTTCTAAAATTAATTTTGTTAATATTAATTTTACCCTATTTACTAAAGCTTTGATTAAAATTTTGTAAATGGTGTTGCATAGTGCTATTGGATGGAAATTTCCAAGGTTCTCCTTGACTACCTTCCTTGGGATGAGAGATATGAAGGTGTTATTGATTTCAACTAAAATGGATCAAGATTTTTTGGTAGCCTCAATGGATTTCCATAAGTCTACTCCTCATATATTCCAACATTTTTGGAAGAAAAAGGGTTGAAATCTGTCAGGCCCAAGGGATTTGTCCAAGTTCATGCTGAAGAGAGATTCTTTGATTTCTTCTGACATGAAGGTTTTATTTAGGATTTTATTATCCTCCTTTGTAATTAACCTTTGGATAGAGCTTAACATAGAATTTTGAGGTGTTTAATTTGAGTGATCATATTTGTTAAGAATGTATGTAAAGTAGTTTACAAAAGTTTCTTCTATTGGGTTTGGATTCGCTATTAGATTACCTTCATTATTCTTGATTTTGGATATGTTGTTAATATTTCTATTGTTAATAGTGCTATCATGGAAGAATTTTGTGTTTTAGTCACTTTATAAAAGCCATGTTTTTCATAATTTTTGTCTCCAAAGTATGTCTTCTTTTGCTAGGTTATTTTCTTATCTAGGGAGCAATTCTTTTTCTTTTGTGTACTTATTATTGTCCATACCAAATTAAAAACTTCTTCATTAAGTTATTTTAGTTCTTCATCAATTTCCAAATTTTCTTTGAATATGTTATTAAAGTGATTTTTATTCCATTTTAATATGTTTTCTTGTAATAATTTGAGCTGGGATACAAAGCATAACATCCTTGATCCTTCAAAGGTGCCTTCAAGCCTCCATTGTTTTATATTTTCATTTTCATCCAAGAACCACATCTTTTTGTATTTAAAAGGGTTTCTTGAGGGTTTTTATTGTTTCACTATATTTAAGCTAATTGAGAAATGATCTAATCTTGCATTGGGTAGTATGTGTGATTGAACCACATAATTGAAAGTTCTTAGATCTGTCTTAAAGATAAACATGTCTAACCTTTCTTCTATTTGGTAGAAATCCTTCCTTATGTTGTGCCATGTATATAAGCCATTTTTTGGTGGAATTCTAATTAATTTGTCTCAAAAAAACCATTCTTTAAAATTTGCCAATATTTAGGAAATTATTTGTGTGCCATCACTTTTTTCTTCCAATTCTAAGATAGAATTGAAATCTCCCCCTATCCAAAAAATTCACTCTTGACTAGTTCTAATGAAGGAACTTATTCATTCCGTAGTGCTCTCTTTTCTATTATTGAAACTAGTCCATAAACATTTATTAAAATAAATCGAATATATGATCTATAGCATTTTATCCTTCCTCCCATCCAATTGTTGCTTGAAGTTAACTTATCAAATTCTATTTTGCCAAGATCCCAAATTATGCCAATACCACTTGATGCCCCTTTATATTCTACTAATCTAGCTTTTTAGAAACCAAGAGATTTACTTAATATTCCACCTTCATTTTTACTTAATTTTGATTCTTGTATCTTAATAAGTTCTAAGTTAAATAAAGTTAAGTTGCACTTGAGTAGGTTCTTTTTGTTAGGGGCATTTAAACCCCTAAAATTTCATGTAGTTTGTTAGAATGTCTAGAATACTTGAGAGATGGGTGAATCAATTATCCATGGTCCATA
Organism: Cupressus sempervirens; assembly: GCA_028749045.1. Classification (NCBI taxonomy): domain Eukaryota; kingdom Viridiplantae; phylum Streptophyta; class Pinopsida; order Cupressales; family Cupressaceae; genus Cupressus; species Cupressus sempervirens. The sequence continues at coordinate 824,915,994 of CM053787.1, read as the reverse complement.
TATACCAATTGAACAAATATACGCTTAAGCTACATCAAATCTAAACATCCATTAGCTTGACCTCTATAGAAGATTATCAAAATAGTGTCCCTTGGCCAACATTGTATTCTAATGCTAGGTCATCACTAGGTTACTCAATTAGTACTAACTTTCTATTTGTAACATATATTAATACTCAGTAAATACTAATTCTTGTTCAACACTACTTCTAGTTGGCACATACTTGGGTTGACACTAGCATCACTCAACATATACTTCAAGTTCTTTAATCTTTTGCTTTGTTTCTTGGTCAATCCTATGTATTTAGCTAATCTTTGATCACTTCTTCAAGGATTCAATACAACTATCTTCTTCACTTGTAGCATGATTAACAAATCACTTTATCTTATCAAAGTCTAACTAATGAAGTGTGCATTATAGTTTCTTCCCATTACTCAATCTTTCCTCTAGGTGTTATTGTTATGTCCAACTTCCGAAATCCTCTTCATTAATCATATAGATATGTCATTTAAATGAGATAGAAAAGTATCTTACCAATAAGGTTTGACATCAATGAAAACATAAGATTATTCCAATTGTAGTTTGCATTAGTAATCGGCCTCATTTCTTATTAGGAAGGACCTTCCCCTCCCTACTTTAAGGATGTCTTGAATCTTTTCTAGTTATCTACATTATCAACAACATATATTAACTCTATGATTAATTCCACATGCCTCTCTCTTTTTTTTTTTTGCCACATCTTGAGGCTTCTATACCATCAAAGTTTTGTGCTAGATCTAATCATTCTATGTGCTTATTAGCAATTTGTATACTAGCAGTCATTGATTCATCCTCTAAATCCTCATTTTCTTGAATGATTTCTTGTAATATACTAGTGATATCTATTTTCTCCTTGATAAGTAGGAGATAATTTCCATAATAAGTTAAATTGTGATATTGCTATCAAGATTTAATTGTGTGAAATTGGGTCAAACTTATTGACCCATATTTCATGAGTAGTGACTCAACATGAATATATCTCTCATTCGAATAAATGGAACACTTAGCACTCATTAGATCTAGGTGATGCTCACAGGGGTGAAGCACCTGGACTTCTGAAGAGGTCACCCATCCCAATACTACTCCAGCCTGAGCATGCTTAACTATAGAGTTTCCTCCATGGTTATTTGGTGATAATCTTGTACACAATATTACATAATGCTATAGACCTGAATTGATTCAACTGATTAGCCCCATCCTTCTTAGGTATGAGGGCCAAGAAGGTAGAATTTAAGGACTTCAATATCTATTTATTCCTGTATGATTCCTAGACCACATCTAGGAGATCATACTTTATTATCTCCCAAAATTCTTGGGAAACTCAATCAAAAACTTTTCTAGACTAGGGACCTTACCTTTCTTCATATTAAACACAATTTTCTCCAATTTTAGAAGCAAGATAGGGCTTAAGAGGGTACCGTTTATTTTTGTAGAGACTAGGTGAGGAATACAATCCAAGATATCCTGCTCCTCAAACCTAGCCCTAGGAACCTCTCTAGAAAAGAGATCAGAGAAGTAATTGACTACTTCCCTAGAGATATCTTCACATGAAAATATCTGAGTTCCATATGTTAGGATAAGAGAGGGGAGAGAATTCCCATGCCTTTGATCCTTAATAGAGTTGTGGAAAAAAATAGTGTTCCTATCCCCCTCCTGAAGCCAATCAATACGAGATTTTTGCTTCGAGAAAATCTGCTCTCGTAGCTCCCATTCTTCTAGCTCCTTAAGAGCTAGGGACTTAACTTCAATCATCTCTAAGCTCAACCCATGGTCTCAAATATGGCAGGTAATGTTATCTAGCTTGGTTTGAGCAGCAAAATTTTGAACATTTAGATAACTGAAACACTGTTTATTCCATCTCTTAAGCCTGTACTTCACATGTTGAAGCCTCTTACTAAAAGTATACATGTCTGTACCATGATCAGGCCTCCCCTCATACAACCAATCTACCATAATATTAGATAAAGATGAGTATCTAAGCCACATCAACTAGAATTTGAAAGAGGGATTCTTGGTGACCCTATATGAAGTGATGGAAAGCTTAACAGGCCAGTGATCCAATTCCCTCTAGTCAAGAATTTTAGAACTGGTGTTCCTCCTATTGTCCATCCAATAGCATGAAACCAAAATCTATCAAGCCTTTCTGAGATAGCCTCACCACCACATCTCTAATTATTCCATGTAAGGACACCATTAGCTGGCTTCACATCAATAAGATACAATAAGTCAATCATATCCTTGAGCAGATTTGAAGATTGGCCTAGCCTAGTTAGCCCTCCTCTTTTTTCCTCTAGGCTAATGACTACATTAAAATATCCCACCAAAGTCCAAGGAAGATAAGGTTCCAGGGATCGGATGAATCTAATATGAGCCCATAACTACGATTTACCTACAAAGTCTATAGGAGCATAAATGTTGGAAAAGAAGCACCTTTCTCTGTTCTCAAAGCTAGTGGCAATCAAAGAAATGGATGACTCACTAGAGATCCACCATAATGGGGAGACTTTCCTTGGGTCCCATAAGCAAGCCACCCCAACTAAACTATTCAAAGTACCCACCCCCTACCAAGAGCCTTGGGGCCAAATATATGCAGCACAAATTTTAGCCAATCCATCCAATGAAAGCTTCATTTCCTAAATAAAGACCATACTAGGAGACTAAGATTCAATTAATCTATGAACAACCTTTTTCTTGGGGATGTTGTTCAACCCCCTTACATTCCATGATAAAACAATCATTTATGGGGGTGAGAGAAATGAGAATCAATGGGTTCCATAGACCCCAACTCAACCAAATTTTCACCCATTATCTTCACTTTCTCCTAATCAGTCTTCCTACCACTTTTTGATGGTTTATCTAAAAGCCCCTTTTTGAATGGTTTTTGTTGAATGCCCAAAATAAGAGGAGTCTTATTACTCTTAACAAAATCAGATGTCCCCTTAGCCTTAAGAGGGTCAATGGCCACCAAAGCTGGTCTCTATGAACCCTATGCTCCACAAAGATCCCCAATATCTTGAACAAGAGGAGGAACATTAATTTCCAACTACTCAACTTGTAGGTCCCCTATAGCTAAAATTTGATCCTCTCTACATGTCCCCTACTTGATTCTCATGTTGACTTTCGGCCTCAGAAGAGAGCTCAACTAGGATACCCTCCTCTTGGACCATGTCTCCAATAGCATCAAACCTATTAAAAGAACTGTCAGTCCGTCTATCCATCCAGGTTCTCTTCTTACCTTTTCCCTTGTTACAAGATTTAACCTGAGTAAATCCCTCACTGTCAATAGGTCCATTAGATACCTTAGCCTTTCCCTTGTCCTTCCTAGGGGGACCTGGTGTATCTAAGGAGGGATTCTTATACCTTTTGCATAGTAGATGCCCATATTCATGATAGATTTTACATCTAAATGGTAGGGTCTTGTAATCCAACTGTTGAATCCAATAAACTAAGCCTATGCAAATCTTCATAGAATTTGGCAATGGATTATTCAAATCAACTTCGACAAAAATATGAGAAAAATAAATTACCTTGTGATCTTGAGTTTGTGTAGCTAATCCCATAGGTTTTCCCAAAAGCATAGAGATTGAGTGAAGAATATCATCCCTCTAGAATTCCAAAGGAAGTCTCGGCAAGTGAACCCACACCAAAACCCAAGAGGGGATTTCCTTTGTAGAGTTAAAACCCATGTGTGAAGGCTTGATGAATAGCCCCACCTGGTTAAAGAAATAAGGACCACCTTCAAAAGCCATATTCCTATTTGACATGCATGAGAAGATAACCATAAAATAGTTATTAGCTACTAGTAGAATCTCCATATCTCCTTTTGGGTTCCACAGCTGGTGGGCCCAGGAATCCAACACTACAAATGAAAGATGAAGACCCAAAAATTTGTAGATAAGAGCATGGTTACTCTAGTACTTGACATCCTCTAAGACCTATTTAAGTTGAATGACAAGAATCAGCCAAAACTTAGCTTTCTGCAAACATCCATTAATTTTTTGAAGTCAGAGCTTACCATTCAAAGAGGATTCTCCTTCCCCCAATTGAGATTTATCGTTTGGGGCCCGATTACTAGCATGCGTCCCCACACATAGCTTATCCATCTCCAAATATCCTCCACAAGGCTAGGGAGAGGTGACACCAACATCTCCCATCCACCCCAAGCCTAGATTTAGCAAGCCAACAATGGAAGATGGGGTAGGAGCCCCTCAATCCCATGTTGACTATGACTCTTACTAGAAATGCTGCTATGCAAACATAGCACTAGCTATAGGAAATCACCCATGGCAAGGGTGGAGCCAAATGACTAGAAAATTAGTGCACACCCCTATGATAGCAGCCCATGAATCTCTAACCAACAAACACTGCTTCAATGGAGCATGATAGGTAGCAAGTTAGGCTAGGGCATTTAGGCCCTAGCAAACCAAAAAATTTCCTTCCAACACACTTGCCATGTTTCCCCAATTCATCCTTATCCAAATTTTATATCATTTGAGTGTTCATAACTACCATCTATTTTGTTTAGATCATGAAAAGTTGAGCTTGTGGGCATAAGAATTTGGATTTGACAGGGTTTAGTAGGTAATGCTTTAATAGATATCCAAGTTGTGATTTAGAGATTCTTAATCTTAGATTCATGAAAGTTTGGTTCCCGATTAATGAAGATTATTGGATATCCTTTAAAAAAATAGAGGGAAGTTGATAAAAAATCATATTTAACATGTTCACTAAGATAATTAATATAAATGAAATTCTTGGAAAAGTTAGAAATACTTACTTGGTTCCACCAGAAGTCTTCCATCCATCTGATGAGTTTTTATTTTTTTTTCTTTTTTTTTTTTGTGTCAGGATCATCCCAAATCAAAAATAAACCTAGGTCTTGGCAATCCTCCCAGTGTTTCTTGTTGTGAATATTGCTAATGATAACAAAATTAGTTAGATCATCTAAGAGCTTTCCTAGGTTATTTACCTTGTCTATTTGTTCCTCATTAAACATATGACCCATGGCAGATACTTTTCCTTTTGATTCAAGTTTGGGGAAGCTGGGTGACTTTGCAAAAGGTAAAAAATAGGTCTAAGAAGGATTTAGATAGATCAAGAGATTGCCTATTTGGAGAGAGGAGGAAGGGGTGGCTACTCTATAAGGAGGGTGTTGACTCTATGACAAGAAATATTGTTATTTAGTGCCAAAATATTGAAGTCATCATGGAAGTTAGAATAGACTAAGCTACCAAAAAAAATTGTGTCAACCAATCTCATGTATGAACCGAGATAACAATGCCAACCAAGATCTAGTGTAAACTGAGTTAGTTCATATTTGTAGTTTTAGAATGAGAATTGAGTAGGTAGAGTAGTTTTAACCAAGCTAACTAAGTTTCCCAAGTGATCAATGAGATTCAAACATCCAGAGTCAATCGAGTGCAAAAGTTAGTCAAGTTGACAATGTTTCCTAAGTGTCTACTATTGGACTTGAGTATTAGCATTTAGCTGACTTGGTAATTATTTTTAAAACTATTGAAATGTTATTATAGCCAACCTAATGTAGAGTTACTATTTGGATTGATATATAAGGAAGACACTTTGTTTCATCTAAGGAATATATCTTGGAGTTACATTTATTATCATAAGCAAATACATATAACAGAAGAATAGATTAATTAGGAAGCTATCAACTAGTACAAAGGAAAAGTAGAGACTCATATATCATAGTTAGGTGATCAATATATTATTTAAAGGATCTTCATCAGCAAATGAAGTTGCATAGAAAGTTGTATGAGGAATCACTTCACAAAAGGAATCCTACCAAAAGATTCTATATATTCAAAGAAATTGGTCATTTGGAACAAAATTACATGAACCAAGCTACTATTAATACTAATGAAGAAAAAAAGGAAATACAAAAATTTATGAGATTAAGATGCAAAGGAATCAATAATGGGCAAGGAAATATCCAAAAAAATCAAGTCAAAACTCTGAAGTTATTGACACCCAAGTCAATGACTTGGGTGATTCAATCACATTTGAGTAAACATACAAGGAGACCACTAGAGCTATGAAGAAAATAAGATCCTACATCAGTTTCAATCAAGAAAGATAGAAAGTCTAATTCAACATATTAGATGCACTAGGAAAAAAAAAAGAAGAATTATGTTTTTTTCAAGTCAAGTCCCAATTACAACCAAACTATCAAACCTTATAGAGTTATTCCTAAGGAATAACCAACAAGGTCAGGTTCTATGATTCAATTGGGTTATGTGACTTAACCTAGAAAAGTTAGGTCAACAACTTGTTTTAATTGAGCTTCATAGTGTATTCAAGCTTGAAGATGTAATCGAGCTTATTTCACCTACCATAGTATGGAGCATTAAAGAGGCCCTAAAAGTTGAAATTATGATAAAAGGAGAAATTGAAGGTTAATATTTTCCTCATGAAATTAGAGATCAAATTTTAAAGAGCTTTCTTCAAGCCCCCCAAGAGATCTTGAGAAATTTTTTTGACAAGCTAAGTTTACATGAAAGATTACCATCTAGAGTTCCTTATCAACCAAGCATTATGGTAGCTTCATCAAGCACAAAGGTTAGAAAGGGTTTTGAAATGTTGGTAAAAAAGTTAGATTGTAAAGCACCAAATTTCAAGCTATACTCTGCAATCACTAAAGAAAAGGATCCTAAGGAAATACACTTAGCTATTCCTCCAAAGTACTTGTAATTCATGATGTAAGGATGTTTTACCACTATTAAATTCATGAATTGGGTAATTTTGAGCTAGCTCAAGCATATAGTGTGTTGTGTGAGAATGAAGCATTGAAACAAAAACACAAGCATTTGAAAGTTAAGGGATTGACCCACATCCTTCATATGCCAAGGAAATTTCAAGTGAAGTGGAAATTTTTTTATATTGAGATGAGTCCACAACATGACCTTATGGCTCAAGCAACTAGTCTTAATCACCAAGAAGATGATCCATCAAATTATTGGTTACCTAATATTGGAAAAGTCCAAGCAAACCAAAACCCTAACATGAGGAGAACTATCTAACATAACCCTAGATAAATGGGACAATAGAGGCATGAAGCTAAATAACGTTATCAATATAGAAATCAACTTAAAAATTCATGTCATAGCTCACAAGATCTACGGTTCAAGTTGACCCAAAAATGTTCCTTGTGAAGTAGTTGACCTAGCGTACAAGGCATTAAAGAAGAACCTATCATTTGATCTTGCTGAGCTACAACATATTCAGTTGAGCAAGAACATGGAGAACATCCAATCTTCCAAGAATAATTCATGTATATCTCTTCTAATGTGTTTATTTTTCTATTTACAAAAATTCTTTCCATCCAAAGGAAATTTTGTATGGAAGAAGGACACACTTATGCTATATCAGATCAATGATATCATTGATGAAATGGGTGCAAATTTTTATGGAATCATGGATGCATATTTTGAGAACTTCAAGGAAAAGATGAAAACTAGGTTCAAGGTCCCTAAATAATTGGTTGATGATTATGAGTGAAACATCTATTTCCTAGTTGATTGTCACAAAATTCATGTTAAAGCATTCAAACCTATGATTGCATGGGTGAGACCATTGGGTTATGAAGCTAACATTGATGAAATAAGAGACATAATTGAAGCCCTTATCAATGAACTATTGGACCCTAAGCCTACCTATTTTGGAATCTATGAAGAAGCTAAGACCGAAATCTCACTTGAGATTCAAATTTCTCAAGTTTTAGAGAGATGAAAGAAAAGGATAGAAAAACTTGAAAAGAGATTTTCCAAATCTAATTTCCCTCACATGCTTATTGAGGGAAAAGGTGATGATGTAGAAGATATAGAAGAAAAGGAAGCTAATCACGAAGAAGAAGAGGAAGAGGAACCTCCAAAGAAGAAGGCTAAGCCACAATCAAGGAAATCAGTAAGGTCATCTACTCATGTGATTACTACTCACTAAAGAAGCCCCCACCAACCTTTAAACAAAGATTGAAATTAGTAAGGGAAGGAAGTGGCATGGATTATTTAAAATATGTCAAATATGAATCTAGAAGTAAGGAGGGGCAAAAATAGATAGAAGATGCATTGGTGGAGAAAATGGTAAAATGGAAATATGACCCCAATGAACTAAAAGGGAATGCTCTTGAAGCCCTACTAAATGTTATTTCTCACCACTAGACCAATGTAGTCAAGATAGAGAAAGACATTAGAGACTAGAATCTAAGGAAGCTAATGCCAAACCTCTCTAAGAAGGAATTAAAGGAGCCAATGGACAAGTATGAAAAAAAACAGACTTTAAGATTTAAAGCTTTTTAGATTTTTTCAAATAAAATTAGGGATGGTATACAGTCCACATCCAATATGTGGAACTATTTTTGATCTAAAGAGGATGTACTAGAATTTCAAACCATTGAAGAATCTAATTTAAGAAAATTGTAGTAGAGGTCATGACATCTCTTCCAACCACTCCATCAAGCTTTGAGTTAAACAAGGCATCACTCGAGATGCAGTTGAAAGAGTTGAACATAGTTCATTAATCCAATCTATCAATTTCTTAGGATATAAAAAACTAGAACAATTTGAAACTTTCATTCTATGACTTCACCAAATTGTTGCATATCCTTCAACAATCTCTCTTCTTCTGCAGGGATCTCTACTTTAGGTACTTCAATATCTTCAAAACCTTCAACATATTCTTCTTCAATTTTATGATTCCTTCTTAAGACATTCAAAAAATTTCAGATCTCATTCCTCATCTCCACCTCAAATTATTCAAACATAGTCTCTAACCTCATAGTATTCATTCTTTTAGATCATATATTAAATTACAACTATTGGAAATCCAATAGGAAACACTAGTGGGGGAGGGTGGGGATGGCGGGGGCATGGGTGGGTGAATTAGGATCTATAAAAACTTCTCACACTTCAAACATGAAACATATTTTATATCTTCACATAAACCCTCAAATGAACATTAATCTCATATCAATGTAATCATTTACATCAACATAATATGAGATCTAACTTGTGACCACATGAATGGAAATCATAAACACATATTACATTAAAACACATCTTTGGTAACACAGAAACCCTCTATGATGAAGGTAAAATTATTGTAGGGATGACATCAATAAAATCTTCACTACTAAAACAATAAAGTGTGCTTTTTAAGGCTATAGTATTTTATTACTTCTAATGATCTACCTTGTGAGGGGTCTTCCTTGTTAAAGGCTAAAAGAACTACTAGGTTCTACCTTGACTAAAGGTTTTTTACATTACGACTAAGTGAGTACTCTATTAGGAGATTAATAGAAATCTACTAAATATACTCTATTAAGAGATTTAAACCCTAAAACACCTATTAGAATGTTCAATACTTGATCCTTTGATATGCACTTATAAAGTTGATATTAGATCTCCTTTATGCAATCTAATATCACCTTATTATGATTTATCTTCTTTATCTCTACTTAAAACTATTCACTACACTACTTGGTCTCTTTTGTCTTTAACACTTTGATTTAGCTCCAAAACTTTGCATGCAAAATAACTCTTCATTCATACATACTTACACATGCAAACTAGGTCATAGAAAATCCCTAAATAGTTGTTTGGGTGAAGCATCTAGATCCCAATCAACAACTTAAATTCATTTCTTTTTCTATTTAGTCCTTGTAATTTTTTGATTGTTGGGTCACCTTACATAGATATAAATGATCTTCTATTTGATGCATAATCAACTCCTTGACTACCTCCTTGATCTATAAAAAAATCCTCTAGTTTGATAAGAACAATATACATTAGATCTATGATATTCCAAAAAAATATGTAAAATTGTGTTAGTTGGCACTAACACCATGCTAATTCTCGACATTAACTATTTCATCATGCCATCCATTGGTCTCAACTATTCTTAACATGTACTAAATTACATGGCCTCTATGACACTTGGTGTTAACTACTATCCCTAATAAACTTGACAATTATTGTTGTACTTAGTGAGCTTTGACTTGCTTGGCAATAACTACTACTTGGTACATTACTTGAAATATATACAACTTTTTGATTCATGACTTGGCCTATCAACAATCATAAATTAGGTCAAATCAATTTTACTCTCTAATAATTGTATTAGTGAATCAAATCTCCTAATAGAGTTAGCCTAACAACTATTTTCCAAATTCTCTAACAAGGTGACATTTCTAGATTAAAGTGTCTAAAGACTTCTAACAAGGCCACTCCTAACAAGGTGAACTAAATCCTTTAACAAGGTCACACCTAAACATGTGTTTTGTAACCTTTAATAGGGTTGGATCCTAATAAGGCTCATTTCAGAAGAGTGAAAAATAGTAACTGGTTGCAATTGGTGGTTTTCCTAGGTTTCCATGTTAAATCATGGTGTCACTTGTGTTCATGTTACTTGCTTTATGGTTTTGTAACTAACTTAATTAAGGTTAAACACACTAAACATCTTAAGAAATGATTATTTTAGTGTTTGCTAAGTGATAGTAATTCTTAGTGTTCATTGAGTGCTCCTATGTTAATCGAGTTACAACAATATTTTAGTTTCAATAAAGTTTTGGTTTTGTATTGTATTGACATCTTAAGGGATCTTGGATTTTTTTTTTTGGTAACTGATTCAATACCCCCACCCCCCCAGTTGCTCCTCTTATATTTCCAACATTATTTTGGTCTCATCTTATCACTTCTAGTGGGAAATTACTCTTTATGATCAAATTCTATTTCTAATTCTTAGTTATTGCTCTCCTCTGGACCTCAACTCCATGATTGTTGGTGTTTGAACTCAAATTTGTATATGGGTTATGGGTTATGTCTACATCCCATAGAGGAAATTTTTTCTATTATTCTAGGGATCTCTTTTCTCTGATCTTTTACATATTTATTATCTATAGATGCTTTTGCCTCTTATTCAATAGATATTACTATTGTTTCATCTATTCTCTGCCAATTAAATTTGTACAATCTTCTATGCCTCATTTTCTTGAATTATATTTGAAACTTTTAATACCTTATGATTATGTTCATTTCAATTGACTAATTTGTTAAGTGAATCTATTGTATTCCTTGCATGGTTATGTTGATTTCTTGGCTTATTTTATGGTGTTAAGGCTGAAATAATACATATATTGGTATGTCTTGTAGGGTCTATTGGATTTTAGTGCAGTTATTGGATGAATTAGATCAACAATCTATCAAGTGCATCACCCCCCTTTCCCTTTATGCATATTTAATCTCAGCTCTTCCTCTCCCTTTTCCTCTAAAGCTATAGTTTAGGTGCACCCTGATAGTGAAGAAGCTAGCCTTCTTCAAAGATTCAACCATAGAGCACAAGTCCCACACTTGGAGGTCTTTTCCATGTTACATCAGGGCTCTTGTGGGTCATAACTCAAGAAAGGGTGTATAATTTTGTGTCAATAGTTTTTGACATGCCTAGTGGGACTACTTTCAAGCTTACTAGAAGTATACTAGTTTGGTGGTGTCAAAATAAGGACTTCAACTTTAATTTTGAGAATATAGTGCTTCTCTTAACATTTTAGCTTTCAAGAGGATCATATTCAAGTACTTGGTGAATCCATATCTATATCTTAGTTTTCAGACTAGAATTTTTGTAATTCATGCCCAAGATTCAAACAAGGGCATCTTCTAGACATAATTTTTAGTTTATTGAGCTTTCATTTTCAAATCCTAGAAGAAAAAGAAATAAACTCTTTTTTATCACTAGTCAGGAGTTCAGAAGTAGCACATACACCTTCTAGATCTCTTTCTACTCCTCCAATTGATAGGTCACAACATAGGGCACCATCATTTCATTTAAATAGACCATTATTATACATGGCTAGAGATCTAGTATTTATTACCTTCAATGGAAAGAGCCCTCTCATCTTACCCTAGAGACATGATATCCTAGTATCTTCTCTTAAAATTCTACCAAATTTTAGTGGTGAAACTTCTATTCCCCCATATAGAAAATTCAAGAAGTTTCAAATATCTTTACTATACATGGTAATATAGAGGATGATGTTGCTATTGGAATATTAGCTTAATAATTAAAGGGAAAATATTTGCAATGGCATAGAGGATTAGCACATAACTCTATTAATAACTAGGATGAGTTAGGAGAAAGATTGTGCAAACATTTTGAAGATAAAAGTGACCACCCATAACTTTTAGAGAAGCTAATTACAGTCAAGAGAGTACCTCACAAGTTTATGAAAAATTTCATTTATAGATTCCAAAAAACATGGGATAGAATTATTTTTGCAGTAAAGCCTACTCTTGGTAATACTTTCTTGCATTATCTTAAAGCTTTTAATAATGGTGTTGCCACCATATTGCAAACCATGGGAGGAGACACTTTACCAGCTACATATGAAATTTATATAAGGGAAAAGAACACTCTAATTCAAGGAGGAAAGCTAGCTCCGAGGCCTCCAATACCTGTATTCCTAGATATGCCTATGCAGCAACCTACAATGACCCCCATTCCAACTATAACCACAAGTCAACCTCATGCTGCTACTCCTTCAACTTCCATGTCTTCGAATAAGATAAATGAAATTAAGTCCATGATGCAAAATATGGATACAAAATTTCATGATCATAATTCAAATATAGATAAAATTAAGGATCATAATTCTAATATGGATAAAAAATAGATTATAATGTAGTGATGCAAAAAATGAACAACAAATTGATGACTTTGGAGAGACAACAAGCTCAAGGTAGCAAATCTTTTCAACCCAATTATCAAAATAATTCATTCAATGGGAAGTTAAATCATGGTCAAGCTCCATACAACCAAAATGGACTCATGGGTAATGCAACCCCTAAAAATGCAAGTAAAAATCTAGTAAGGACATCTTTGCTCAAAATAATTTGGCTCAAGAACAAGAATATTATTCAACTTGTAACTTTTTATATGAACGATGTATATTCCATAGAGTGTAATATTCTCAAGCCTTGGCTACACAAGAACAAAAAATAGGGAAACAATATGATCCTAATTAGCCCATTACTGGTTTCCAATCTCAATAATAAGGGGACTAGACTTTCATGAATTATTAGCCTAAAGATTACTACCATGTAAATCATGATGGTAACAATGTCATATCTCTTAAATCTATGAGAAAAAGTAGAGCTATAGAGGATGCTCCATTCTATTCATCAAATTAGGTTATAATTTTGAAGGATATTCCACATACCATAAGTGAAAATGTACAACACAATGTTGTTGCTCCATTGCAAAATTAGAATAGAAAGAAGACTAAAGAGACACATGATACTCCCATTCATATACCAAACCTTGTGGTCACTAAGGTTCCAACCAAGTCAACATACACTCCTCTCATCATTTTAGATAATATGAAGAGGACCAATATATGTGTTTCTATGTGGGGTGTTCTTCCAATACTATCTAAATTGGAATTACTAAAACAAGAATTAAAGATTGTTAGAGTACAAAATGTACCAGCTACCATGGATGGAGCAACAAGCTTTGTACAACCTATAAGGGAAGAAGAAAAAAGTAAGAGGAATAAACATCCCCCTTTTTATCTTGTTGGTGTAAATAATTATTATTTACACTTTACTTAAGTTTACTTAGGATAAATGTATTATTTTATTATTTTAGTATTTATTAGTTAGACACCTAGGAGTATGCATACTCATATGAGTTGTCTTGTTGAAAACACAAGAGTTAGCAACTCATTTTAGCACATGGTGTCTACAACACTAGAGTTTACATAATTAGCTAAGCTTTCATGTAGACAACATAGTTGTTTGTACTCTAATTAAGCACATGGTGTCTACAATATAATTTAATGTGATACACCTATGTAAGATTATCCTCTCATCATCACACTAACTTCTATACTCAACGGAGGATAATCCACTCTTGGTGAACATGTGCTTAGTTGTGAGGCTTATCATTTTGCTAACTCCTAGTCATTCTAGAGGCCTTTATATATAAGAAATTCTAGTGTACTTACAACATCAATTATTGAATGATCCGATATCCAAAGATTCATACATTATTCATTCTCATATTGTTATTATGATCATACATCATTTGGTCAATATTGTGCTTTGTTCTTGAGCTTCTTGATCTTGGCATCATTTTTCCCTAAGAAAAATTCTTACATGGTGTTAGATCTATACTAAATTCTTACATATCTTTCTTTTATTATAGGAGATAAATTAGTTCACAATTCTATAATAAACTCTATAGCTAGTAGCTCAGTTATGCTAAAGTGTGTAGTTGATCTACTTGGTATTAATTATGAACCAATGTCTAAGGCAATTCAATTGGATGGTAGTTATATTCTAATTGTAGTAGTGCTAAGACATGTAAAGATGGAATTACATGTATATCGTAGTACTATTATACAAGACATATCAATTGTTGAGCTTCCTCTACACTTTTCTATTTACCTATCTTAGGACTTCAGTGCACAAATTGGTGGCTATATTATGTCTAATTAGTCCTACATGTTCTTTAGAACTAGATATGGAACAAAGGTTTCCATAAAGGTAGTGTTTTTGGCCCTTAATCACATAGAGACTTATACTTCTAGGCCCATATATATGAATTACACAATCCATGAAGAAGACGAGGAATGTATAAGTCATGAACACTCTCTTAATATGTGTTATTGATTATCTTTTAGATGAATGGGATAATTCTTTCCAATTCACCCAATTCAAGAAGTTGAAGAGACATGCCTTGGAACTTATTGTATATTCAAGGAGGGTTCCCCTATTCCCAATCTAATGAAAGTGAAAGAAGATACAAATGGATTCTTGAAGATGTTCTTTGATGGCTCAAGGAATAAGAATGGTTAGGTGCTGGTGTAATGCTTGTTTCCCCTAGTCTAGAGAAATACTATATTTCACATAGACTCTAATTCAACTACACTAATAATGTGGTTGAGCATGAAGTCTTGATTCAAGGTCTCCAACTTGAACAAAGAGGAGGTATAAAACTCTTGAAATTATTTTGGGATAATGAGTTGATTGTGATCAAATTAGAAATCAAAATGTCACAAAGGGAAATGTTATTAAGTCATACAACCATTAAGTTTTAGATATACTTGAGGGCTTCCAGGAATTCAATATTCAAAGTGTTCCTAGAAAAAAAAGAACATGCTAATAGACTTACAAAAATTGGTGCTCACAATGATATACCAGAACATGTTGTTGATGTAAAGGAACAACATATCAGACTAGCTATAAGTCCTACCATCCTAGATAATTGCGCGAATTGGAAAGTCTTTGATTCTAATTTTTAAATGTTTTATTTTCTACAAAATGAAGTAGAGTTATTTGTTAAAAATTAGTCTAAGCTAAAAAGTCATTATGCTAATTGGATTATGAATCTTAATTCCAAAAATTTGCCTAAAGACATTATCACTTTAGAGGGCATATTAATTCTTGATGCTCAAGCAAGAAGAAAAGGCTCAAACTTGACTACAAGGAGGGATGACCACATACCTACAACCATTGTTGATGGAAAGACTCTTAGCTTGGGAAATGTATGCTCTGAGTATGAACAAGAAGTTTTCATTAATTTATGTCAAGAATTCAGTGATGTTAATCCTTGGACATATGAAGGCTTAAATGGTTTTGACCCAAGATTATTTTAGAACACCATAGATTTAAACCATGATGCAAAACCTGTTAGACAAAAGAAAAGACAACTCAATCCCAAGATTGAACCCTTAATGAGAAAATAGTTATCCAAACTAATAGAAGCCAATATTATTTTTTCTACTATTAAGCACTCCTCATGGGTAGCCAATCTTGTTCCTATTAGAAAGAAGAATGGAGAAATCAAAAAGTTTGTAGATTTTAGGGACCTTAATAAGGCTTCTCTTAAAGATCACTATCCCTTCGTTATGTGGAACAAATACTGTCCAAGGTTAGTGATTTAGAGAGGCTTTCTTTCTTAGATGGTTATTCAAGGTATAACCAAGTTTTAGTCCAGGAGTCAAACCAATACAAGACAACCTTCACTACTAAATGGGGTACTTACACCTATTGTAAAATTCCATTTGGACTAACCAATGCAAGTGCTACATTTCAAAAAGAATTGAGATAGCTATTAAGGGTGTGTTAGAAAATTTTGTGCTAGTATATCTTGATGATATAATTGTCTATTCAAAGCATGCAATAGATCACATTGATCATCTAAGGTAGGCATTATCAAATCTAGAGAGTATGGTGTATCTCTAAATCCAAAAAATTATGTGTCCACCACTGATCAATGAAAACTCTTGGGACACATTGTGCTAAGAGATAGGCTAATGATAGATCCAAAAATGGAGGGAGCAATTCTCTCTCTAACACTTCCCATCCATAAGAAAAGATTGTTGAATTTTCTTCATGGGATCAACTTTGTGAGAAGGTTCATTGTTGATCGTGCTTCTATGGTAAAGCCTCTTACAACCATGTCAAAGAATAATATTATGTTTGCTTGGACCAAGGAAGGAAAGGCCAATTCTAAGGAAATAAAGAAATCAATTATGTTAGCTCTCACTTTGGTAATCCCAACTTTGATAGGGATTTTATCCTCTATTCTCTTGGAGGAGAGTTAAGTGTATTAGTTATTTTAACATAATTAAATGAAGAGAATTTGGAGTAGCCCATTGATTTTTTTAGTGAAGGACTTAAAGACTATGAGATAAGATATAACTATTTAGAGAAGCACGTTCTTCCTATTGTAAGGGCTCTAAATTTCTTTAGACAACTGCTATCCCATAAAAAAGTCTGACTCTTGGTTCCACATGCAAGTGTAAAGGAATTCCTTTTTAAAAAGGACATCAATGAAAAGAGAGCTAGATGGATCACCAAGGTCACGGAGTATGACATTGAAATTAAGATCACTAAGCTTGTGAGAGGGAAAAGGGTTGTGTGAGAAATTAGACTCAACTTTTGAGACAACTAGGGAGATCGCTCTCTTAATACAAGATGAGCAACTAGAAGAGAATGAAGATCAGAATGACTAGTTGCATGACATCACTGCCTTCTTGGTAGAAGGAAGATATCAACACGGCCTAAATAGAGCAAAGATAATATAGTTCATGTTTCAGTCTATTCCTTATGTCTTATTGGATGGAATATTATTGAAGAGTGATCACAATGGGGTCCTATTGATGTGTATCAATATAGATCAAATCAATAGACTTTTAAAAAAATTCCATGATGGCCTTGCTAGTGATCATTTCTCAACTAGGATCATAACAATGAAGATAATGAGGGCTAGTTATTATTGGCCAACATTATTCAATGATTCCTATAAATGGGTGAGGAAATATGAGACATTTTCCTTCTTCTTAGGAAAAAAAGACTCACCACCCTTCCTCTTCATCCTATTCAATATGATTAACCTTTTGCTCAATGGGGTTTGGATTTCAATGGTACCATATACCTGCTCTCTAGTTTTGGTAACAAATGGTCTTGGAAAACACATATTACTTCACAAGATGGACATAATCAGTAACTTTTAGAGATGCAACAAAGGTTTTAGTTATTGAGCTCCATGATGGAATGGTGACTAGATTTGTTGTTCCTTCAAATATCATATCGTATACTGCTAAGTCTTTTTTTGGAACTCATATATACTCTTGGGATATTGGAAATGGAATATATTTGAGCACTTATTCAAATTACTCACCCTTCATGATGGTATAGGGATAGGAAGCAAGGCTTCCTATATCACTTGAGTTCCCCTCTCTTGAACTAGATCATTAATTAGAGCTAGTTGAAAATGATGTTATGATAGTCAGGCTAGATGAAGTAATGGAACACGAAGGAAAAAAACAAGAAGCTATGCATACACTTGAGGCACATAAACAATAGGTCAAAAAGAGCTTTGACCAGAAGGCTATAGCTAGAATATTTGAGGAAGGAAACCTTGCCCTCAAGTGGGATGTTGATAGGGATAAACTATGTAGGAACTCCAAATTTGATGCTATGTGGACTGGCCCATATTTTATGACCAATTGCAAAAAGGCCAATTCTTTTCAACTATCTAGGCCTGATGGTGAAGTTCTTCCAACCTTAGTCAATGGGATCCACCTTAAACCTTTTCTGTAGAGGGGATATAGGTTTTATGTACATATTAGAGTAGGTTTCTTACTTTCCATGAAGTGCATGTGCATAGTTATTTTTGAGTTGTCCAGAGCTCCCTGAAGATTTTTTTTATTTTTACTAGTTTTTGAACTTTGTGAAGTTGTAGATAGGATGATGTTCCATTCTCTTTGGTGAATCCATGCCCAATAGATTTATTAAGGGTACTAATCCATGCTTAGCAAGCATCCCCTCTGAGTCACCAAGAATGTTGCAATTTTTTCCCTTCATTTAGATCATCACTGATATCTAATCATAGAGGCCTTTATGGGCTATTTTCTTTGTAGTGGGTCATCACACTAAGGTTGGTGGATAAAATTTCATGTTATCTTGGTACCTTCTTTGACCAAGTTGACTTGGTTCATCTTTTTCTAAGATGTAATTATTTCTTTTGATAGAATTAGCTCGATTTTCTCTTCATTAGGCTAACTGGCAATGAGATATGATGGCACACATTTTTTCATGAGAATATTTTCCCATCTTATTGAAAGTATGGCATGCTTCCATACATCACAATTCTAACATTTATTCATATTGTGGAGTCTCTATGAGGCTTTGATTTCCAGAAATGGGTCATGTATGTTGAACACTCCAAACAAGTTGGCTTTGGTGGGTCCATAGGTGAAAAAGTCTTGTTGTCTACAATTGGCCCACGTAATTCCATATAAGCAACTACAAAGGTCAAGGTTTTTGTATGTATGTAGATGATATGTTGCTACATATCACCATTCTAACATTTCTTTATGTTGTAAAGTTTTGACAAGGCCTTGAAGTTTGGAATTACGTCATGTGGTGAAGGGTTCCATCTCTAGAGATTTTTTTTAACACAACATGCATTGTATAGATTGATGATAGAGATTCAACAAAATATTATAAGATCATCATCCATTCTATCAAATGACAAGGCATGATATACTATCACATGTCACCATTTTAGTATTTCCTCACACTGCCTTATTCCTTCAATGCTAAAAAGCCTAAAATTATGGCATGCTACCATGCATCACCATTCTGATGTTTATTCACTCCATAGATTCTCCATGATGCTCCAAAGCCTCAAATTTCATGAAAACCATTGGATCTAGCTCATCTTGGAGTCTCATCACTTCATTCTAGTCATCTATTGGAAATAAAGCTCAACTTGATTGATGCTTTTATTTTAATCTTTTGTTGAGTGAGATTCTCTTGCATCTCAGTCATCCATCTTGAGGGGAGGATCCACATCAATGGTGGTGACTTAATCTATCATTAGGGGAGACTATCACTACATCTGGGCCTTTCATTTAAATCGGGAGATCAATCTCTATGACCAACATTTGTGTTTAGGGAGATCAGATTCCCCCCGCGGTCAACTTTGCATGATATCCTTCTCAATGGTTTTTTTTGTCCATGGCATGCCATCATGGTTAGTTCTTCTATACCCAAATACTTCTTAGGCTTTTATTTTCACAATGTCATTGCACTCCATGCCTCTTTAGTGCACTTCTTGAACATATTTTAAGGATTTGATACCTTGAGGCTTGGTGCACTTATTTTGGTCTCATCCTATCACTTCTAGTGGGAAATTGCACTTCATGATCAAATTTTATTTCTATTTCATCTCCTTTACACCTCAATTCCATGATTGTTGGAGTTTGAACTCAAAGTTGTATATAGGTTATGCCCACACCCCATAAAGGAATGTTTTGTTGTTACTCTAAGGATCTCTTCTCTTTGATCTTTTGCAGATTTATTCTTCATAAATGATTTTCCCTCTTATTCAATAATCATTATTTACATTTCATCCATTCTCTTCTAATTTAATTTGTGCAATCTACTATGCCTCATTTTCTTGGATCCATTTTTACAATTGCAACACCTTATGATTATTTTAATTTTAATTGACTAATCTATCGTATTCTTTGCATAGTTATGTTGATTTATGGGCATTTTTTATGGTGTTAAGGTTAGAAGAATACAAATAGTGGTATGTCTTGTAGGGTCTATTGTATTTTAGTATAGTTATTGAAAGAAGTAGATGAACAATCTATCTAGTGCATCAGCCCCCTTTCCCCTTATGCATGTTTAGTTCTAGTTCTCCTTCTCCCTTTTCCTCTCAAGCTATAGTTTAGGTGCACCTTGATAGTGAGGAAGCCAATCTTCTTTGGAGATTCAACCTTAGAATTATAGTGCCACACTTGGAGGTTGTTCCAATGTTACACAAGGTCACTTTTGTATCATACCTCAAGCAAGGGTGCATAATTTTGTGTCAACAAAGACTTAGCCCCAAAAAGTGTGTCTAGGTTATCATGTGTCTTGATGATCTTCTAATAAATTTTGGTAACCTTATCATCATTCTTCTTAAAGTCTTTTTCCATCTTCTCTAGTTCATCTCCATTTCTCTTAATGACATATGCATGCTTATGTGTTAAGACACATTCAATATACAAATTCTTTCCCTCAACAACACATTTCCTCATTTCTTTGATACTCACACCCAATACTATCAAATCATTGATGATATTCTAAAATACTATTCTAAATAGTTTTGCATCATGTTCTATTTGTGCTTCAATATTTTTTGCATCCTCAATAATTGAGAAGTGATTGTCAAATTCTTCGATCAATCTTTCTTCCTTCTTTTCAATATCTTTCTCTTTTAGCTAAATATGGAATGATAGCTCACTTTGTGGATTTTTAGTTTCTCTCTCTAGAACATTTTGAGCATTCTACTAATATCTATTTTACAACTCCTCTTTTTCTTACTAGGCTTAGGCTTATCCTATGGTGTGGCTATTTGTCCTCTCATTCTTGGATTCTTTATAACTTTAGGTTCATCTTGATTCTTTCCACGCTTATAAACAATTTTAATCGTAGGATTTTTAGGGCCTCTACCTTATACCATTTTCTTTATTCTTTTGGTTCTCTTAGGTCGATCATCTACTTTCTCTTTCTTTACCTCTAATACCACTAGTGGCTTCTCTAAAGATTAAATCTTTTAATACCTCCTTGAAGGTCCTTATTGTGTAGCTGTGGATTTCCCATGAGTTATCTTCACTTCCTCTTCAGATGGCAACTCCTCTATTATTTTTGGTGTTTAAAACACTAATGTGATAATTGATTCAAAGGTGCTAGGAGTGGTGTCAATAGAAAGTGGTTTGGGAAATAGAATATCCAATTTTCCTTTAACCTTCATTTTAACTTCTATTTACTTGGCTTCCTAAAATTATTCTCTTGTCATTCTAGAATCTTTAAGAATTTTATCAATGTTCTTATCCACTCTTTTCTTGACATCCTTTCTATAGAGATGATCTAGATTACCTCACTATATTTCTCTTCATAAGTCCTTCATCTAGGGAATTTTTCATCTCTATGTAACTTAATAAAACCTTTTGCATACTCATCTATAATTTATTCTATCACTCCATAACCCATCAATTCAATGAAAAGGTGTCTAGGCTCTACAACCTCCATACATATATAATCAGTCTCTACCATGAAAAAACTTTCACCCTTGTACTTCTCTATAATAGATGTAGAAATTATAACTCCCTTTTTTTTTTTTGCCTAAAAATACTTCATCATTTTAGAAATATCACCTATTATTCTATTAGTAGGTTGCTTTCTGAAATAATATATAATTAATTCTGTTGTGTACTTATTAGTGTTCCACTCATAGTTAGGCACACCATAGAATCTTCTTGTGACTTGAAAGAATAAATACATTATTAATGATTCAAATCTAAAAGGTGAGTTCTTATTATTCTTTATCCTCTTAATGCTATCATTCAACTATTGTTTCAAAATCTTACACATATTTAGTTTCTCTTCAACAATAATTTTATATTCAATACGGTCAAATCCATCTGATATAGAATTAGGTCTAGAAACATAGTTCATCTTATACCTAATAATTTTCTAATGAGTTTACATCTATTTCCCTAATTTGATCTGATCTAATTCTCCTTCCATCCTAAGTAGATTTAGTGTTTTTTGGTGTTCCTTCTCTAACAATTGTCTTATCAATGCTTTCTACTTACTTAACCTTTTCATTCTTATTCTTACATCATTGTTCATATTTCTTCTAGGATTACATGTTCTCAGAATCTATGATTCATGTTCTTCATGTTGCTAAAATAATTCAATTTGTAAAACATATTTGTTTGTCCCAAGTTATTTTAGATATGACATGCTATAACTATATTTTCATATCTATGTCCAAATTGATTAGTTGTAGTCTACAATCAATAGCAATATATCTAAAGTTGTTCCACTTGTTGGAAATATGGCTAAGTAGGATGAGAAAGGGTTATCATTTATGGAATCATGTATCTCAAGATGAGATTGTAGAATGTATAGATGAAGACCCTATAGTCATAGACAAAAAATTGTGTAAGTGTTAGACAGTTACATTGGTAGTACATCGATAGTTTTTGAAGTCACAAGTTCTATAGTGACATTTATAACATGCGAAGTAAAGGAAAAGTAGAAAAAATAGTCCTGATGACATGGCTAAGTGTGGAGTATGGCATGGCTAGTACGATGTTTGTTATACTAGATTTAGTAGTAAAGGTAACAAACATAGAAGAACATGGTACAACAATAAAAGCTGAATAAAAGGTTAAGAAAGTATTTTGTTCATAAAATAATTACTTAATTATTTAGGGATGACATCCTATATGTTAACCCTAAGAAAATGTAGGCTAATTTTGTATTTTTCCAAACATGTGGAACCATCAAAGATGACTAGACAAAGTTTTGCAAAAGGAAAAGTATAAGTAAGAAATCATTACTTATGAAGTGTGTGGTGTGTATGCAAACTATGTTTATGATATGCAAGCTTACATGAAGGCTATATGATGCAAATTTTGATGACAAATAAGAGATATGTAAAGTACAATAGTCAATAGTAAAGAAGTTATTGTATCTATCTCATTTTGTATAAAGGCACTATATTGTATAATTGCATGTTAGGGAAGTGGGCTCTTCTTACATATATTTGTAATTGTGTTACCAATTCCTAATAGGGCCTTGTCTTCTAACAAGGACTAAGACACTATATGTAATTCACAGTCTCCTCATAGGGCTAATAACCTTAACATGGTTTTTTGTTTAGTGGACCATTCCGTGGGTGCCATCCCCATCAAGGTTTTCCCTTGGCCAAGATTTCCCTGGTTAAAAAAATATGGTATTATGAGCTCTCTTTGTGTATGGATTCATTTAATATTAAGTATTGTTGGTTTATTTTCATATGCATGTTGTAAAGTAATTAAGAATATTTGGCTGTGGGGAAAAATTTTTAGAACATTTATTTTCCCCCCTAGTATTATCTAATTACAACAATTGGTTTCAGAGGCTAGTTACTTAGAATAGGCTTAACAACTTGAGTAAGATCCCCATGGATGTGAAATAGTTAAAGAGGAACCTTGAAGAAGCCCTTGAAATAATTGACCATCTTATAGAAGAGAGAGACACCCTAAAAGAAACATATGGAGACTCTAAAGATTACATTCAGAAACTAAAAGATAAGATTGATCATCTTAATTCTAGAAAGGATCCTAGAGCACTAATTAGTAATAGTGATGAGGTAGAAACCCTTAAGAAAGAAATGATATTTTGAATCATGAGTTGAAGATTGTTGAACTATAATTAAGCTTCAAGAAAGACAATAGCAAAATGGAATGAGATCTAAAGTTTGAGAATGTAGATTTAAGATCTCATCTAAAAAATGTGACATTTGAAATAGATTCTATTAGAATAGAGCATGATAAATTAGTGAAGTACAATACCATTGTGAAAGGAGAATTGACCTAGGCTAAGAAAAATTTAGAAAACCTATATTCTAATAGCAAGAAAATTGATGAATAGCTATTTTATTAGAGATATTATTATGATAAGACATGTCTTGGATATTTTATTGGAGAAACATTAGAAAATAAAATTGAAGTTGGAAATGAACCATAAAAATTCATTGAAACCCCTAAATCTAAGGAGAATAGGATTGAGCCAAGAAAGTCTATAGAAGCACCTAAAGAAGTGAGAAACTAAGCCAACCTGAGAAATGTGATAAACTCAAACAAATACAAAAAATTGAACCACCTAAAGAAGTAAGACATAAATTTAGAGTTAGATGTTTTATATTTAATTAAGTTGGTCATGTGAAAAGAGATTGCATAGGTATTTCTTTCAAACCTATTACTAATTTCTATTTTTATAATTGTCATGGTTTTGGACATAAAGCAGTAGACTATAGGAAACATAAGTTTGATGGTAATAATAGAAATAGTAGAATTTTTAGGGATAATAACATTGTAGGTAGTGAAATAAGGAGATCCTCTAGTAGACACAATCATGGTGAAGGAGCTGATGGAACAAGGAGGAATATTGTATATTATAAGTTTTAAAATTTTGGACACATTACAAAGAATTGCAGAACACCAGTCAATCAAAATGAACCTAATCAGAGAAGGAGCACACCTGTATGTTAATTGTGCAATAACTTTGGACACATAACAAGATTTTGAAGAATGGATAGAAGGAACTTTAAAAGGAATCCAAACTATTGAAGGAACAACAACATAAATGATAGTAGCAACAACAATTAGAAAGAGGTACTTAAAGAGCATGTTAAAGAATTTAAGGAAGTATTTGTGAAGGGAAATGATCCATCAATTGATTTTAGAAGAAATATTTTCGATGCACTTGTTGAGAGATTGAAATCAACCATAGTGTGTATTTCATCTTATTTCAATTAGACACTTTTCTATCAAAGGTAGAGAATTAGAAAGATAGAGTAAATATTAGAGATAGAGTTAGAAGTTGTGAAGTTAATAGAAGATTTAGTAGATCGCAAGGAATCTCAAGTGAAGAGAACAAATCATTTGAAGATCATATGAGGCCATATGAATAAAAACAAGCTTATTTGTTAATAGGGAAAAAACTTTTACGAAATTGGGTGGATGGGAAATCAATGCAAAGTTCAATTTGAAAATATTTAAGGGATGCAAACAAGATTTTGAGTACCATTCAATTGTGTGAAGAATTAAGAGGAAATTGAGAGAGATTTGATAGAAAAGTAAAGGAGAATTTGAAGCATTCATAGTGAAAAACAAGAAAAGCTCTAGTTATGTGATTTTTAGGTATTTTATAGAGTTTCTCAGCTATATTTAAAAAATTCTTAATTAGTATTGTAGAGCTATAAAATCTAGTATGCTAAGAACACCAAAAACTAGTCTAACATTCATAACCAAATAAAAAGTAGTACGTACAATAAGGAAAAGGGAACACTATGAAGGAAGACAAATAAGCAATGTTGAGCTCCTCAATTGTAACTTTGATAACTTTGATATATCCAACAACTGAGGGATGTATTCTCAAATGTGCTCAAGCTTGAAGTGGTAGGTTTGTGATCAATTGTGCAGATCGGTTAAAGATTCAACAATGGCAGTGTATGTGGAATTTGACATAGTAAGGTTGTAAATGGCTATGTTGTGGTGGCTGATGGGGTATTATAAGTTTGCATTACAAGATAATGATTTGTGAGAGTGGAAGGGCTCAATTTATAGTCTAAGAAGTGGTGGGATGGAGGGTCAAGATGTGGGGATGGAAAAAGGGTAAGGAAGGGTTAGGATGCAAGAAATGGGGAACACATGAATTGTGCTTCTTCAAAATTCTAGCCTTGTGACAAGTGGATTGAATGGTCAAAGTGGAAGGTCAAAGGGAGTAATGAGGGAGGACACATGTGGAAGAGGGATCTATGAGGCATTTATGGCATGTAAGGGACATTAATTCTCTTGGATAGGAATGTGAGAGGGTGAGGAGAGACTTTTGACTTTGGCTTGGGTTAGAAAGTCTTAACTCTTGCTTAAAGTTGTACACAAGATTAGGAGGGAGGTTAGGAGGTAAGTGGCTTAGCATTGATGGGATGGGTTAGTTAGTTGGTTAAGTGAGGTTAGTATTGAGTTATCATTTTACATGGTTGTTAATGAAAGGAATCCTTTCAAAGTCTTCTCTAGAAAAGCTGATCTAAGATCAACTCCAAGGTCTCGGGTGATCTTGTTACCTACTGGAATCTAGTTAGTTGAAGATAAATGTGTTTGTTCACAAAGAGGCCTTTTTTGGCTCAAACCAATTTCAAATCAAATGGTCAAGCTTCTTGCTATTTAAAAATGAATCACAAAAGAGATATATTTTTGATATTTTCTATTTTTTTAAAAATGAATACAATCTAACAATGCAACTATATGAATTCCTAAATTAAGCAGGGATCAGAAAAGCAAATAAAAAAGACAAGTAACATTAATTTTAAGCAAATAACATGAAAAGTAAATCCCTAATGGACACAAGCCACAAAAACAACATGTCTACAAATTAAGCCGTTGAAAATATTGATAGGTAACCAATGAAAATAGGGGAAATTGTTTCTTAATTCCACTGATGCAATCATCGATGGGAATTCAGTAACCATATAATGTTTCACTTTTCATCAGATTGCAAGGCCATGAAAAGTGTGCTCATGCAAGACAAAAAGATATGCAAGAACAATAGGGTGATCTCTTCTCCAACTCTGTACATTAGTGAAATTTGTAAACCCATAAAAAACACCAAAATTAAAATATTATCAATCAAAATAACACAATAAAACTATTGGCTTCATTACACTCCATGAACATACATTAACAAAATATAACACACTCAAGAAAGAATAACTACACTCTGAATGAGAGCACCAATAGCATATATTATTGCATCAAAATAAAAATGACTTGGAATACATATTACATTCCAAAATTTATAAGAAATCTTCTCCTTAATTTTTGTTGAGAGTGAGAGATCACTTTATGCAAACATATGCTTCTAAACTAATAAAACAAATCTATTTATGTACAAACTGACTCTCTAACTGGTGCTAAGTAGGACTCCATCCTTATTTATATCATTTAATAGATGCATAAACCTTTACATGTCTTAAGAAAAACAAAGTGTGAGAAAATAAGTAAAAGAAAGCCATTAGATAATGTAGGAGTCTGTGGAGATGCCAAAAATGGAAGCTCAACCTTCTCTGGATGTTTGTAGGAGTTAAACTATTGTCCAAATGCACTTCCATTGCATGGAAAGATCTAAATTTAGAATTGGTAGTTAACTATTAGTGCACCTCTAAATTATTCAAAAAATTCTCGTGCACCTCAAAAGAAGCATACCTTAGAAGTAGTGCACCTAGCACACCTCAGAAGCTTGGAAGCTTAATTCACCAAAAAATCAAAGTTCTCAACTTTGAAAATTCTTTCTAGGTTTTTCTCAGACAAGGTTTGGGAGAACTTTAGTGTACTTATTTTCCCCCTTTTTGATGACTTATACTCTCTTTATAGCCAAACACTTTTGAAAGAAGTGCACCTCAGAAGCACAAAAGCTCAATTCACCAAAAAATCAAAATTCTTAGTTTTGAAAATAAATGGTTTTTAGCTTTTTCTCAGACAAGGTCTAGGAGCACTCTAGTGTACTTATTTTTCCCCTTTTTAATGATTTATACCATCTTGATAGCCAAAAACTTTCATACACTTGAACTCCTACTTCTTCTATTTGAAATCCCAAGGCATATGTGTTGAATCTTGCCATTAATAGTTTCATAAGATGAGGAACCTTTCTGGTTCATGTGTCTAACCTCTACATATTTGATCTTTTCTTCTCTCCAACTGGCCAATCCTTCCAAGTTAGAGACTAGGTGATCCAGATTATCAAAAATGATCAAATGTTTGAAACTTTTTCATC
The DNA here is from genome assembly GCA_028749045.1 of Cupressus sempervirens. Classification (NCBI taxonomy): domain Eukaryota; kingdom Viridiplantae; phylum Streptophyta; class Pinopsida; order Cupressales; family Cupressaceae; genus Cupressus; species Cupressus sempervirens. The sequence continues at coordinate 824,888,062 of CM053787.1, read as the reverse complement.
TTTTTTAACAAGATTTTCTAGGCATTTTTAACTAGCTTTTTTTGGAGGTCTTCTACTTAAAATTTCAAGTTGAAACTTTCATCATTCACTAAAATTAGGTATCCAAAGGCTCACTATTTTAGAGACTAAAATTAGATTTTTAGTTCTTCTTTCCAATGGTGTAAATGGTTTTAAATTCCAAGCTCTAGGTCAAAAGTTTTGACCTCAACAAGTTAAGGATGCGTTTTCTCGATAAGTTAAGGATGACTTTCATCTACACAAAGAAGAAAATATTAGTCTAGAGAGTTAAAAATCAAACCTTAAATAGACCCTAATTATGAAGAAAAAGATAGAGAATGAGAAAACATCACAAAACATGCAAAAACTTCATTTTAGCTTTTGATATGCAATTTTTAGTGCACTTTACACACCTTAAGGGTGTGCTAGGTGTGATTAACTAGCTAAGAAAACTAAAAAACACTAAGGATGTGGACATATGCATCTCATGGGGTGCACACATGTTCACCCTTAACTTTGTACAAAGTGTTCTTATGTATTTTAAATAGGGTTCACACTTGTGCACCTTATGAGCACACGCTAGCAATGCAAAAGAGTTAGTTTTGAGTTCTTGAAAGGTGAATGTGCACCTTTCACTTAGGTGAATGCTTTTTGTTTTGTTAGACTTTATGAAAAAAAGTAAGTGCACACCCTTTGGGGGTGCACACTTGTGCATATGTGCACTTCCAAAGGGAAGTGTTCTTGCAATAAGGCACTTAGTGCATGAGCACACCTTGTGGGGTGCACATGTGCGCTAGTGTGCACCTTGCCTTTCTCAAATCACTTTAAAACTTAAAATCCTCAGTTCCTGACAACTGGGTTTTTAAGGTAGAGGGGTAGGCTAGACTCAAACAATATAAGAAGCCCTTAAAAAGACTTAGACCCTATAATAGGGTCTAGAAAGTAAAAAATTATACTAGGGGGTCTCTATTTCTAGGAGAAATGTGGTATGCATTGTGAAACCACAACAATTAGTATGGGTGAATAGGGTAGTTTAGGGTTTTGGGATTGGATTATGGTTTTGAGATTGATTTATTAAATGTTGTATTTAATAAATGGGGATGTGAGATTAAATTAAATAGATTTTTTCTCTTAATTAATTTAATAGAGAAATAGGGATTTAATTGATAAATTGACTTTGGAAAGTCATTTGATTTTATCAATTGGACTATAGTTGATTAAATTAATTAATTAACTAGGGGATGATGATTAATTAACTAAATATAAAATATTTAATCAATAATGTCCTAGGAGATGACTAAATAAGATTACTTAGTTGTGTAATCAGATTTAGTTGTCTATATTTTTCCCTTGTTTGACATAGTATTACGATAACACTATTTCAAAGAAATTCAAATAAATGACCCAAAGAAGACTTTGAAGGTGGTGGGGTTGCTCTAGTCTCGAGTAGAAGAGGAGAGAATGAATTTTTTGATGCCCCCTCAGGAAGGCAGTAGGGAGAGAAAATGAGGCTTGATGACTTCTTGAAAAGGTGCAACAAACTAGGATGAACAAGAGAATGTAGAAGGATGAAAAATGTGTTAAAATTATTTTAATTGTAAAAATAACTGGGTTAGAGAAAAAGGGGGTCACTAGAGGGAAGTAGGATAACATAGGGGTTCAATAAGAGGGTCTAAGAGGGCCAACAAGGGTTATTTTATCTCATACCTATGATGATATACTGTGATTTGGAGCTTTGATTTGGAGGACGTGATGACTATGCAGGGATGACTAGAGCATTGAGCAAGCATGGCACATCAAGTATGGGAATGAAGAACACTAAACTAATTAGTAGGCACTAAAACATTTCCCTTGTGTTTTTAATATTTTTTTTAGGACATTCCCAAAATTTTGAAAATGCATTCCCATAGGAATAGTTTTGGTTGGATTGCAGTAGGGGTCAACAAGAATGTAATCTCACAAAAAAGTTGAGGGGATGGGTTAAAAAGTGGGTCAGAAGCCATTTTTGTAGGAAAGAAAATTGGCACATAGCTTTAGTAGGAACATGATTTTGGATAGCATTTTTTGTGAGTTAGTGATCCTGATCATGGGTAAGTGTTCTTGTTAGTGAGAATGTCATTTCATGGGTCAAAGATGAGAGTAGGAAAAATCAATGTAGGAATTGGTTAAGGTTGACTAAGAGGGGGAAAGTAGGGGATGCATTCCTACAGTGATTTGGATCTACAGGAACACATGGGTTAAGTGGGGTAGTAGGAAAACAAGTTAGGGTTTGGGTAGGTAGGAAAAAAAGGATGAGACACATTCCCACTGAAATGTTTAGAGGTGGGAACACAAGGATAGAGATGGGTCATAGGAACATGTTACTATTTCTGGGAATATAGGTACAAGATTAGGTTTCTAAGGGTAAAAGGAAAGGTGATGGAATGTAGGTAGACTTCTTTATAAGAGGAATAAGAGACTAATATGAGTTTTTATTTACTTGATGCAGTGGACATTGGATGTCTTGGTGTCATGAGAGTGATGTGCTATGGTTTTTCATTCTAGGGATCAATTTACAATAGTAGACTAGGTGAGGATTGATGCCACTGGTCTTAGGTACTTAATCAAACTACCTCATACTCATACTTACATGGCTATGGTGACAACATTGTACAAGTGTTGATATAATGAGATAGGGATGTTGCATCAACTAACAAATGAGATGACCATTATGCTAGAGGATGTATACATGATCTTTCGACCATTAGTGTGGGGTACATCGGTAATGGCTACTAAGGAAATGACAAGAGAGGGTGTTGTGTGATAACTAGTGGGGCCTTGAGTCTAGTTTCATATCTGGAGGGGCCAAATTTCTTTAGATGAGAATATAGATCAGGTGACCATGGATCAAAGGATATATTTTTATGTGTGCATGCTAGTGTCAAGGTACATTTCTCTAGATACTAGCAGTATAAGAGTGACATTAACACTAATTCAGATGATCATTTAGATCACGGATGATAGATTCCCATCAGCATGGGGCTCAATGATGCTACTAAAGATGTATAG